>VWZZ01000879.1:155288-166988 GCA_013399095.1 Psophia crepitans | reverse complement strand
CCGCCCGCCCGAGGCTGCGCCGCTCCCCGCGCCGCTGCGCCCGGCTCCCCCGCTAGCAGGCACCTCGCGAGGCAGGCAGCATACTGCCGGCAGCCGGCCCGGCCCCGCTACCCAGGTGCAGGGGGGGAGGGCTTAAAGCAGTGGGAGGTGATAGAGGTAGGAGACATCTGTGTCGTGAGGAGGTTAGTGGGGGTCAAGTATATGTTAACAATAGGCGAGCGCGGTCCCTCTCGGGCAGCCTGCCTACTCTTTCTTTCTTTCGCTCGCTTTTACTGGGTGGACATCTAACTTGCTCCCTAATGATGCCTCCCCGGCTTTAAGAGTCCAGACTGCCCTGCAGTAACCCAAGACAAACACTTTCTCTAGCCATCTGGAGAGCTCCTGGCTGCTCTGCCTGTGTCTCATCACTGTGTGAAGAGACAGCAGCGCTAGAAATCAAGCCACTCTCAGATCTACTCTCTAATCCCCTTCTGTTAGCTGATTTCTAGTCAGACTGTTTGCTTTTGCATTAGATAATAGCCTTAGAGAAAACAATTATCATTTTCTTTTTCCCTTTGTTTTTCCCTCTTTCTAAAGTACAGTATCAAGGAAGGCCTCCCTCGCTCTCTATTTTTTTAAGAAATTTATAGTCTTTCATGGCTTGCAGAACCCAGATGCAATTTCACACTTTCCTGGAAAGGGATTCTGGATTCTTCGGAAAGCAGTGTCACGATTGCAACTGCAGTGAAAATTAATTACTATCATCTACAATTAATAGAAGCGTGCCACCGTTTGACTTCATATTTCGTTACATAACCGTTTCGGTAGGCATCCATATATTTCCCGATTCATCAGTTATTCCTTTCTACGTTTCACAGAGAATATTATTGCCAGTCATACAACCTACAGCAAACCGGTACTACTGCTATCATGTTGACACTATATAAAGAAGGCGTCTCCACACACATACACACAAAAAGAACACGTCAACTTCATATACTGAGTAAAAAAGAGTGGGCTTTTTAAGGCTGCAGAGAGTGGATTGGAACTGTCGGAGCTGCCTGGACATTTAGCTTCATTTTTTCAAATGTCAGATGTTAAGTAAAAGACTGAGCGTGGAATAGAACTTCTTATCAAGCTGCGTTCTTTATTCTTGTACATACATGTGCGCACACACGCGCGCACACACTGTAGGCCTGATGTTGCAGATTTACAAACACCTCGTTTTAAACACATACGTAGGCCTACTGAATGCAAAGTAACCTTACATGTGTTTATCATGCACATTTCCAGAACGGGGGGAAGCATTTATACATATGTTTATAAGCATATTTATAGCAACATCTATTTGCCTCCGTGGCTGGCTTTGAAAATTTAGTTGATTTTGAAAATATCTTTAAAACGTGTTTCATGATCTGGATAAATCTGTGTGTTCTGCAGATATTTAGGGACATGGAGCTCTAATGAACTGGTTGGCATATAGTAATAGAGGGTCAAATTTACCTTGAAGTAAATTCGGCTCAGCAGAGCATAAATCAGGACATGTTTTGGTCTACTGTGGTTTCGATTTACAAAAATGGTGAGAAGTCACAAGTCTGGCATTGATTTTAATCTAAAAGCTATCTGGTTTACAGAGGTCTATTTTAAGGCCAAAACTATGGGAGAACCTTTAAAAAAGTGTTATTTTAAAATAATCGAAAAATAGCAAATTTTACAAGGCTTCCTTTGTCAGCAGCAGGTCTAGAAACTTTAATTGAGCCTGAAAATCTTTGTGGCGTGACACTTTCATGCCAACTGTTGTATTTGTTTATTGAAAAAAACAAATAAAAGATTTGCCAGTGGTCCCAGAGCATGTTTTGCTGAACTGTCAGGGACTGGACACCGAGTCCTAATTCTCAGTTTACAGCTTTAAAAAGAACCCACAGTGCTTCCTCTTTGGCATGTACCTTCATTCCAAAAGATCAATCTACTTTCTAGGTATTATCTTCCAAAATAGGGAAGGAACATCAGTTTAGATTTAGAAACTCTGGAAACTCTACTCTGAGCTATTAACGATTAAATATCCACCTACAAACTGATTAAGTTTACATACTTCTGCCTTCTCTTTCCATAATGAGAAAAGTACAGAAATCTCCTATTAAACCCCCAGCCTAGGCTCATATTGCACAGCATTTCCCACTGCTCCCAGTAAGGACAAAGCCTACCCAGATAATGAAGCGTAGTAGAGTGTGGTAAATACTGACTACTTCATGGCAACTACGCTTTTCTTACAAACTCTGGGAGAATGAATTGACATGATTCCTAAATATTAAGAGATGGTAACCATAAAGTATTATCATTATCTTGCAAAGCTGATGATTGAAGCCTGGCAAACTTCTCTTATCCGTACCTTTTTCTTTTCTCTATTTATTCCCTGGAGAACGTAGATATGTTTTAGGGAAAAAGGAAAAATAAACACGTTCTTTGAAAGATGAATTCATGTTTGCAGGAAGGAAAAAAAAATGCAGCCTCACAGTAGACCTCACAAATACTTGGTAACTTTACACCCTGCAGATTTTTTCTGCAGACTGTAGATGCCATGTCTGATTTGACATATGAAGGATTTACACTGTGTATCACTGTGTGACATTGTGTGAGAGAAAGGCTGGTAAAAGTATAGTTGCACATGGAAGTCAGAAATATCCTGCTAGGCTGTCCAAATCTGACTATATTTTGATTGTACAGAGACCGATCAAATGTTCAGAGCTGAAACATGGCTTATTCTTTACTGTGAATAATTATATTATGGGCAGTCATCTGCACTGAAATTCTTGGAAGAGAACTTATATATCAACTCACCTCATTGCAGTTTAAAAATAGAGACAAGTATGTCCCTTCTAATTGTCACTGCCTTGCAGCTCTGAGTGTCACACATTGTCACATGTCCCCATCCAGAGCTCAGACAATCTCCTCAAACACTTTTCCACTCAAAATGCGCAGACTTTTAAGTCCGTGCTTGTTTTTTTCAACCACGTCTCTCTCTTAAAGCGCCTTCTACTTCTGAAAGGCTCGGTTTCACCCTCCGTAGAGGACGCGAGAATCTCGCTGTTTGCTTCTGTCGGAGCTGGATTGGGCCTTGGCATATGGATCGGGGCCGTGTGTGGTTGCTACAGCGTTCATTTGACAAGCACTCATTTTGACGGAGTGGTGCAGATATAAAAGTGAATAGTCAGATAGAATGCTAAGCTGGATCCTTGATAGCTTTAGCTTATGAACCTTTCCCTTAATGACTTTTTTCCAATTTTCCCTCTAATTTACAAGTATATTTTACATGTTAGCGTGGGCCACACTTCATTTTCATTTCAGTCTCTTTGCACACCTTTTGTAGGCTGCGCAGTCCAGAGGATGGCAGCGGTTCGGAGGCTGCGGTGGGATTCATGTTAACATTTCACATGCTTTCTTCAGGAAATCCTTCCCAGTTCAGCCAGGGAAATCCTGCCTTGACCCCTGCGCAGAAAAGCAGCAAAGACATAAAAGGTCCTGTGTTGCAGCAATGCTGCCCCCTGCTCCGAGGCTTGGCGAGGGCTGGGGCAGGTGACTGAGTGGCTGGATGCGCTTTGCAGCTCCACGTATGGGGGCAACCTGCGCCGGGACTAGCGCTTGATAACGGGAGCAGGATATGTGCGGTAGCAGGATGGATCCCCACCCTTTAGTATGCAAAGCATGTCCACTAGGTGATGTACATGCTGCAAGAGCTGACATATTACCTGCTTCTCTCTCTGTTCATACTATTGTTTACCCTTTGCTTTTGGTACTGAGGGAAACGTATTAAGTTCCTTCCAAATTAAAAAAAAAAAAGAGAGGCTATCTACTTTCAGGACTTTGCAACCTCCACTGATGTACATTTTGACATCGTTCCCTTGTCTAAAGTGACAGATTTCAACCCTGCTTAATGTGTATTTATTTAGGATAACCCTTAATTAAATCATATGCTAAGGGCATTATTTTTTTTCGCATTCTTGTTTGCCCTTTGGCACCGTCAGGACTCCTAAACACCCGTGAACGTTGCAGCATTCTGAAGCACTTTGCGGAAGAATATATGCACAGTGATAGAAAAAGGGAAGCTGGGTTATTTTGGAAAAGATCACATAAACAAAGAATATATACAGGCAGTCATCTGTGGGAATGCCAACTTTGTCACTCATTTTCAGTGAAATATGGGTTCTTATTAAAAAACAAATCTTTTCAAGAGAGAAGATTCTACTGGTTAAATAAAGCAATACCAAGCAATAAGGGAGAAAAAAATATTTTGAAAACTTTCACAGAAGCAAAAAGCTTATCTTGTCTTAATCCATTGTCTATGTTTTATTTATACAACTATGTATTGAATATTTATTAAATGAATATTTAATATTAAATGTATTTTAACATAGAAAACATTTCTTTTAGTGGTGAGGGTTTTTTGTCAGTGCTGAAACCAAAAGAATAGATTGTGCTGAAATAACACAGCCTTAGTGCTTCTTCTCCAACAAATGTGAAAACACCAAAATGGAAATTATAAATTTGGTTTCCATCAATGTCAAAGAGCAGGAAACATTTTGCTGTTGAGGTTCCTGGAAGCAATAAGTGCTGTATTAACTGCCACGCAACACACACACACACTCTCACACAGGATACCTCGCCTAACGAGGGGAAACCGTTGCCCTAACACACACGCATACAGTTCCTTAACTTCCCACCTGCTGGGCAGCCACCTGCAATAAACAACAGTGGTCTATTATCAGGCAGTAATAAAATAAGCAGCCACAAAGCTGTTTACCTAAACACCACTAGAAGACCCCCAAAAGCTGAGCTGCAGGCCGGGGAACCCTTGCCTCCGAGGCGAAGGGGGGATCTCTCTTAGGGCAACCTCTGAAGGCCAGTACATTCCCGTTTTAAATATACCTACTGTTTAACCAGGGACAGCGACCGTCTGTAACGTACGTAACGGCGCACAGCTACTATGAAGTAATGAATCCAAGGTGCGTGATCTGTTCCAGGTTTCCTTTTGTATATACACAGTCCCTCGGTGCTCTGTCTCCTAAAAAGTACGGTGACATTTTGTGTATGGAAGGCTAACAACATAACCCCCTTATCTTTTTCACTGACATGTTGACAGTACATTATTCCGCTTACACACAAGCTTAAATTGGGAAAAAAACTGCATTTCCCTGCTGCCTGCAACTAACCAGTATACTGACCCTGCTCCCGGATCAAATATTGGGCTCATTCAGACTTCATAAAGAGAGGTGAAGTCCTCTTTTGGTAGATCAGATCTCTATGTCTCCAGCTGTAAATAAAAACATATTGGTCTAGCTGGGAACTCTATTAATATCATGACCTCAGTATGATGTAACTGAAACCGCATTTTCCACACACCCCCCAACCACTGTTTATATTTGTGTCAAACTAAATTAAACAAAGGTATGTTTTAAAGCCTCTGTCCGGGGAAAAAAAAAAAAAAGAATAAAATCTGTTCTTGAAGGTAGTTTTTGTTGTAGTGATTGCTTCCAAATGCATATGTCTCTATAACCTGGAAAACTCCTTCACAGAGGGGGAAAAATAATCTAGAAACTAGATTCTCTAAGTAGAGATTTTGGTGTTCTGAGTTCCTTTACGTTGTATTTGCAGCTGTGTACATACTTAGATGTTTTGACTGTTCCTATGCAAGTCACAAGCAAGTTTAGACTTTGCCTTGCTCAGGTATAGTCCTTCCATGACTGTTTTAGAGCTCACAAGACAACGATTTAAAAATCAAGCTTTAACTAGGGTGTAGTGCACAGCTTAAGCTAAAACCATGTATGAACATAAAGCAGGTATTTTATTTAAACAAAAAAAAACCCAAAACCCCAAGTATCACAGCAAACAAAAATGGTATTTCAAAGTTTCAGGCTGCTGTGGAAAAAAACTCAGCTAGATAATTGAGTCTGATACTACTTCATTTGTTGGACTCTATTTAAAGCCTGGTTTATTTTTAGAAAGAAACTGATGAAATCTAGTTTGCTCAGGGATAGTTATTTGCAGATCAATAGCAACTTAAAATGTTGTCTCATATGCACATCATTACAGGGAAGATGCTTTGATACATCAATCACTTATTACTTCTGCTCTCAGACAAATAGGAAAAGTAGAAGTAATGAAAAAATTATGTCTTATAGAAGACAGAAGTGTTTTCCCCCCTTTTGCTGGCAAAAGCTTTCTTTTTAAACACTTTTAAAGGTGGAAATTAAGGGGACATAGGAAGTAAATAAACCATAATACAGAAGTATTCAGAAAGAGCAAAGCACGGTGTGGGATATGCTATTTATAGAACGAGGAAATAAATGTAACACTTTTAACACTACGCAGTGCAATGCAAAAATTTAACATTTTAAAGGGAACATAACAACGAGGATGCCTAAGAAAACCCACATTATATGGTTAAAAAAATAAAGAGCTAAATTCAGCCACCTTTAGTTGAACTCAGTAACAACCGATTCAGGTCTATTCTCCGTCAGTTTGTTGGAACTTTTCATGAAATTAGGTGCTGCTGCATGTGTCAAAATCTCATCTGAAGTGCCATAATAATTTATTGCCCGTCTGCAGAAACAACCTGATTCTGTCTCACTGAAATATCTGATGTGTTTGGCCACTGATTTCCTAGGGAAGGAGCCAAACTAGAACACTCACAGACCTTATTACTAAAAATACTCTTCTTTTCAAATAATGTATTTTTAGCTCAAACTTCTTTCCGTCTTACACAATTACTTGTCTTTTAACCATGGACAAAAAAAAAGAAGTATTTGATAGTTATGTCCTATATAACAGAAACCAAGTAAGTAAAATTTAGAAGGCATTTTTAAAAATTTCAGAAGTAGAAACTATCTATAGTCTGAAAGACATAAGCATGTTAAAATATACAAAAGATTCATTTCCCTGTTTTGACTTGTGTTTGTTCACTGCCAGCAGCGACACAACTTATAAACTGTGTCTCCAATTCATCCAAGAGATCCAAGAAAAGATGACTTCTGAGCCGCTCTCATCACCTACGGGAGGCGGTGCTGCGAAATATTCACCTTGCAGCAGCGCCTGCCACTTTGCAAGCAGCTTAAAGAAAGGGAAAATAAGCTTTTTGGAAGGTCCTGTGCCAGAAACGGGCTGTTTCTGACTGAATATCTGCATTTCTAATATAACTCTGATACCTATGAGTTGGGGAAGGGTATTGATATCTGCATTTTACAGAGCCGCATGAGTGGGGGCTGACAGTCTCCTAACCGTGAGATCTCCCCTGGTTAGCAGCTGAAGCAGGAACTCACAGCCAGTTCTGCTCTTCAGGTCTGACGTGGAAAATCTGCAGGGAAAATAAAAAAAAATTCAGATTTTAAATTAGAGTTGATGAATCACTTGTATTTGTCTATTTGGTGAGCATGAGCATCTGCTTTGTTCTTTTAAATTTTCTTATTTTATGTAATGATAATTTTTTATATACTGACTAGATCACTGTGAGAAGGTGAATACTTGTGTGGTTCTTTACAGAAGTATAATCACTCTTACAATTAATAATTATTCAAACTTTATGTAATAAAACCCAAGCAATGTTATCTGATGTTGCTTTTCCTGTTTCTCTTCTTAACCATTTTTTGCCTGGAAGCTTCCCAGTCCTGCTTGTTTATCTTCTCATATAACTTTGAGGAAACAATATACATCTCCCCATGTCCTCCCTTTGCCTTTCTCGATCCATAAACAATCTTCCAGTGAAATTTGCTACACGGCAGCAAATTACAGATCCTGATGAATTGAAGGCTTCAGTGACTTCTAGATGAAGTCAGTGTCTCGGTTTTCTGGGACTCCTCTGAAATTGATTCCTTCAGATTTCCAATTTCAAAGCTGGAGATTTCTGTTTATTAAATTTAGCGTTCTTCAGCAAAATTATCCCTTTATTGGGATCACTGTCACTCTGCCAGCATTTCAGAGTTCAGTAACAGCAAATGAAAAAAGCTGAGAGAGTCCAATATTCTTTCTTATTTAGCTGTATCAGAACAAGGTTTCCTAATTTTAGTTTGCATAAGCTTTGGGATCCGCTCCAATAGGTAAAGAAGAAAGCCTGAGGATTCCTAGAGTTGGCATATCTTCATCTGAAGTCCTTTAAGGAGAGGCATTTAAGATGGAAAATTTTCATCTGGCTGGACGTGGTGTGTTGGGGGTTATTCCACATCACAAAAGCTATTGAATTAGACCTCACAGGCATTGTATATCTCACGGAGTATCTAGCTCAGAAATATATATATATACACATAGACACATATGTATGTGTCTATATATATATAAACTTTTCTCTGTTCTATTTACTTGTGGAATGAGTGGGAAGTAGGATAGCCACACATCTTAAAAAAACAAAAAAGACAAAAAAGAGGGAAAAATAAAAAAGAAAATAAAAGACAAAGTAGAAACCCCAACCAACCAACCAACCAACCAGACATTTTTTTCCTGCAGATGCTACTTTTGCTGTCTCCCAGGTCATGCTGTGTGTATGGGAGTTCTCTGAATTCTTTTTTTCTGGATATTTTTAGATTCGTGATTTTACCCCATGTTTTTGGAGCTACTTACTTGGGACTATTATACCAATATTCTCAGCTGCTGCCCTGTATTTGGGTAAATATCAAGGTCCCTAATGTATCTTTTGTAATAATTTCACTAATAGATAAACTACAGTTCTTAGAAAAAAGATATAGGGAACTGTAATTATAGGCAACTAGTCTCAGACTTCAGAGAGGTCTCTGCCTGCGGAAGCGATGGATGGCCGGGACGGTGGCTGGTCACTGAGAAGGGCCTGAGCTAGCAGGGTTAGATCACTGCAAACAGGCGTAACGATTGTGCCTAAGAGGTATATGATCAGTTTAACCCATCTGGTTTCTGTAGTGATGCCAGCATGTCAAAAGGACAACAACTTATGCTTTGGCCTTGACGACCGCTTCTACTGGCAAGAGTGATCTCCACAAGTTTCCAGATAAACTTAATGTGAGCAGATTTTGCAGTAGAGTATACGTCTGCATTTCAAATGCATGAATAATCTCAACAGTCTAAACAGTACCTTATTAATAACACGGGTATCACAGGGCTGTCGTTAGACATTATCAAGATGAAGAACATACTATATCATTCTTTTGTGTGCCCATATGGTTGCCCAATATTCTCTCTCTATTGGATTGTGCTTGGTTTTGGCATCTGAAAGCTATCTGGAACAATAAGCTACAGGTTTCCAATCATGTCCATGTAATTGGAGTAGCACCATACCAAGACCATAGCTGCTGGCATCTGCTGAAACAGCTGTAGACTTAGAAACATCATAAAATGCCAGAACTGGGGATGTAGTCAATGGAGTCTTAAAACTCTCAAAAGCACACTCCTGTTCTTTATCCCATTTTTTTTCAGTGTCTGTTCTAAGCAGTTTATAAAAAAAAAGACTGGCCTTTTTAAAGAGAGGTTAAGTATTAATTTGCTTCAGTTTTTATCATATGATGAACCACACTACTTCTGATACATTTTTATATGATGCTATTTCAAATATAGTCTTGACGCTTTTTTTTGTACCTCCTATTTACTTCATGTCCATCACATATCCTGACTGCCATAGCCTGTGTTTTCCTGTTTAAATTTAGCCCAGCAGCTTCAATCACTTTCAGAGCTTGTGTTAACCCTAAAGTTGCAACTTTTCTCAAACTCCCAGTAACCTACAATTACAATTATACACTCCCTTTAGGGCTTACAGGAGCTCCTTTGGAATCATTCTGAGCTACCTGTGATGCCAAGCTGACGATCAAAGCAGTATTTCTGAATGACATCATCATTTCGGCATTGTTATGATGGAGTAGACCTTGTCCAAGTCTCTACCTGCACCTTGCAAGGATATTGGTGTATTGGTTGATTCTGAATTATATCCACCTGCTGACAGAACAGACCGAGAAAAAACCTCTCAAGTCTCCTTGTGTGGTATTTTCACCACACCTGATACCAAAGCAGCAAGCCAAGTATCAGTTCCATCCTGAGTTCTAATCTGTAGCTCCCTACCACCCTTCAAAGATTTCTTTTGAGCTGTGGAAAATACAACCTTAGGCGGTACTTGGCATGAGAAAAACATGTACCACTTCAGTTGAGTTAAACCACTCTTTTCCTGAATTTGGCATATTTCACCAGACCAGCCTTACCTCCTCTGTGCACTGTGCAAAACCTGTTTGAAAGATTTACCTGTAGTGACATTACTGGAGGGAGGCAAAAATCACTGGAATAAGATCTTTGCCCTGGTAACCAACACAGATGTTGATTCAGTGTGTGATGTGTCTCTCTCCAGCTGAGCTTTTGACCACTACCCTGGGGTTCTTCAGTGTAGCCCTAGACTTTTAGACTTATTTAAAAAAATAAGAATCGAACACAAAAAAAAGCAGAGAGGATTTGTTTTCCATTGTTCTTAATGGAGACATCCGGAATTCCTTTCAGATTTCCTTTCACCTTTCTGCTGCTTAAAGCTGAAGACTCTGGCTGAAACTCCCAGGACCAGCCTGATCCCCTGTCCCCAAAGCAAAGCGGGAGTTCCAGGCACCTTCCTCGGGGAAGCCAGGAGAAGGAGAACAAAACTGGGCTTGGCACTATTGGCTTCTTTACGTTTCAGCTGATTACTTGTCCTCAGTTTCTTCGTACTGGTGACTGCGGTTCCTGTTCCACATTAAAGGTAAAGGCCAGCTGAAAATAAGGAGATGCCAGTGAGCGTGTATTCCTTCTGCACAGCTGGGAGTCAGAGCTGTCTCCTTCCTTCATCTGGGTGGAGACACAGCCACCCTAGGGTCTCCGGTTTGTATACATGTTGGGTCTGTCTCCTGTTTCCTTGAGAAAGGGTGCTCAGGCTTCCTTCCTTCCTTCCTTCCTTCCTTCCGTCTTCTATCCATCTCTCTTTCTCAGAGAAACTTTCATTTTTCATGTTATTATTGCTGCACTAGTTATCTCATTTTTATTTTTTTTTAAATTTACCTTGACTTTTAGCTGTAGGATCTCTGTGAGGCACATTTGTCAGTTCTTTACAATCCTACATATCAGGCGCTCTCTGATGTGTTCATTCTTGCAGGTATCAAAGCCACAAGGCTCTCTGTATTCATTTTGAGTCTATCTAAGCACTTAAATCACATCAGAACGTGCTTATCAAACATGTTAAGGGCAACGTCTTAGCATCACCTTCCTTTAGAAAGACAAATGATTTATAAATATTTTCTGCTTCACTTCACATTGGATAAATTGATGTGCTGACGTGTACATCACCGCTCTTTCTGCCAAAGCGTACTTCACCGCTCCTCGTGCTAAATTTTTTGTAGCACTGATTTCACACACTCCATTTCATACATATTCACGGCTGGAAATCCGGACAGCGTTACATTTAATTAAATAATTGATGTCTGATATGGTGTCAGAAAACAGTATAAAAAGAGATAAAAGAGCTACTCTGTTTCACAGGTGTAACTTCCAGAGGCCAGTGGCAATGCTGGGGACAATGTTCAGTGTGCAATGGTGATCTTTCTTTAAAAAATAAAACCCCGTGATTTATGGCCTTTCCTATAATCATACTCATAGTTCTGGCCTTTTGAATTAGGAAATAAAACTTGCTTTGGTATACTTGCAAGTGTTTCTCCATACGACTAAGGATTTATATTTCCCGTGAGAACCAAAGTAACAGAGAAT
>VWZZ01000879.1:0-147660 GCA_013399095.1 Psophia crepitans | reverse complement strand
TATAGGAAAGCTGGCGAGGGGCTGTTTCTTAAGGAGTGCAGTGGTAGGACAAGGGGTAATGGGTATAAGCTAAAGGAGGGGGGATTTAGGTTGGACATTAGGAAGAAATTCTTTCCTGTGAGGGTGATGAGGCACTGGCACAAGTTGCCCAGAGAAGCTCTGAAGGTCCCATCCCTGGAAGTGTTCAAGGCCAGGTTGGATGGGGCTTTGGGCAATCTGGTCTAGTGGAGGGTTCCAATCCCCCTGCCACGGGCAGGGACACCCTACACTAGACCAAGTTGCCCAAAGCCCCATCCAACCTGGCCTTGAACACTGCCAGGGATGGGGCCTCCACAGGTTCTCTGGGCAACCTGTGCCAATGCCTCACCACCCTCACAGGAAAGAATTTCTTTTTAATATCAATCTCCTCTCTTTTAGTTTAAACCCATTATCCCTTGTCCTGTCACTATAATACCTAAGAAACAGCCCCTCGCCAGCTTTTTCCTGTTGATAGATGCTGCTCTGAAGTTCATCACTTTTAATTTACTGGACATTTTCTGCAATGAGAAATGGAAACTTTCTTCCCCTGGTCTATATGGACATTGCTAGTCACTCAGCCTTTGTGGAAATTGCGGCTTCCCTAGAGAAGATTTTCCTGGTCACTTCAATGGCACAACAAAACTATTTCGCTTACCCTGAATATCTGTAGAAGAATGTAATATACATTTACAGGACTGGTGGGAAAAGACTGACTTTTAACCTTGAATTTTCTAGCCTGAGAGTAGATGGCTGCTCAAGCCAGTTACTACTTAGAAAGATGGAGTCAGACATTTACCAGGCTTCAGGTTGGAAGCTGGTGACATCTGTGAGAAGAACGTGTTTTAACGTTTTTCTCATGATGGCAACCCATTACAATAATGTGTAATTGCTGTGACGCACGCACCTATTAACGCTTCTTATGCGGGTTTTAGTGTGATGCGACATATGTGAGCGTTCGAAGAGCGCATGTTTGCACTGTAATGTCGTGCTTGCTAAGGTGCAGTCAGAACTGTGGGGTTAATAAAAAGACTTGTGAATAAGAGCAGAGGAAGCAGGCATTTCTATTGACCAATGAATATTCAGTAAATAATGAATACACAGATTTATGACTGTCAGCAATTAAAAAAAGTATCATATAGACACAATAATTTAGAAAGTTATAAAGTATAAAAAGAACAGAAGTGTTTTGCTGTTAAAAACATGCATATGTTCTCTGTATTGTGGCTGCTGCTAAAATGGCATGTCTTTTGATAGTGGTAGAATTTAGGAGAATTTGCTATGTCCGGAATTTTCTTCATTATTTTGTGACACAGCCTCCTCACAAAGAGATTTCTTTAGGGATGATGCAGTGAGTGGTGTGTCCAAGAACGCCTGTGCTTCAGAGATAAAAGCCTGAAGGGGACATGCAGATGACAGCAGTCAGAGAAGAGGGAACCCACAGCTGCCATGTTCTCGAGAGCATGTGGTCACCCACCCCAGCTGCTTTGCCTGGGAGAACAGACTGGTTTTCCCTGCTGTCTCGTTTGCTCCCTGTACAGGTTCGTGAGCCCTGGTTAAGTATTTTTTTCTGAATCAGGATACATCATGGGTTTTAAGCAGGGAGTTGTTATAACACAAAAAAATATTGACTGTAACAGCTGTTTCATAAGTGCTAAAAGTTTACCATGAAAGCATGAATTAAGGCAGATTTATGAATATGTTATTTTTAACATCTCTTTGCGATAAAAACATATTTAGAATATATGCAGTAAAACTCCTTACGAAAAGTAGTTACTTGACATGTAGAAGACACACTCTCCAAAGTTTAAGAACTTGTTATTTTTCATAATACAAAAAGCAATTAGAATACGTTATGAACTAATGTCAAACTATATCCTTGAGCTGAAGAGACACTGATTTATAGAAATTTTAAATATGTCCTGAACTGATAAACTTTTCCATTTATACAATTGAAAGACGTTTAAAACAACCTAGCCAAATAATTCTTAACTTCAAAAAAATCTTTTTCTTTTTCTTTTTTTTTTTTCCTGGTGCCAAGTTTCATCTTGCAGGGAACTTTTATAGCTGATTTAAAACACCATAAAAGAGGATTTATAATAGAAATCTCTACCCTTACTATAACAGCATTAGCGGGTGCCAGCCTCTAACAAAAGTCCATACTCTGCCATGATGTACTGAAAGCAATGTGAATAGAATGCCATTATTTGAAGTGAGAGGAAATGAAATTCAATTCATCCACCTTAATAGAATAGTCTTATACTTAAGAGATAATGTCAGTAGAATAGAACATTGTCACAGAAAAATTAACTGCTGCTGCTACATGAACACCAGGGCAAAGCTGAGGTACTTAAAATAAATTTGGGGCTAAGCTGACGGTTACTTTTGAAATGGGAAATCCTGATCCCGTGACAATATTCTGCTATGCTGACTTCATGTTTATCCTGAAGTGCAGCAGAACCACAGGATCGGGAATGCTTCCTTCAGGGGCAAATGGTAGCTTGTCAGGGCTCCATCTCTCCCTCCCATTCCAGCTGTTCTCTCTCTCCAGCTGTGGGGGTCAGTGCATTAGTCTGCGTTAACAAATGTCTTAATCAAAATATTTTTTTCTTACTTTTTTATTTTTTTTTAAAGAGAAATACTTTTAGTTGCTGATTTCCAGGTCTGGTTCCTAAGCTGGCTTCACAAAATACTGTGTTGATACAACTGCCAAGGCAGCTCACTGTGGGACAGGGAAACGCGACAAGCCGGGACGCGAAAGCCTTCAGCCATTAGCATCGTCTCCAAAGTCAGCAGGGACGAAGTGACGGCCACCTGACAGATGCTGACGGGATCACCTCGCCTGGCAGTGGCTGTTGTGGCAATGATGCTTTCTCCAGTTGCTGACCTCCTGTTTCTGTTTGCACACACGAGTACTCTGAGAGGCTGTGCTGGAAGAAGTCCAAAGTGTGTTTCCTCTGCTCCTCTTTGTGCAAGAGCCAAGCGCTGAAGCCAGGTGCAAAACTTTTCAGCCAGGTGTTGAATTCTGACTTGGGACATTCAAAGTCTGAACAGCACTGGGATTTGGGGGTGTACAAGCAACATCGGTGTGATTTCAATTCTGCCGCTGGTTGCCATCGTGCTGTCCCTGCAGAGGATGGAGAAAGATGATGCGGGCACTGATGTGCACCAGGGAGAGGGCAGAGGTTTTTCATTCCTGCCTTCCCTGCATTAACTGCACTGCTCTGCTCCTCCCAACAGTGTTTTGAGCTTTATGGACACTAGCCAAAGGGGGAAACAAAGCCTTTTACCTTGGTACTTCATATTTGTAATGTACTCTCTGTAAACCATCAGGTTGTTTCAAATGGTGTGTTCACACATTTTTCAAACCCCCTCTGCACTGCAACGTTCATTAACACAGGTCTGATTCTTTCCCGGTACACAGAATGGTGAGTGATTCCCCTGAAGTGAATGAATCTCAACGTACGTAAGAGTGGCAAGATTCAGCCAGTGATGATTTACCTGAATGAAACCAATTTTATATCATAGATTCCATTTATTTTGAGGCCAGAAAGGACCATTGTAGTAGTCTAATCTAGCTTTTTTGCATTACACAGGCTACAGAATTTCACTAAATGATTGCTACGTATAAGTTCAATAACTTGTAGCTGAGCCAGATGACATTATTCCTCTTAAGATATGCAGACCAGGCTCCATGTGGTGGAGACTTACCGCATACCTGAGAAATTTCTGCCAATATTCAATTAAACTCAAGTAGCATTAAACTCAAGCAAGGTGATAATTTCTAACATGATATATAGATATTGCTTAGATTCTTACCTTCATTGTTCTGAGATATGAAAAAAATTACTTTATTCTGTACTAATAAAAAGTTTGAATACAAATGACAGATATTATGGGGAAACCTTTATTAACCTATACTAAGTCGAAGAATTAGTTGAATATACAATGTTCCAACATATTTTCCTCTGCCATGTTGTTCAAAACTAATTGAAAGTTTATGTTTAGTTACCAGTGAACAAAGAGCTGTATGTCTTGACAACTGCAGCAGTTTACAAACATCTGCAAATAGCCTGTTGTTTTTTATTTTCCATTATTCCTGGGACTGCCCTCAAATATTCCCTCCTTCAGACAGCAGAAACAACAGTCTCATTTGAATCGCCCACACCACCAAGCAGTGTGTTGGAGTTTGTGTTTCTGCAGACTGCTTCTCGGTGCACTTGCAAGAGCAAAATCCCGAACTCCTCTAAATCAGTTTTGTTGAGCAGGGAGTGTGCCCGGGCAGAGAGCACAAGGTCTAGTGAAGGGGTTCAAGTTTGGAGAGTAGAGCTGGGCTGCCACCTTCCAATTTCTCCCCTCCAGAGGTCTCTCCCTAGAAAGCTTCTTGAAGAGGGTTTGCAAAAGCCTCCTCTCATTCCCTCCAGGGAAATTACTCGAAGCAACTAGACCTGGAGCAGCCAGTCTGGGATACAATGATATCTTTCTTCTACGATGTTGTTCTAGTAAGTAAAAAAATAACAAACAGACAAAACAGACATGATTCTCCTTTCCCCAGGTATTATTTTACAGGAGCCCATTTCCCCTGCACTGATAAAACAACTAGCATCAGCACAAGAAGCATGAAGCCTCAGATGCTAAGCAATTCAGATCAAAACGCAAATAAATAAAAAAAAAAATGCCAGCCAACTAACCAAGCAGCAAGGACACTGAAGATGAGATATTGATATTTACATTTCCTGGCTTCCCCAGGAATAATTATTAATGCAGTGGCAACATATCAGATAAAAGAGTGTTGAGTCACATAATTTTGGATAACGATACTTAGTAATTTTAAGTTGTCTGGGCAATAAAACATACAACATCTTTGTTAGCCTGCAACCCATTTAAGGATGATGGGTGCAAAGATAGTTTCCCTTTCCTTCTATATGAGGAAGAGGTGAGTGGATTAGGAATCTCATAGCTGGAAAAAAAAAAATCTACTGAAGAGAAATTTGATGCACATCTCCAAAATCATTAGGGGCATATTGTGAGGGACAGTAATAGAGGCATCACATGAAACAGCAGGTTCAAAGCAGGCAAATTAACGCAGTCTTTCATAGCATTTGTGCCTAAGTTGTAAAATTCGAGATCACAGAGTGAATTTGAAAACTTCACATGTATCCGTGTCTGATGCATTAAAAGGTGATTTGAAAGTGGACAAATTCATGGCAGAAAACCACATGATGCTATGCAATTAGAATACTATAGCCGCATCTCAAAATGCTCTAGAGATACAGATTTTTGGAGGCCAGGAATGTATTCTAAGAAGATATCACTACATTTGCTATGGGTTTTTTTTTCCTCAAGTTAACTGTTGGTGCTTAGCTTACTCTCAGGGACCGACAACAGGGTAAGATGGACTTTTGTTCTTAACTGATAAAGCTGTCTGTATTTTCTTTATTCAGACCTGAATTATTCCATTCGGTCCTCAATGCACTACATCTAAGGGTAAATCAAAGTTATAAAGAACATGAAACTAGTAGAATTTAAATGCTCTTGTCTGGTTAGGTTGCACAGAGCTCACTATTACGGGCAACACATTTTTTGGATGTGTGGCCCAATCTCAGCCTAGCCTTTCAGAAATACTATCACAGTGAGAATTGCCATAACTATATCCCCATATGTAAAACAATTGGCCCTCAATCAGTTGTCAAAAGACTCGAAATTATGGATAGATCATATCTTCCTTTATCTGAGAAACCTCCTAGATACGTGATTCAGAGACAGGCAATTACTAGTCTAACAGGACAAGAACAGTTACAAAGTTAATTACCTGTGATTATCTTACAAAAGGTGATGATTATATAGCTGAATGACAAAAGAAGAGTGTTCACGAAGACAAAAACACACGGTACCGTAAACTGATAAAAACAGGGCCACCCATTGTTAAATTAGAAATAGCCCACTTTAGTTTATGTTTCTACTACAATAACACCTTCCCCATCCTCCTAAACCTCCCTGTTTTTTCTCAAAGGAGATACTAACCTCATGAAAGAGCTACCATTCTTCCCTTCTTAAAGCTCTCATCTGTCTTTAAAGTTTCACGTGAATTTTAAGGGCCGTTAAAATAACAGCCGCCACAGGGTACAGAGAGGGAAGGGGCAGCCAGTACCGTGCGATCTCCTCCCCCAACTTGTTCGCACATTTTCCTTTATCTTCATGACCTTATCATACCTACTTGACCCATCCTTTAGCCTCCTGAACATTGAAAATAATCAATTCGGTGAATTCTAGCTGCCCAACAGCAAGCCTGAATCCCCTTCGCAGTCCCAGCCCTGCAACACGAGTGATGCCAGCGGTAGGAATATGAACACAACAGTTCCTGAAGAATTTGCTTCTAAAAATAAAAAATAAAAAAATCCGCCATCATGGAACCACACTCATGGGAGTAGGTCCCTTGATGAAATCTATCTATAGGAAATTTTACTTGTCTTATGCAAGAGCCCAGCCTTGCTTAGACAAACTCTGTTCAAGTCTCACAAACTTCTGTGGGATTTTTGCTTCAGTCCAGGCATCAGTTTTCTTCTCTCTTCAATGTTTAGCATTTTGATAATCACAGGTTCATGTGTTGGAGGTGTTAGCTGATTGCCTAATGGGAAAAATTAGTCTTGAACATGTAGGTGAGTCAGAATGTGCACACACTGTGTTAGCACTCCTTTGGGTTTCCTTAACACCTGTGTGAACAAAGGTTTTATTGTACAAATATTAATAGGATTCCAAATTCATGTCTGTAATTTGATGGTCTTCCAAGCATCCTTGGGACTTCTCAGAAAGATGCCCATGATGTTGCCCATGATGTTGCAGTTAGGAAGAGCGGTGGAGGCTGTGTTCCTCACCATCGAGTACAAAGACTTTCATGAATGCATTTAAATGTGACCAACATGTAAAGTGACTCCCTTGTACCTGAGATGTGAAAATATTCTAGCCAGAATCTGGGCACAGGGAATTAAATAAAGCAACATAATTAGGCCATACCATTTCAGAAGGGACTGCATGAGGATAAGTCCACCGGCTACAGCCATGTTTGAAAGCCTGTGATGGGAAAAAAAAAAATTAAAATACAACTCCAGCTCTAAAATAAGTGTCAGGGCTTTAAATTTTTCTATCAATGTGACTAACCGTTCATGATGGAGGTAAATGAAAGATCCTCCCCCTTCTGGCCCAGTTTCCAGAGCACAGACAGCTCTGGTGGCTGCGTGACCCTACAGTAAAGACAGCGGCTGTGCAAAGCTCCCGACCCTTGGATGTAAATACCCTACAAAGCCAGCACTCAGATCTTTATAATTGCTCCAATCTACCTGCCGTCCCCTCTCTGCCATGCTGCTGTGCCGGAAACTTTTCGTTGCAGTGGATGATGATCCAAACACATTCTTAGGAAAATGCTGAGAACTACTAAATGTGAAGTGCAGCTTCTGGCCCAGCACTTTGGAGACAGAGAGCACCCAATGCGTGGGGAAGGAAGCATCACTTGACACTCGCTGCTCCTCCGCTCTTGCGCTGAGCACCACGGCTGGCCCCTGCCCAGCGTACCACCCTCCTGGCTGGAGACTGAAGGGACGCAACAGGGGAGCTCCGTAAGCAGCCGAGGAAACGAAGCCAACATTGACACCAGCCCTGCTGCACTGTCCTCCTGCTGATTTCAGTGGGTGTTGGATGCACATCTTTGAAGGGCAAATTTACCTCCAGCTTAATAAGCATAAGTCATAGATTTGCTGGGAACAGGAGCAGAAGCCCTCCCGCATCTGTTAGCACATTATTAGCACAGCTTGTTATGGGGCCTCACGTGACGCAGCCCTGGTCGCAGGACGCAATTATGGATGAATTCCTGCTCTGCCTCCCCCACTGACTCAGCAGCACAGCTGGAGCCAGCCATAGTCACATTGCGGGAGGTGAAAGGTACTCTGAATTATAGATTGCCTTTGACCTTTTTTGGTTTAAATTAAGGATAACATCCAGGAAAGTGCCTCCAGCCAGGACACTGCTTAAACATATGCTTAACTTCCACCGGGGGCTGGTGCTCATCAATGGAGATGAAACGCTTGCTTACAGTACAGTGTGTGTGGACATGCTACCCCAACGATGATTAAATACCTTTCCGAAGGGGAGCGTAAATGATAGTTTCCTGTAAAAATGGTAACCTGCACAGCTCTTGAAATCCAGAAACACCCTCAAACCTATGAAAATAGTCACTTAAAATTCCAAGCAGATGTTGACTTTCAGCCATAGCATATAGATACATTAAAGGGTATAAGAATTACACGTTTTTTAAAAGATAAAAGAAACAAAGACCGTTAATGAAGAAAATCAAAACTAGATAGGAGTGTGCCATCACACAGGGTATCTATCTGAACAAACTCCCTTACAAACCCACTAAGAAGGAATTAAGGTCAACTTAGTGCCTTTTCATCAGAGTGTTTTCTATGATAACTTTGTAAGTGCTCTTAATATATAACAAATAATCTCAGGGCAAAGATCTGTTTGAAGGAGATATGATTGATGACCTATCATCCCTAATTCACTGTTTATACTCGTAGTGAGCCTATTGGGAAAATACCTCATTCATCAGGGTATTAGTGAATTCAACCAACGTATGGCACCTTCATTTTAACAAACTAAAGGAGAAAAGCTAAATGGGGTAAAATTGACAACCATCTCTGATTCTATGATAATGCAATTAGGCTGCTCCTCTCCAGAGCTTTTGCTAATTCACAAAACAGCTTCAGTCGGCAGGTCATAAATATATGATCATTTTTCACACTTTGAAAAGTAATGATGCCTTGACATGAATCAATAAATCTTGGTGAAGTCATTTATACTTTTGTGTTATGCATACAAATCAGTTTTAAAACAACTATATATTAATTTTGACTTTTATATAGTCTTTGTTTACAAAAACCTGATTCTGCAGAGGCCTCTGTGTTCCTTGTGTCCCCAAAACTCATGCTGAAATCACTGCCTATCTTCAGGACCCAGCAATGCTGGACCAGACCTTATGGCTCTTCATATCTTTTCTGTCTGATGAAGACATAAAGGAAAGGGAGGGTGAGAGGGAAATGAGACCAAGTAGCATTCTTTCTTTTCCCCTCTCGCTTGGTTTTGGGCATCCTTCTGAAAATATTTTGAGGGTTTCCTAGTAAATATTGACATTCCCATTGTTAATTTATGCAAGTTCCCACTCTGTACCTTCAGTCCTCTGCAGGGAAGGGCAGGTGCACTGCAATGCTGCCGTGAGGAAGATGAGGGAAACAGTACAAGAAGAAAGGTTACCAGAGCATCAGAATTCACCCTTTGGTCTTAGGAGAGATGGGAGAAGAACCACACACGATGGCTGCACAGCAACTAAACCTTATCACATGTCTCATTAGTAGAAATTTTGAATCCGGTGATCTTTCTAATGCAAAGTCCGTCTTCTCACAGGGTTCTGACACATTATGTGTATAAGGTAAATACAACAAAACCCTCAATATGTGTATGTACCAATATGAACAATGCATGTCACTGTCCTGTGACATGGGAGAGGTACCTCAGTCTGCCTCCCAAGTTTTGTGCTTAATAGCTGAATAAACCCCAGGTACGTTCCTTATGTCATGAGTATGATAGAATTTCACCTGAGGCAGACCTATGCAGAGATAACCAATAAAACTGAAATGCTAGCCACTGGTTCAGTGATAGAACTGCTTTGTACAACTTAGCAAAACATAAATCACATTGTACAATCTCTCCATACATCCAGGAGCACACAAATTCACAAATAAGTACTACGGTACACAAAGGAATGATCGTGAATGATCCGCAGTAAATGTAAAGATGCATAGTCTGATAAATACCTCAGGTAGCTCCTGATGTTTGCCTTGTTATTAAAATATCTACATGTTGCCAATTTGCAGCAGTTATCCTGTATGGAATAGGAGGTTTTGCTTTTTATACCTGAAATGCTTGACAATTTTGCAGCATGCAAAGAGAAATGACACTAAATCACAAGTGTACCCGCTGTGCTGTCATTTTCATTAGGATCTCTCTTTTGTTTAGTTTATTCACCGCTGCGTGTTCTTTAAGAAAGTGGTTTTCTAGTAGGGATGGACGAAACCCCACACGTATCAAGGGACTGAGGAGAAAAATACGTTTTTAAGTTGAGAACAAAAACAAAATGGCATTTGGATTGTTCACAGCTCCAGTTAAGTCATTTTGAATTGTTGATTAAAATAAATATTGTACTGAAAATTGTTTTTTGTTGTCTCTGTGTATTCTGCCCTGTCTCCATTATTTGATCTCTATTATGATAAGTCGCCAGTTTGCGATACACTGTGCAACTAAGCCAAATGCATACGGTACACGGCTGAAAATTTAACAATGCATTAAAGTGCAAGCTCCCATGTTTATGTAATTTATATTTCACAGACTTAAGTAATAAAGTAACAATATCTTAAACAAAGGATGTATTTTTTATTAGACATTAAATACTGTATTATGAAATGGTACTTCAGTAGTAATTTCAAACAGTATTAGTTTTCAATCACATATTCTGTAATATGTATTTGAATAAAATACTGAGGACTGGATCTCACACTGATGGCAATTAATCTGACTTTGCTGAAGTTAGAGGAAATTCATCACGTGATTTAAATGTTCGTGATTTTCTGAATCGGTGCCAGGTGAGAACCTAATCCATCGTATCTCCCCCTGATGTTTGATGCTCAGCCCTGTGTTTTTTGAATTTCAAGAGAGCAAGAAAAAGTGCCTCAATAACTGTGTCACTGGCCTGCTCACCAGAATAATTTGTAACAGACCCCCCCCCAGCATCTATAGCAGCATCATCTTCTGTCAACTTAACCCGGTTTCCAGCCCTGCCAAAGGTGTGATATGCATTTTATGAAGGTTCTTACAAGGAAAATATTTGGATTAATGATATAATTTAGTGACAATTTAGTGACAGTAGGTCTCAGTAGAGTGACAAAGGGATTGAAAAAGTAAACCAGTGGGATATACTTGATTGTGGCTGTTGGGCCGGCAGCAGGGAAGCTGCAGGGGTCACACTGATTGGCATTGTCACTTTCCCCATTCATCAAGCAAGGCCAGACTTCCCAAATCATTTACCAGATGGGGCAGCTCGTCAGTTTAAACACCTGATATGAAGCCATCCGTCATCTGATAACATGATCGTTGGGCTGCAGCTGGCTCGGTGCTCTGCAGCCTGAGTGCACATGTGATGGACTGGAGCCAGGGAAGCAGGCTTAGCAGTGCTGCACTCCCCTGATAGGATTTGCAGCCCTCCACTGGACCATGGAACAGGTGGAGACGGAGAGAGAATGAAAAAATTACCATGTGTTGCAGGGATTAGAGAGCACACACTTACCACTCCACTTGAATACCAATCAAAGGACAACCTTGAGCCAGATGAATTTAAGGCCAGCCGTGATGTAATATGGAGAATATAGGTTCTTGCATATGCTGATGTAGCCTCATTTTCCTATGGGGTTTTGGACTCATACCTGGCAATACTGTAATTTTTCTTTCATTTTCTACTGTGGAAGAGAGAACAAATATTTGGAAGTACAGTCTTTCCATTTTTCCCCCCTTTTCAAAGGACATCTTAAAACATGTTATCTCTTATCAAAAAAAAAAAAAGAAAAAAAGAAAAAAAAAAGTAGTATATTATTTCTAGGAATTGACCACAAATCCTATTAGTTTTGATCAGCAAGACAAAAGCCTGCCAGGATGGAGAACTACTACGACTTCAGAATATGATGATGCTTACTGAAAGCCATTCCCATGCCCAGATTCCCCCCAGTTATTGAATGCTCAGATCTCCCTGATTTCAAAGGAGTTAGGTGCCTAAATGGCTGTGAAGGTCTGTCTTTTAGTGGTTCCTCTGGAGCCATACTTCAAGTTCTTTCTCAGTCAGCAGATACTTTGGTTTTGATCTCAGATAAGTCCCTCCTGGGAAAACCACTTTTGGGGAGATCTTGCACTGCAGCGTTAACAGGTACATTAAACGGCTTTAATGAACATACGTACCTTCCAGACCGTCAGCTGGTTTTCCACCCTGAAGTAATATTCACCACCTTCCCTGGGGTTTTCAACATAACAGGGTTTCTTTGCAGAAGTGTGCTCCAGTTGACCCCAATTTGGCACAGACATCCTGGGTGCACGCTTCTTCCTTAGAGCACAAACCTCCACACTCCTCCTCCTCCTCACAGCCTGCTACATGCTGGGTGCGGAGGACCAGAAACAGCATTTTGGTAGACAGCTTCTCAGTGGAGGGACTGGCACCCTTCCACAGCAAGGTGTGGGCTGAACTGGGCTCCTCTGTTGCAAGGCAGCGCTCTCTCCCCATACTTCAAAATACAACAGTAAGGAAACCTTGTCCTTCCTCTAAAGAAAAGTGTCTTCAGGAGCACTGAGTGCCTCTTGGTCTTCAGGGCTCAATGCTGCTCTAGCCAAACCCTGCAGGAATAAAGTCCCCCAAGGATGGGGACAAGAGGGAACTCTCCCCCCTGTAGGGTACGTATGGTCAAGGACAGGTTGCAGCATGTGTATTATCACTGCGTACATATGCCTTTTCCTTTACAGACAATTGCTTGTACAAA
Organism: Psophia crepitans; assembly: GCA_013399095.1. Classification (NCBI taxonomy): domain Eukaryota; kingdom Metazoa; phylum Chordata; class Aves; order Gruiformes; family Psophiidae; genus Psophia; species Psophia crepitans. Next base: position 135,019 of record VWZZ01000879.1, on the reverse strand, counting down.
ATTCCTCCCTTGACTGTGCTTTTTCCTTCCTGAAAACTATTGCCTGTGGAAGACCTGCTTCTGGGTGGAGATTTGCTGTTTTCACTTCTGATGAGATATCAAGAGATGCCCTTGAAGCAGTCTTTGGTTTGAATAGTTCCTTTCTTTTTTTATAATTTGATTTTAGCCCTTGCTACAGTTCTGTGAAATGGACTAAATACCAGTTTAAATTTGTTTTTTCCAAACAGAGGCAAAGGAGATATCGCCACTTCCCGTGTTAGAAGGTTTCATGTCCTCTTGGGAATGCTGTTGCAGTTACAGTGTGAAATGATTGACTTCTTTTGAGGGAAGGAGATGCTCTTTTGTCAAAATCTCATTACCCAGCTGTAGACACTTAGAAGCAGTGGAGATACTATAATTTAGAGTTTCAATTAATGGAACGAAACGTAAGTCATTTGTAGGAAAGCAAGTTAAAAGTTTGTAATTTGTTCATTATGTACCTCTTGTTGTCTCTGGCCTTTTTTAGCCAATTTTATATATATATATATATATATACTTACATAGTCTATATTTTTAGACTGTCTGTTAGACAAATCCAGCTTCCTTTTCAATTTCAATTAATGCCTTTTTCTGAGATTGATAGTAGAGGACTATTTTGAAGGATAAGGAGAGCTTAAAAGATATGCAAAATTATGTTTAGAGATAGAGCATTTGAAAGATGAAAACTCATAAAATGAATATAGGAAATACACCAATTTCTGAGATCCAGTAAGACATCTGCAGACATACAAAGAGATCCGTCGTTCCAGCAGAAACAGCAGAAAAGTTCAGCAGGAAACTGAGAATGAATTACTGATACAGGAAAATGCCCCCATGGCTCATTAGCACAAATGATTCATGACATTTTAGAGATGAAACAAAAGGTTTTATGTTGGCAATATACCTTTAAATCTGTTTCTTTCTCCAACTGCTTTTATCTATCTATAGAATAATGATTAGCAACTTCAAACAATAACTAGGCTATTTTATGAGAAGGAAGTATGACTTTATTCCCAGCACAAAAATGGGTAAGCTGAGGCAGGTGAAGTGAGTTGATGTCCCTGTGAGGATTAAATCAGGCAATGCTCAGAACTCAGGTTTGGTTTTAAGCTGTAAAAGAGTGATGGGGGTTTTTTTTTGTTTTGTTTTGGTGGTTTTTTTCCCTCCCTTTTAATATAGCAGCTAAATAATCCCTACAGGTGAATTACTTACAGATGACTTGTAAAGAAAACTTAACCTGCTGTTAATAGGAATAACATGGGTTGTTACAGATGTCATGGTGTGTGGAAGTACAGAGCAGGAAAATAAGATAGAAATGACAGATGTGTTAGATGGTGGCGAAGGGTTATTTTCCATCTAAATCTGTGTGTGCGTTAAAAAGAGCATCATCTTTGGTTTTGATTCAATATATGGGTACCTTGAGGTGCTTTAATTGCCTAGTTACAGTTTCACCGTTATTTAGAAACAAATAGTTGAATTAATTCAATTCAAGTTTTCGTTATTTTAATTCATAGATCATGAGAAATAAAGAAATCTCTCAAATGCCACCAGATATTGAAATGGAAACCCAAATTAGAGAAGCAGGCAAAACAGGGAAAACACATAACCTTGTAACTAGTTGCCTCTAAACACAAGACAACCCAAGTTTTCACATCCATTTCTCACATCTTTTGGGTCTTCAGCCACCTCCCACTGAAATGAGTGAGTTTTTCCCCTTAGATTCTGAAGATGAATCAATTCCTTTCTATACAGCACTGCAGAGAAATATAATAATAGAACACAATAATAATATCAGTTGTCAAGATGTACAGAAAAATTTGTAGAAGATGCCCAGAACACTTAAAATTACATATTTACATGTCTTCTCTGCATCTTTAACACAGAAGTAAAATTTATGTCTTGCTGATAACCTTGGTGCCAAAATGTCACATGTTCGTTTTTTATTCTCCTTTCTTTTGCAGTTGCAAAAAAGCGTTACAATCCTCATATGTAAATTCTATAAGCTTTACTGTTCTCCTCAGGTGTGCATGCCAAGTTTTCATTATGAAGGCTCCCTGCTGTGAAAAAAAGGTACATTTTCACTTTCATGTGTCTGCTCCTTTGTGGGAGAAAGGCTTGAAACATTAATGAGTAAACTAAACTAAAACTGTACAGACATTCCTGCAGGAAATTGGGTAAGTTTCTGATTCTGAGGGGAAGAAATTCAACTAGGTCAATAAAATCGTGTGATTTTGACACTGTGAAGTCAGCTGTCACTAAGGAGTTACCCGTGCTATTTTTATTCATGTTAATGGCATTTTTATGCCCTGGTGTTTTGTTTTGAAGATTTTATCCCACTGAACAAGAAGAATTGGGGGAAAAAGAAAAAAAAAAAAGAGCATGGAAAAGAAAAAGAGTTTCTTAACAAGTTCATATCATCTACCCTTGGAGATTGATACCTGTAATGACTTCTTCCTTTCACAAACCATTTTACTAAGTCATCACATGATAATACATTGACTTATGTTACCAGATGCAGCATTAGGGGCAAGTGTGATGTCTTTATTAAACCATCAGTGTTTATAGCTATAAAACACTGTGCAATAGGTTAAATGGGTGTGCTAATGACAATGTATCTTTGAGTCCAGTGTATACATCAATACTGTTAGAAATGTAGATTAAAAATAATGCTTGTTGCTCAATATATATTAATGGTTTTTAATTTTTTTTTTTTAATTATTACTTTTGTCTGGGTAGAGTGTTGATGTGGCAGAGCTGGTTGGAAATCTTACAGTCAAACAGACTTGATTGATAATAGTGTAATGGTCAATTAAAAAATAACCAATTAATCCCAGAAAATGTCTTTTATTGAGGAAATTCCTTTGACATGAACAGCCAATGGAGACAGAGAAATCTTTTAGCTCTTGTAGTAAACATAAATCTTTATTTTTCAATTTAGGTAGCAAAACAACTTCTTTCCAGCTAGCTCTAGACTTTTGGTTTTCTCAAGGACGAAGCAGAGATCCAGGCAGAGATTCAAGCTGGAGTTTGCTGTAGACTGTTCAGTCTCACCAAGCATATTACAGCAGAGCATCATGAATTTATTCCGAAACACACCCCCAGGGACCCATATTCTTCACCCAGAATGATGGTGAACTCTTGCCTAAAAGAAAAAAAAAAAAGAAGAAGAAAAAAAAGAGAAATAGAAAGAGAGGAAAAAAGAAAAATAAAAGGTGGCTGCATCTATAAGGTGATTCAGATTCTTGAATGTTAATGAAAGTAGTTTTTATTAATGTTTCTTAGAAAAGGGAAATTCAATAGAATATTCAACATTCAGGACATATTAGGAAGTCAGTCATCACTTAGAATCATAGAATAGTTAGGGTTGGAAGGGACCACAAGGGTCATCAACTTCATGTTATTCTGGCTGGTTTAAGTTAAAGTTAGCTAAATCTGCAATAGAAGTAGGGGAATGGTCTTTTTTTTGTTGTTTTTTGTTAACAGAGTATGTTGGTTATAGAGCTGAATGGACTGATAAGCAGCTGGGAGGTGCCAGGGTGTCCTTAGTTGTAGCCCTGACAGTCTGCACTCTACTGGGTCCATACACAAGCTGGTGGCTGGGCTCACACCCTGCACCCTTGGGGCACAGCCTCAGCCTCAGGTCATCAGATGCTTGTGCCCCATGGAGCCAGAACCTGCTCCACCTCGGCATCCTGCTCCCAGTCTGATGGGGACACAAACCACCGTTGATTTCCCCCTTCATTTCCCTTAAATATGTAAATATATTTGTTGGAGGAGAACTGGACCAAACTTTCCTGCCAGCCTTTCAACTGCATGCAAGCCTCCTGATTTCTGTATGTGTCTCGTTCAGCAACCTGTTTCTGAGTGGAGGCACCTGGTCACGGGCACGCAAGGATCTCTCTGATAACACTGTTTTCTGTGGTGCGATAGAATCACATCTGCTAAATGCTATAATAGTACAATTTATGACCTCAAAGTGCTCAACAAACATTTTTCAATTACTCTCCATACCACCATAAGACAGCTAAGTTTAATTTTCCACATTTCACAGATGGAGAAAATGAAACTTAAGGATGTTAAGTGACTTGACCAGAAATCAAATAAGTCCAGGAGCTGGAAATACAGGCCCTCATGCAGGAAAGTACTGAAGCAGATGCTTAACTTCAAGTATTGAAACATCCATTTCAACAAAAACACTTTAACAGAAGGGCAAAATACTGCATGGAACATTCTCCAGTTAGCCCATTCTTCAGCTACTACAAAAAAGGAGCATTAGCCTTAACTAGCCATCTAACAGCTTGCAAATAGCCCCTGATATACCATATGAAAATGTTGTACCCTCTACTGTCTATTCACTTTCCCCACATAATATTGATGCAAGCTCTGGAGCACTGCTGGATCTGTTGTATTGGGGAAAAGGAAGCAGACATCAATTTTTTAAAGGTTTAACTCAGTGCTTGTGCTTGGTAAGGGAGGAGTCCATCCTTACACAGGCATACTGCAAGGAGATTGAACGTTCCTACAGAATAAAAAAAATCCAGGGATGTGGTTAGCTGTCCTATTAGTGATGGATCACCCGGTTCCGGCTCTGCCTGCTCGCAGGGGCTGCTTTGCTGGTGGACAGGAGTTTTATCAGCACGCAAGATTCAGTTGGGATAAGCATTCTGACTTCATCAAAAACTGGACGGTAAATCTCCTCAGCAGAGATGCTCATCAGATCTGAGGTAAATTGTAGTATGGGCTGGTCAGAAATACTTGCGATTAGCTTCTTGGTATTCTCTGCCCTTGGCAAGAAAAGGTAAAGAATGTGAACATTTAATAAGCGTAGCTCAGACTTCTCAGCATTTAGAGGAGGATTCAGTTCAATCCAAGTTGGATCGTTCTTTTCACCCTTCGTGTAGCACTGAACTTTTCCTCAATAAATATGATAGTCCTACATTTATAAATTAAAATTTGTGAATGTGAGCAGCCTTGACTTTCAATCCTTGCACCTCAGAGTCATTTCTGAGTGTATGAATAGTGAAGCACATTCCTCTATAAGTTCCTAAGGCCTGAATCATCCCTTCAGGCAGAGGTATGAAAATCAGATGCCCTGTTTTGACCACATAGCATGCACTGCTTTTAGAGCAGCTTTCTGCCAGAGCCCACCCCCACAATCTGTCACCTCTTGTGAGCTTCATGTTTGTTTTTCAGGTGAGAACCCACCATGGTGAGTTTACCTGAGGTGGCCCCACGATCCCCAGCCAGCGCTACTGGCATGTCAAAAGATGTCCATTGAGAATGACAGGATGGTGCAAGAAACATGGCCCGTTTGCACTGCTTCAGCTTCCCTTTAATCATTTTTCTTCCGTGGCCTTTTGGGTCTCAGTCAACGGATACAGGGATCTTCATAAAGAGCAGCCAGATCTGGCTCATGCAGTGTGTCTGGAAGGAAATATTCCTTCGTGACACTTGAACCTGCACATGACTCTTGGCACTATTCAGAGCCATGTTCAGGGAAGCGGGCTGTAACAATGTGTGTAAGTAGGGGGGAAGAAACATGTAGTCTGTGTACAATGAAAGGATCTGGCCATTTCATTTTTATACTTACTAAATACTCTATATTGTACCTTAGATATTAATATTTTTAAAAAATATTTTAAAGTTGAGTATACTGAGATGGCCTCCTGAGTCCATCAGTTATTTAATATCAACACAAATTACTGGGGCCAGTGAAGCATTAAGATCCAGGATAACCTCTTATTACCTGTGTTTGGTGTTTGTCATTACAAGAGCAGGTCCCATACCATGGGATGCTGTGCCCCAGGAGTTTTAAAGCTGTGTTGTGAGAATACCTTCGAAGGGAGAATGCCTATGGCAACGGTAAGACCACAAGGTGCGTGAAGTGCCTAAACTGGTCAATCTAAACCAATAGTAAATACGTTTAACTACATAAATAAATATTTTCTGTTTTCCAAAACGTAGCATGGAAAATGATTCTGACTACACACTATTTCAATATGTTGTCTGAATTTAATGTAAGAGGTTGATGTGTTCTTTTTTTTTTTAAAAAAGAGGATGTGATACTCCTACTAGAAGTATTGCTCCTTTGTTACATCTCCTGAGGCTTTAGAATTAATAGGTTGCTTCCATCAAGAGAATATTTTCTTTTTAGAAATGTAGTTTTTAAGTAACACATGTGCTACTTCCCATGATCTTGATGTATGTTGGAAAGCAATAAGTATTAGATACTTATTTTTTAGATGATAAAGTAATTTTAGGAGTGAAGTGCTATTAATACAGTGCAGCATATATTCTAACAATATATCTGATGATGTATGTGACTAATTTGTAATAGCAGAACACAATATTTGATGAAGTGGAGGTCTTTCCTGGGAGGGAATTAAGGGAATGTGAGCTAAGAAGCACTTTTTTTGCACTTAATTTAGAAAAGTAGAATGATAAAGTGTTAAACCTCTTCAATCTACATGTGTAAAAAACCTACGTGTTCTTCTATAATAAAGTCATCTCATCCTAGTGTTGCTCATGTGAGACACTCACAAGTTTGAGCGAAAGAACATACAGAACACACTTTATTCACTCAGTCTACGTAACTGTATTCTCCTCTCTTACTGCCAGCTGAAAAGTGATTCTAATTTGCTGATGAATACAATTAGAAGCAAATGATCCATTACATTAACTTTAATGAGCTGCAGCAGGTCACTTGGTTATGGATGGCACCATGCAAAGGTTACAGTTCAAGGCGATACTAAATTTCTGACAGTCATCCACAAAGCTTTCATGCAGTAGACACAACAAAGACACACTTACCAAGTCCTGGTCACAGAAGTGACTAGATTTCATAGCCCATTGCTATCTGCCCTAGCTTTAGTTCTATAGTTTAATAATTCATAATTAGCTCTTATATAACTGACAGCCACATAATAAAGGGCATCGACTCAGTCGTCTTGTAGTATGGGGCTGTGAGAGCAGGCTTTTCACATCTAGCATATTTTCTCAGATAAGGTTCAAAGAGCTCATTCCAAATTTCATTTACTTCTCAAGCACTATTTAAAAAAAAACACAAAAAACCGAATGATATAGTAATACAGCCTAGGGTAGTCAAATGTAACACACGATCTCATCTGTACTCTCAAAAGGAGTTCAGCTCACAGAAGAAATCTTAATTTCACAGTATTAATATTGATAGACTCTAAAAGGTAAAAATAGCTGAATGAACGACTTAAAATACTGGTATTAGATAGTGATGTCATTGCTTATACTATTTTCTGTGGCCAAAGTTTTGAAGCTCCAGAACGGTGTTAGTTGAAGAACCCAACTCCATATTCACATCAAGATAGACACTTAGTTCCAGATATTCTCGATATTCACTTTATTATAGCGATTCAGCAGAGTTTACAACTGCCATAATAAAAAACTTTCTTATGGGCCCAGTCTGAGCTTGGTCAGAAGTTATCATCCAAACGTGCTGCCGCCCCTGAGCCGAGCCAGCTGAAGATGGGGGCCTCCTGCCAGGGGTTCAGGGTGCCACCTGGTCTGGGATCACAGCTGGATCACAGCTGGAGCTGATCCGAGCTAGCCTGGGTGAGTGCTCACTTAGGGTAGGGCAAACTCAAGCAATTCATTCTGCTGATTACCTCCAGCAGAAGGAAGGATGAAAAGCGACTGGCATCTGTTACGCAAACACAGCTGTTTCTGACCACCGGTTGAGCTGCAACCTTACACTAGGCTGGGGGCTTCTCGTTCAGGTTGTAGGAAATGCACAAATCTCTGGAATGATTGCAGATATTTATAAATTGGGGGGAACACTCATTCATGCCTTGTCCTTTTTTCCTCGATTATCTACAAGTTGTCTTTACTTTGAAAAGGTTACATTTAATAGACGATGAACTATTTTTAGACCGTGATGAACTGCTTAATTTGACTGCTTGTTACTCTTATTTTTGATTTGTATTTGATCACCTAGGTCACGCACCTTGAGTGGACAACAAACACTTCGAAAAGGGGAATAATAGTAGAGAAGCACAAATAACCAATGGTGAATAAGGAACACCCTTGTTCACACACAAATGCCCTTGTTTGCACATGAATATGGGGTTTTGTATGAAAAAGACCCATTCTCCAAACATCCATGTGAAGAGAAACCCATTCAGAATGAATGTTTGTGAACACTGAATAACAAGTGGATGAACAAGCCTGAATCAAACAGCCGTTCAGACTTTGAACCAATGTTCGCAAACACTGGTTTGCATTATTCACCCAGTCCTGTGAACAGCCATCTGTTCAATAACTGATAATGGAGATGGAAGTTGGGTTGTTGGGTAGATATGGCTCATCAGGGAGACAATGGCTATCTATTCGCAGGATTTCTACTTAGTCTGTTGCAGGCGTTGCCTCTGCTCCTGTTGACCTGTGATACGAGGTTTTTCTTCTCCCTCTCCTGCCAAGATGAGATTTTGCTTCATATAGAATTTGAAAGAAACTCGTGTATGCAAATGTACATAGACATGAACATACTTACACGCTCATATATATATATTTACAGTTTTTACTTAGTATTTAAAATATATGTTAAAGTTAGGAATGTGAGTATCTGAGACTAAAGTGCTTAACATATGTTTAAGATATGCAAAGATAAATACCTGTGCCGTTTAAAAATCTGGTTTAGGTGTCTTTAGATTTAAAAACATATCAGTTAACATTTTGGAGAGCTGTATCCATCTGCATACAGTAGAAAATAATCCTCACTTTTCTTAGGATTTTATAACTGTAATAAAATCAGTATTTTTTGAATATCATGACAGATTTTGAAACAAAAGTTCTTGCACCCTGTTTCTCAACCAACTCCTCCTCACTAATATGAACTCTTCCTATCCGAGAGATTAAACTTTGCTCCACCTTTTAAAAATTGCTTTTATGTGAGAATAATTAAATACAGACAACTTGTCTGGATTGGCTGGTGCAGTATATTTATTCCAGGTATTTCAATGAGTAATGAGCCTGTTTAAATCTATAGGGAGGTTGTAATTGCTTTTGTTCTTCCTATGACAGGTTGGTAGCTATATTTCTATGCAACTGATTTAGTATAATTTATCTTAAAGTCTGAAATCTTTCCAAGTGCTTCTATTGCTTTTCTAACCCCTCAATGAAATATTTCTTTCAGGTTAGAAAGCATCAAAATAATGTCTGCATAGTGTGCCAACTTATATTTTTGATTTCTGACCTCAGCTTCCTGCAATCTTAATAGTATCCTTTATCATTCCTGGAAACAGTTGGTTCTGTTGTCAGGGCAAGTACCAAAGGTAGAGAAAGTCTAGCATCCCTACCCATCCAGTACATTTCCAATTAGTATGGGGTATTCATCGACTATATTTTAGCCCTCGTTTAGAATGTAATTTTTTTTATTTTTGCTTTGTCCTCCCTGCAGCTCGCTTAACCTAAAAACGCCTGAGTGCAGTTCTCACAACAATTGAAATAATTATGAAAACAAGGATATCATAAATTAAGAGGATAGCTGTACCTGCTTGCCAAACCGTAGTTCTCTAGTTCTTTGATTCTTGACTTTGTCAACATAGCTATAGGCTTCCTTGAACTCACATATGATTCAGTATTTGCTCATTTCAAAAAACTGGGCAATCGGGTCTCTGTGCACAAACGTTGTCCCAACATTGCAATGCTATTTGCAGAACAGTTCCTCCAGTTCTCACCTGTGAATTACAACCTGAGCACGTATGCGTTTTGCCAACTCAAACAGCAAAAGGAGGAAGCATTGATTAAGAATTTAGATTTTTTTAAAGAAATCACGAGTTTCTATTTAATTTTTAAACCCACACATGTGTCATACACATGCACATTTTCAGTTTTGTAGTGACAATTTTTTAATAACAGATTAACAGACTGGAGTGAAGATTAGACTTGTAGTGTGTGTGAGGGGGGTTAATGCAGTTGACCAAAACAAACAAAGAACTAAGCAGCAGCGGGTTAGAGCGTGGTGGTTCTCAGCTGCAATGGTTTTGCAGGGGCCCGGGTAAGTAGGTGATGATTGCCTTGCCTTTCAGAATTTACCTTGCAGAGAAGGAAGAGATGGGAGTAACCGCAGCCCTAAAGCAGTTAATCAGCTGATAGGGAAAGGAAATAGCTTGATTTAGAAAAGCAAACAGTTTGCAAAGGTGATGGCTGGAGCTATTGTCCGGTTGATGGGTGATGAAGCAAGACTGAAGCAGCCCTGATCGCGAGGAGATTCCGTTTCCAGCAGGCTATTTTGAGGAAGAGTTCTTATCGGTGTTTAAAGAAATATTTAACATTTCTGATGAGAAGCAGACTTTTTGGTGCTCAGTTGCTGAAAAGGGGGTGGCTGATTGGCTTTAGCTTTTCCAGTAAAACCTTTTCCAGTAAAAACTGTCAGAGACAAACCTATTCCGTGAAAGATGTTTTTTACTCAATTATTTTTAAAACAATAGTTTTAGTATTTCTCTCCCCAGCTTTCTAAGGCTCGAAGTTTTTCATGAAGGAAGTGTTCTAGTTGCCATCCACTGCCATGAGGATGTGTCCAAAGCAACGAGGGATCAGTGACACCAGCATGCGCTGTGTGTTGTGACCATCATCTCAGCCCTCCTTCAGAGGAGTAGAGGGCTACAGACAAAACTCTGGCTGTGTGTGGTTTGACTGCTTGATAAACTGCTGCATTTTCAGGGAAAGTGGGAAAGTCCCTTCCTGCAGAAGAACATGGATCATTTCCTTTAATAATGAGCCTGGATATTTCCTGTGTTTTTATCAACCAAGAGAGTTTCAAGTCTACATCAGTGGTGGTTTCATTACTCCTACTTGTGTAGCGATATATGTATATGCAGTCATAAAGTCAAGCAATTGTGAACAAGTAGGTGTTATCCAAAGTTTTAATAGCCAAAAGCTTTGAATAGCCAAACTTTTGGTTCCTTCATACAGAGTAAGGGGAAGCACCATGTTTTCCCTTGCGTGCCTTGCTCCCAGAACTGCCTCTGCTGACGCTGGAGGCCAGGCTGCGCTGCTCGGCACGCAGGCTCCGGCGCGGTAGGGAGCATCCTCGGCCGGGGGAACCTGCCAGCCCCAGGGCCGAGGCATCCACGTCCTGCCGAGGATTTGCAACACTCTCTCAGCAATAAACTTGGGCTTAGTGACAGTGTTAATTAATTATTTCACCAACTTTTCGTCGACTGCCTGTTTTTGTGATTTTGCTCAGGGGCTGCGGCTCCTTTCTGGGATATGTCTCTGGCCTTTTCCAGACCTGGTGCTGGGCTAATAATATTGCCTCTGATTATGGCCTTGGCTGCTCTCCAGTTCATACCTCGGAGTACATTATAAGGTTGTCTGAACCCCGTAGAGCTCAGTTCACAAAGGGGCTTGTGAATGGAAGCATGCAGCTTCGGGGCTGGCAGTAAAACCGTAAGAGCAAGCTGCCCTTGGCGGCATCTCCCACCCACCAAGGGCCCTCTGCGCTCCCTCAGCACCACCCATGGCATCTTCATCTTCCTCCTCCCCTCCACCTTCCTGGGGACAGCTGGGGTGAGGGGAAAAAAAAAAAGAAAAAGGACAACTGTCATTTTTGGTGGACTGGAGGCTCCCTGGTCAGCGTCGGCCATCACAGGACATTTTGTACAGCATTGGCCAGGGTTTTTACTTTACAAAGGTGAAGAAGTGAGAAAGCAACACTCCCCTCCACTGAGTCCCCTTTGATGCAAATAGTTCCTATCACTGTAGTGCATGTTATCTTTGCCTTTTAATTTAAGAATGCTATCGTAACTGAAGCCCTAAACCTAGGCCAAGCAGAGGCAAAATCTCTACAGCCATTTGGTTCTAGCAGCCGTCTTCTCAACTGCTTGTCATTGGTGTTATCAGGACCACAAGAAATTGTTAGTATATCCCATAATTTGAGCTATTCTAAGAATTATCATAATACTTTCTAACTCCTCCCAGTAAAACTCCCTATTAAAATGTTGTGATAGCTAAATATATATCTTTACCACATGTGTGGAACATAAATTGCCACAGTTGTCACGGTTTCTTACACGACAACTGTCTTCATCAACATGTGTTTGCTATCTATGTCTTTTATTTAGGCTTGAGTCGAACCCGATTTGAGGAGAGTGACTCATTGGCACCCACAATGTAAAATAAATAATCGCCTTGGTTTTCCTTTTATTTGCACATCGGTCAAGCTCAAATACATTAGAACCACTAGCAGTTGTTCATTGACCTTAATGGGTAGTGAAAGAGGCCTTAAAGACTTATATCCATAGAGCAGCTGAAGAAAACCAAAACTGATTTGTCTGTGAAGTCAAGCAAGGGTAAGTTTTCCTGGAGTTGGATTTATCTATTTCTATAATAAAATATTTTCTTTTTTAGGATGTTTGTTACTGAAGAATGACTAGAAACACAGATGCAAAAGAAGAGTGTCAAAACAGATTTTATAATTGATCTTTAAAATATAAAATAATTTTTTGCCTTTTTATAACAAATACAGAACTAACAATAAAGCTTAATGTTCTTATTTCTGTGGTTAGAATTTTTTTTTTCTTAGCTCCTAAGATTCAAAACTTAAATGGGTTTATTTACCAGAAATTTGTTTAATACAAGAAACACATTTCTAGATATGGAAAGTGCATATAGTCAAATCAGGACCCTGAGATCTTGCCATAAAATTCCCAACTTTAGTAAACAAAAAATGCATTCGTATATGCATGTGTGCTACATGTATGTATGGGTTTATATATAGTTATGTCTATCTTTATATGTATATATACAATCTATGAAATATGCACATAAAGAGCTAATTAATTTCAAATAACATAAACAATTAATACAGCTAGTGATATAATTTCCCTGTTTTCCTCAACACAACACTTTCTTTGTTACTCTGAAGTTCTTCAGATACCATTCAGTAAAGTTTCCATGACATGCAACTGCTGTGTCATCTATGCCACGTTTATCGTAAACATAACGCAGAAGATCTTTCTGGGAAACCTGCACTGAAAACATGCTCATTTTATATTTACATGTGGCTTGTCAGTCTAATAAGTATGGTCAAAATCACAGGGCATGATCTAGAGCTGCTACCAGTTTCCAGTAGGAGAGGGCTACGTGTATATCTCTTAAGTGCAGAGGAAAAGATTTTGTCTATGAAATCCCAGAAGCCCACACTCTCAGGAGGAAAATGCTGATCTGAAAGATGTTTTGATATCTATGAGGTCTTGCGAGCTGGTTCCCACCAACTCTTCTTCCTCTCCTTCCCACGCCTCTGGGGGATGAACATTTCTTCTGACTTGTCTGCTGTTTTATTTCATCCTCTCCTCTGAAAATGCTTTTTTTAATTATTATTTTTTTTATTCTCCTGTTTCCTTTCCTCAGCTGGTTATAGGACACCCATGAATGTTGTTAGTCATCATGAGGGGGCCTATTTCTTTGAATCCTCTATGAAAGCTGTGGGGAAAGCTCCTACTACTCCTGCCTTTTGGCCCTCTTTTCTTTGCATGGGGAAGTCTTAAGTTTTCCTCATAAAAGTGGAAGTAAACAGCCCCTATTTTGCTTACCTGGTCTCCTTCCAATTCCTTTGCACTGATGGAGAAGGGGTGTTTTTGTTTGACTGGTCAAGGAAAAGGCTGTTAATAGAGCTGGAGGCAGAGTGGTGGAGCTTAAGTTCAGGATCAAACTTCTGCCCTTGTACGATAAAAAATATACTCAGGTGTGTGCATTATTAAAAATACATGTTCAGATCCTAAACCATCTTCACTCCTAAGCAAGCCCTAAATAAATGACTGTGTTATGTCAATGCTAATGTTAATTAAAATACAACTTTTAGTTATTTTCTCTTTATGATCTTTTGAAGAGAAACTGAATATGCTTTTACTTTGGCTTTAGTAAAGTTACTTAAAACAAAATGTAGACTGCAGTAGGATAGCACAGTGAAATAAATATATCATTCAGGAAGCTTGCACTCTCCTACGGCTACAGTTTATTTTGCTCTGGCCTCTTGATAATGTATTTGGCTGGAGTGAGGAACATGATCGGTTCAAAGTTAGTCTGGTAAAATCAGTTTTGCCCACTTAGACAAATGTGTTATATAAAACAGTGAGATAAATAAAGACAGTGTAATAAAATCCAGAATTGACAGACTGTGTAATGAAAGTCCTTAATAGATCCCAAATACGTGTGTCACGCTGTGCACCCATGCTATCGCAGCAGAATGCAGCATAGGTGGGATTCAGGGAACCAGGGACTGTTCAGCCATTGGTTGCAGGGTTTATCTCAGCAGAAGGCACTGAATGATGAGCACCGGGGAAAAGCAGGGGACCGTCTTCGGTGCCCACGCTTGGATTGAAGAGCCTAGCACTGTAAAAGCGCAACCATCCCTCTGTAAATTCGGCTGCTGCTTGTAGGTCCTGACCTCTGCGATTTCTCAGCCAGTGTGCTGATTTCAATGAAGACATTTAAAAAAATTAAGAATAATTATTTTCTTTTAATTTTGACCTTTTTAAAAGGTCATTATGTGATTTTGATTAGTTTTATCAATATTTTTGTCTGACGTCCCATTTTTATCACAACAAGGTCAGTAATGGTTTAATGGATTTCCTGCTTAATTGCCTGCTTTCTGAAATCCAGGACTATATGATGTGGGGGTAGGGGACCAGCTCCACAAAAGACTTAAGGAGAAAAACTGAACCCAAACCAGTAGTAATGTAGCCTAAAATCCAATACCTGGCGGAGCATTTAGGAGATCTTAAGCACTGTATGGTTGTCTGAGGAATCAACGGTTCATTTGTAGTTGCACGCGCAGCTGATATTTCATTTAGGATTTAATTGTATATCCCCCCGTGCTTATAAATAGTGCTAGTGCCTTATTAAAGCAGATTCTGAACTTTTTCCCTTGGCACCCTCTCCTCCGAATAATTTCCTGTCGCTGGTATGAGCTGCCATCCAGTAATACCAACCCAGTCTCAAACAATGAATCATATTTCAAAGCTTCTTTGTGAATTGGACTGTGCGTGATGATACCCATTTAACATGTAGATGAAGCCCGATGACCAGGTGCATCGCTTAGCGGAGTCACAGGGGGAAATTGCTTCACAGGAGCTGATGCAGAGCGGAAGGATTACCGTGGGCACAGGGCTGGTCCTCATGAGGTCTGATGCCCAGCTCTTTGCTCCTACCAATTAATGTTCACTCTTTAATATAGCACAGACAACAGCTTAACTGGTCTCAGAGGTTTATAACCACATCAAATTAATGCGTTTTCGGGGACCCGAGTGCCACAGTTACAGAATTAGATCGTATGCTGAATAACTGACTGACCAAACAAAGTGCAGTTATTGAACCCATTACCTGTGGGTGTCCCCCTTCCCCAAAACCTAAACCATTGTAGGAGCTGCCTTAGACTATGCCTGACCTTGCCTAAGGCTGTGCAAATGCAGAGCTGCATAACAAATGTGCTTCCTTCTGCTGTTGGAGCAATGCAATTCCTACCTTGTATTTGTCTGACTTTTGGAGCTGGTGTGGGCATGCTGTCTACCTTCTGCCATGTCAGCACCCACCAAGGTGTGCAGGCCTCTGCTGATTCCTGCTGCCAGCGCTGCCCTTGAAAATGGTTATAGAATCACAGAATGTTTTGGGTTGGAAGGGGCCACAAGGATCATCTAGTTCCAACCCCCCTGCCATGGGCAGGGACACCCTCCACTAGACCAGGTTGCCCAAAGCCCCATCCAACCTGTCCTTGAACTCTTCCAGGGGTAGTTCCTAATTTCCAAAGTCTCAGCATGAAGTGGAGAGCTACTCCCCTTTCACAGGAGCTGACCTCGAGATGGTATGAGAAGCTGATAACACGCTTAAAGCTGGAAACTCACAGCTGGAAACCCACAGGTTTACACTCAGACACTGGCCAAGTCCAAGGCTGAGTGCTGCTTTTCACCCCTGTCTACATGGTAAGGAAAGATCCTGCCAGGTGGGTATGGGAGCCTGTGGTCAGGTTTGTGCAGGGCCATGGAGTGTCTACCTGCACTTCCTTTGCTTTCTGCTCTGCATCTGGTAATACGACGTTCTAGCTGAGGACTTTTAGTTTTACTCAGCAGAAGATCCAGCACCCCAAACTTTTATGCCACTTGTTCCTTATTTACTTTAAAATTTCTTCTTTGCTCATGTTAAAATTTGTCCTCTTGGTTCTTGCTTAAGTGTTCATGGATTTTTTCGTATATGCCCAGTGAAATACAGCAACTATGACTCTTACAGTGTTGCTGATACAGTACCAAGAGAGTGTAAAGGGGAGACCTAAGCCAAGTTTATTCTCCTTCTAAAGTCTACTACCATCTTCCAGAAGAAAACAAACCTCATAGGATACAGTACAGATTTAATAAACATATTCAATCACATAACTAATTCTGGTCATCTCAGTTTGAGCAATGTATAATGAATTCAGGATCAGGAAGTACTGGAAGAATAACTCCAAATAACATGATTTATGAGACAAAGGACACACTTAGGATAGAATGTCACTATTGGGGTGGTGCAATGTTGCCACTGCTGCCATCCCAAATTCATGGGAAACGTCTATATGCAACAGTAAGTACATTCTACCATTACTTGTCCAAGACAGTTCACAAGTATTTTGGGGATTCGATATGCCTCCACTTCTGGGAAACTATGATATGCTGTTTGAAAGAAGCTTCATTTTTCTGAACATGCTGAAAATCCAACCTCAATATTTGAAGCTGTCTTCTGCCAACTTCCAAAGATCAAATGATTCAAAACCCCAGTCATGCCAAATTAGTGGTTTGCAACATTTTTACCTTTTCAGTGTGTATTTATTTCATTAGTTTGATCTAATTAGGAAAAGGTGCAGTACTGATGGATTCAGAAGGACTTTCTCTTTTGTTATCCCTCTCTTCCTATTTATCTCCTTCCTTGTAACTGCTTTACATAACAAAAGAGGTTTGGCTGGTTGGCGATTTGGGTTTTTTTTTTCTTTTTTTTTTCCCTCCAGAAGGCAAAACAAATATTTTCAAAGAAGCCTGCTAGCACAAAGACCTTAAAATAGTCTTGGCCATTGCTAAGATACCCCAGGCAAACCCTAAAAAAAAGCAGGCAAAAATAATATGAAGAAAGGCTGGAGATGGCACAAGTTCTGCCAAAGCAAACAGTCGGAAAAGGAAAAACAAACACCCTTCCCCTGCTTCCCCAGAATGCACATGTAAATTCAATCGCATTTACAAATAAATTTGCTTTGGTTATGCTTACACTTTTACATGTGTGCTTTACATGAGTGACTGTCAACATTTACTTATGTAAATACCAAAGACCCGTGATTTTGATCTTTGTATATGCAAATATTTACACTGGAAGTCTTGTAGTAGGATATCACACCTCTGGAACCACCAGCTGACAGTGTTCCCCTCCCACCACGTGTCACAGCCTTGGCACAGAAAAGACAAAAACGGCCAGAGAAATACTTGACCATAGGTTTTGAGAGCAGGTCAGGGCAAGGACTTCAACCCGTCTTGCATCTGTGATGCTGGAGTTGGAAAATTGCACAGCAGGAAATTCGATGACACCCTCGGAAGAGTGTATCTTTTATGTGGGATGGAGAGCTCTGTGCTTTGCTGAATTCTTTGCTGGAATAAAATGCATGAGACAGATAAACATTATATTTATTGGGAATCTTCCATTCTGCTGTGCAAAATGCCAAGGGAGAGTCACGTTTGAATTCCTCATGTTGCCCAGGTTTTTACTGAACGTGATTTTGGGGGAAAGGTATGTCTAGCTCAAAAAAGGAAACTCCATCATCATCCATGATAAGTTTTC
This sequence comes from Psophia crepitans, assembly GCA_013399095.1. NCBI lineage: Eukaryota > Metazoa > Chordata > Aves > Gruiformes > Psophiidae > Psophia > Psophia crepitans. Next base: position 117,178 of record VWZZ01000879.1, on the reverse strand, counting down.
TAGAAGCCCTCATGCATTTGTCGTATAATCAAGAAAATCAAAATTGCAGGGAACTTACCTAGATCAATGTACCTCAGATTTGGTGTATGGACTTTTATGCAGTTATAGGCAACTATTTGCAGTTTTTTAAGACAAGAGAGAAAAAATGCACCAAAAAATGTAATAAATAGTTTTCTGCTGCAATCAAGTGAAGGTAATTTCAGTTTTCTCACACATAACTCCAAAAGCAGGGCAAGTGCACTGCATCAAAGGCTGCTTCATCATTCTTCGTTCAACTTCCAAACCTGGCTTCATGTGTAAAATGTGTAAAAATGTGTAAAAATCCTAGAAATTATTTGTTCCTTCATCGTCTATTTTCATGTCTTCTGTTTACCTCTATGGAGGTAACGTAATATCCCAAACAACTTCATATGGGCCAAAAGACTAGAAGCAAAAAAGGGTGTTGAGATCCACAGAGGAGAATGCAGAAGACAAGAAGTTTTTTGTTTCAGCAGTTCTTCTTTGCTGAAATTTGTTTATGTGCCCCATATGACTCTTCTAAACGGTTACTTCTTATTCATATTCACTTATCCCACCCCTCATCCACGCAGCCAGCCTCATCCTCCCCAGGCTGAAAGACTTTCCCTTTTAGCCTCAAACTTGTGTTTGACATCTTATACTGACATTTTCCTAAAGGTACAATCTTGTTGTATATTTGATGGTGATGATGATGATAATGATGATGACAACAACAACAATAATCCCAGACTGCATTATCACTTTAGTCCTGCAATAATATCCTTTCAGGTTAAAGGTACATTTTCAGGTACACTGCTGCTATTTCAGACATGGTTTCATCATTTCCAGGATATTTTAAGGCGGGTTCTGAAGAACATCATGGAAACTGCTAACCTGCAATGGTATCTCAGGCAATAGCAGGTTTTTCCAGGCTTCTAAACAGATGGTAGCCAATCCAAATTCAGCAGTGATAGCAAGCAACACTCAATAAAACTGTAATTGATGCATATGGTACCTGCTAAACTGTTTAAAAATCAGCTCTGCGGCATTAAAGGGAAATTGTTTAAATGTCCTGATAGAACTAGACCTGAATTTTGGAGCAAATCTATTGGAGATGAAATCTCTGCATCTTTAGCCTCTCAATAACCCCTCAGTTTTTATGTTACAGCAGCAAAGGGTTTCTGACCCTCGCTTTCTGGGAACCTACCAGAGAAGCTGTAGGTAATGCCACGGTAAAGATGTGTATCAGGTCTTTCAGGCTGTAGCAGCAAGCTGGGCAAAAGGAGCTGAAGCAGCTTCTTGTGACTCCAAAGTGAACTGGAGACAAAGGAGCATAATGTGTCTTCTCCATTCTGATGAGGTTCCTTGCTCAGTGTTCCAGAGAAAACACCCTCTTCAGCAGTTTGCTCTCACTGTAATACAACACAGTGTCACAGGTTGACTTGTTTATGTCTCTTGCATAAGGAAGAGAAAAGGAAAAACAGAAGTACTCAGCCTGATTAGCCCACAGAAGGACCTGGGGGAAGGAGTGTTTCACCACATTATGAACCACAGTGAGATTTTAATGGAGAATGGTGAGGTCCAAGCTCACTTGTTAATTTACACAATAGGATGTGACACTAAATATTCCTAATTTATCTCTGCTAAAGAAATAGGGATAATTGCAGTTGTCTTTTAATAGTTGAGACATGCCAGCAATTTTACTTCTGCTCTGAAAATAACCAGCCATTAGGTACCAGGGAACTTATGGATATGTGCCACTCACCAGGAGATATTATTTTTTAAATTCATCATAACAGGAGCTCTTTCTTCTTCCCTAAAGAAAATGAATGAGATTCTGCGGTGCTTAAGGTGAGCAAAAATCTATAGGAAAGTGATGTTTAAAGGCCTGTTTGCTCGCACAGACCGGTATTGTACAGGGAACCTAGCACTAACCCCAAGTGAGACCCAGCAGGGTAAACTAGCCCAGCCTCAGCGCTTGGTGCTGCTTCTGAAGTGGGGGTTGCTTATACGGTAGCTCCGGCTCCTTGTAATGCACTTGTACGGCAGGGAGGCACACACACGGCACGAGGGGCACATGGATGGGCACTGAAAACCTCTGAGGCTGCTTTAGCAAAATTCCTCGGAGGAAAATCCCATACACAAGGACAATCCAAACCCTTGTTCTTTAAGTACTCGAGTTTCAGAAAATAGGGTGAGTGGACTGAGAAGAAAAATGAGAACTGGAGTGGGAGGGTGACTGTTTATAGTCTGCTTGAGAAGCAAATGAGACAATAGCTACAGTATGAAAGGTGGGAGCTTCTACACAACCTTGTTTGACCACTATTAGGTGTTGTGAGTATGACCATAGGCTGTTACAGGGCATGGATCTGAAGGAAGACACCGAGCAGATATTTACAGCAACCTTCTTTTTGGTGTGAGGGGCAACATGGGAAAATGGGTAACGACGCTTTTTTACGTATTGAAGAAGTGACAGAAGTAAAAGTGAGCCGAATGTGGGTGGCAGCTGGCATCCTCACAGCCACACCATGAGAAATTATAGGCAGAGATAGGCTGCAGTGATTTTGTGGTGAAAATAAGATGACATTAGAAAGATTCCTAGAAGAGATGATGAAATCCAAATGATGGGTTGGGAAAATGATCTGAGTGACTGACTACCATTGGGGCTATGTTTCATTTATCAGGGAACAAAAGCAAAAAAAAAAAAAAAGACAGTGACACAAAATTATGAGACACCAAAAGGGTTTCTTTCTCATTGAGAGATTAGAGAGGCCATGGCTTGGGGAATATCCTTCAGATAGTGTGTGTGAAATGTATACCTAGCCCAAGATGTAAGGTCCAGAAAGCGACCCAAGCTGAACTGGACACCTGAGTTATAGGCAGGATGGTGCTAGTGTTCAAGGCAATGGAAAAAGCCTGCAGAAGGAGGGTTTGAAAGAAGTATGGAAATCTTTTAGCCAACCTGAGCTGGAAGTAACAACTAGAGATTTGTGAGAAAGTTTCCAAGAAACAGGCCAAGGTTTTGATTTGGGATAGGCCTAAAGTAGAAAGGTGTCTCCACCTATCTGTCTGCAGCCAGAGTGGAGAGGAAGGTCTGTCAATCATCTGCATAAAGTAGGGCTTCATTGTGAGTTTATCAATAAATTACTGAAGTCCTGTGGAGTAAAGAGGAGGGGACTGAGTTCAGAGCTTGGTGACATCTTCACAGACATCCACAATGAACAGGGGAAAATTCCTCCACTGCTTTCAGAAAAACAATCTCCAGTGACATAGAGCCTCCACTGACTGCACATGAGATCAACTGAGAAGAGGAATTGTGGACTTTGAGGGAAACCATGACCTCAAGCTTTCAGAGATATGGGAAGGACTGAGACATGGATATACTGGGTGGAGCTGGTGGGAGCTGCCACCAGTGGTCCTGAACCAGACACACAGCACAGTTCAGATGCGAAACAGAAAAGAGTCTGGGTGTGCAACTGAAGAAGCATCTAGAGCTAGGGATGGGTTCGTAATTTTATTCATGTTTTAAGATGGAAATGGATAAATGGTTTGTCTTGTGAGAGAAAGGTGCCAGCTGGGACTGAGAGGTAGAGGGGAAAGGTAATTTGGGAGCCAGTTTATCCTAATAGGTCCTCGAAAGATTTGTTTGTGCTGCTTAGAGCAAGCTCTTCGAAGCTTTGGGTTAAAGCCCAGGAGTGTATTTTTTACCTAGAAGATCTCTTGATGACAACTCCACTGTTGGGAATGCATGGTGTTTTAAAGGTACAGCTGTTTCAGCAAATGCTAGAAATTAAAATCTACCTGAGATTTTAATCCTCTGTTAACACTGTTGTGTAGTAGCCTGTAGGGAAGAAAAAAAAAAAAAAAAGACTGCCTCTGGAGACAGAGATCAGGTATGAAAAGAAAGACAAAATGTTTGGCAGGCATACAGAGGGTTCAAAACCTTTCACAGGGTCTTACTGATTCCAGTCTTTTAACAGAACACACCCAGTCCTGACAAGTGTCAAAATGTAAATCTTACGAAAATTAGTGCTTTTCTTCAAGTGCTCGGGTCCATGCTATTACATCAGAGTATCAGCTTCCATTAAAAAAAATTCTAGCCCTCATACTTACCAAAAAACCTTGAAAAACATCCCCTAAAGACTCCCAAAACCAGAACCGAAAGATGATCATGCATATGCTACTTTCTAATATCTTGTGATTTTACCTTACAATTTTTGCCCAGTGTGTTGGCAACTCTGCTCACTTGCAGTGAAAACTGAGCTAAGAGACCTTCAGGGGCTGGCTTACTTTTTAAGTAAAGATTAAAATCTGTTGTGAAGTATGCACTAAGGCAGCGGCTCCCAAAATGTTGTTCACCCTTTGGATTACTAGGTAAAGTGCCTACCATTTGCTGCAGGACTTTACAGTGTAGTTTTCACTTGTCCTTCACAGCGATTTCAACTAAAAGGTGGAAGATAAGCCTGCCAAATGATGTGAGAAAATGTGGTGGCCATTAGGAAACTCTCAGGGTCCAAAAGGCTTACAAATCACTGTTACAAACGTGTAATTTTATTGTAGAGCTAACTGGGTTGTGGGTTTCCAAGCTCCTCCTTTCCCGTTAGACTATCACAGGGGAGAGCAGCCGCACCGCTGAGGGAGGTGTGAGCTGCCGTGCTCCTACGGGCACCTTTCCACCAGGAGAGAGACAGCAGAGCTATTTCCATACCCAGCCCATCGCAGTGCTGGCGGAGCACTGGGAACCCACCTGAGCTACCTTTAAGTTGAACAGCCTGGGTAACAGCGCCTGGGCACAGCAGGAGGGAGCGCAATGTAGGTTAACCACCCAATTATTTGCCCTGCTTCTCCAGTGGGGTCTCAGTGCATGCCGAGCCGGCTGCTGCTCCTGCAGCTCTGCTCTGATCGGTACCTAAACTAATGAGATCAGCGCTAGCCCTAGGGTCTCCTAGCGCAGTCCTGTCCTGAAGTTTGTGAGCTGTAGCACTTGGCTTGCACGGCTGTGGAGTTTCGGTGGATGGATGTTGCTTTCCGTGTTCTTGGAGCTGCAGCGGGGGACTTCAACTACTGGTCCTGGAGTCCGAGGAAACACCTCACCCTCGGGGCCAAGTGATCACGACATCAATATGATAGATGAGCAAAATGGCGTTTATTAAACTGCGTCACAGGTTTATATACTCCCTTTACGGGGTGTGGCCACTGTGGGGCTCTGTGCAGGTCATAGGGGTGTGCCTAAGCTCACCGTACAACGCGAGATCTTCCGAACAGGATTCCCTACAGATGGATTAATTTGTTCCTGGCTAAAGAGCTTTTCTCTCTGGTTTTGGATGCAATGATGCTGCAGCACAGCTGTGTTAGCACAAGGTAAAGCACAACCACCGCAGGGGTGAGCGAGGCTTTAAGCAACGAACACGTGGCCAAAGTCAATCTCATTCTTCAGAGTAATACACGTGAGTGTCTTGTGAACCAAGCAAGCGCTCAAAATGGAGAAACCAAAATCAAACATCGTTTAAGTTACTGGACTGATTAGCTCAGTTATATCTGCTCAGGACACTTGCACCATTAGGAGACCAATGAAAGGGTTCTGCCTACCACATTTGTATGTTTGCTTTCCAGCCCCTGTGTAGTTGTAAAGACCTAGAAAGGCCTTAGGAAGCCCCAGAAACACTCCAGCCCAGCTGAGGACAGACCCAAACATATGGACTAGCATGTGAGCAGCCACCATGGCTGTATTCCCAAGTCTGGTGGGTACAGCATCATTTAAAAGATATTATATCAAGGTCAGGCTGCTGGAGTAAGCCAACACAGGCAGACACAGATCATGGACAGTTTAAGGAGCATGTATGTGCTGTGTAGAGAACAGGACAAGCAGAGGGAAAAGCACTGCTAAGCTAACCTGCAAGAAGGCCAGGTAGCTTTGCTAACTAGAGAGACTTGACTTACTGTCTGTAGATGGCTTTAAAGAGAGAGAGTCTGAAGGCCATCAGACCTGAAAGTAGTGATGGGCATTTTCAGTAGCAGTCTGCCTCTGAAATTATAGATTTATTGAAATAGAAGAAGTTGATAGGCATATTTCTGTTTTCACAAAGCTTCCTAAAGAATGAAGAAATATTGTAAAGAAAAGGTGTTATGTGATCTCTTAACTTGGAGGTTTTATTGCCTGTTTACCAACATGGTTTCCCCAGGCTTTTGCCAGCCCAATCTGTTGAGGTTCTTAGAGAGCACAGAGTTTGGAAGCCTCATACATCCAGGTAAATCAGTATTCTAATATATTGAATATGATATGTTTAATATATTTAATTTCCATTTGAGAGGAAACTAGCTTTTAATTTTATTTGGGGATGACAACTTTTTTCAAATCCCAAGACTTTTCATGAAAGCAAAATGAAGCTAGCTTTGCCTTAACAGATCACCTACATCTATGTATGCTGAAAACTGTGGCTCCAGCAGCACCTGCCTCCACAGCCAAGGTACCAGAAGAACCAGAAAAAGGTATTTATCTTCATGCGTATGTATCTGAGATCAAGGAAAGCACCCGGGAAGATGGTCAGTTTGGACCTTTTCCAGCAAAGAAGTGCGGGGTGGACTTCCTACAGCTAGTAGATGAACAGCACAAAGCAGAGGTGGCTGGAGAAATCCTGACATGTACACAAGTGCACGTTACTTAGTGTCCAAGCCTCTGAAGAGTCCTCACAGGGAGAAAGTGAGGGGGAAATCTTTGTGATTTATCATTCACATTCATTTTGTACCAACAAATAATAAATAAAAATGTGTGCCTGACAAAGGAGTTCAGATTAACAGCACCCTTCCTGAGGAGGAGTTGGCTGGGAGGAGAATGATTGTTATTTTAGCTGTAGAATTACTGCTACCTGATGGACAGTTAGCATGGATGAATTAAAAAGAAATAAATTAAACACCTCCACCCCCCCACACCTAATAAGGAAGATATTTCAAGAGAAATGAGACAAAAAGAAGGGATGCAGCTTGCTACCTTCTAGGCTGAGCACTTATTTAAAACATTAATTTCTGCTCAGCCTAAAGCAGAGAACCCACAAATGCGCTTCCCAGACACACTATTGATTTCTGACCTACAAATTACTCTCCTCCAAGGCGGGCTGATGCGGAGCACAGACAGTGGGGAAGAGGGCTGGAGTAGACTGGGTACTTCTCAGCTGCAATCTGCATAATGTTTAGTATTCAGTGAGTTAAAGCACGCAATGAAAGGGAACTGTCAGCGCAATCTAGAAGATATAAAGAAATGAAGGGGTGAAAAAAAGCCGTATGCTAATAATCCACTCAGTAATTAAGTGAAGATCGCTGCCAAGCGCCACTGCCACTTTCAAAGGGTAATTTGTACAGGAAATCATAGAGTCATTGTCAAATCATTTCAGGATAAAAGGAAAGTCATCAACTAAGATAAGATAAATGCTGGGTGTCTGGCAGCATGTGCCCTAGGAAATGCCTTTGCTTTTTTATATTTAAAAAAAAAAATTGCAAAAGTGGGGCTAGGAAAACTTGACATGTTGAAATGCACATTTACTATTAATAATAGGGGTGATATATGCATAAATGCATTATTAAATAGGTAACTGGAACAAAAAAAATCATCAAGTGAGCCAGCTAAAGGGGACTTAACTTTCGGCAATCTTATATGACTTTTAAGTTGAACCTTCAGTAAATTAGAGCATACTTCATACCACCCCCAAAAGGGTCTTTTGCAATTAATATACTTTAATATTCCTTTCTTCTAAGTATGGGATAATCTGTGGGAGAACCAGTTTCCCACAAGAAAAGAATTATTCACGGGAAAAGATTTGCAGCTTTACAACTGCTAGCCTCCCACAGATCCCTTTCAGTGTCTAAATATTTCCATACCACAGCTCAGGCCCTCCCCAGAGCCGAACCCGCAGTCGGCACGGTGGTATCGGGGTGCTGCCGCTGGGAGAATGAGCCTTCGGGCTGCAGACACTCCTTCTCTGGAAACAGGCATTACTTACCATTTGCTTAGATTCAGGTTTTAAAGTTTCCCTGTGTCGCTCTGGGTGGCGCTGAATTTTGAGGGCTATGTTTTCAGTCATTAGCGTGTCCCGGGGAAGGCTGTGCTTTTGCTGGGGGTGCACTTGGATGCGAATGGATACGGCTGCTGGACTGATCGGTGTTTGATGTTCAGAACAGGCTTTAGCGGGACAGGGCCACGTAATAAGGGCTGGGCTCGGGAGGTCAGGGATTAACTCCCATGGGAGACTGAGGATTCCCTGAGAACAGGATTTCAGCCCCTACATCAGGTGGGAATGAACTTGAAGTCTGTTCCGGGATGGTATTATAGGATGAAAACAAGAAATTTAAGCATTTTAGTTTGTCGTGTCATGTATTAAATTTGTTTACCTCAAAATAATGAAAGAACTGGAGCATATCTCATGGGTAATCATATTTATTCCACATTATATTTAATGACACACGGACTTACCCAAGCTTTTATACCACCGCATAAGTGATTTTGACTATATTGTTTTCTTTCACCACATCTTGAAACGACATAATAAAATTAGAATAATTTCTAATTCATATAATTAGCTTTTATGTAACGGTATTTGAATTTTATTAAGTGCATATTCTGGCCCACACTTGACCTATCGCAGGTGTACTATTACATAGCTGAATTTCTGAATCCAAGGAGGTATTTGTTTTCAAGAAATGGTGTTTATCAGACGTGGAAAAAAAATCTTATTTCCTATATTTTTCCAGATATACTAGCTAATCTTGTAAAATATGAGCAGGAGGCTCTTCAGATGTACACTCAATTTTATTTCGTGCCAATTATTTTGCACCTAATTCAGCAATCCAAACACAGAACCCAGATCTGAGAAACAACACAGACTCCTCTCGGTATTTAGCACAGAAGTCTTAACACTCAAACAGCATGAGGGCTTGTTACGTTTTGGAGAGAGTACTGATTTCTTTAAAACAGTGATAACGTTTCAGCCATCCAGATTTTTTCATCCATGACAGATATAGTATAGATCAAACACTTCGCATCATAAATAATTCAAGTCTAATTTAATAAAAGTTAATGATCTACAATAGAAACGGCTTTAATTTTACTTTTAACTGTTTCACAACACTGCCTGTGAATGAAAAAAGCGAACTGGAAATGGACTCGATAACATGCAAGCTCCTGTGAATTTTTTAACACGCTACCTTTCACCAAGAATAAATTTCAGAGTGTTTACAAAGCGATGTTTTAAAACTTCTACCAGAGAGGCTGAGAAGAGAAGAGTGATCACAAAGAAAACAGAAAAAAAATGTGGTGTCCTTCAGATATACATTTCCTTTATTTTCTTTTCTTCCTTCTAGGTTGTGACATTATTACCCTATTTTTATTCCTTTACATTTTATCTTGTCTCTGTGAAATCAGACTTTTGAACATTTTTACATTTAGAAAATATCTTTTTATTTGAAGGTGAAAGTGTTTCTGAGTTCGTTTTTGATTAGTATCTCACTTACATTGCGTTTCAAAGTATGTCTCAATAAAAGGACCTCCAGAATATTCATTTACTGTTACGTGATTAGGGTGAGCAAGAATTGGCCTCCGAATATATTATTTCACACAGTACCATATAAACCATAAAAATAAAAACCTCTTTACCTCTCTGTTTCAGGGCTATGCATATTTTAATCTGAATAGAGATAGAAGAGGGTCGTATCCGTACTCAGCACAGAACAGTTAATCTCTAGGTATTAAAAAAGAGAAAGGAAAAGGCCTGCTGGTGATCCTCTTGCTAAACCAAAAGTGACCTAAAATATACAGCTGTACAATTAGACCGATACCTTGCAATATTTGACATAATTTCTGAAGACGACGGTGGCTATTTGTCAGACCTTTTTTTTTTGTTTTAAGGATTAGTACACGTAAAGGATTAATTTGGGCAAAATGTCTTCTCGTGTATCTGTGCATGAGTGACCTAAAAAAAAAGTGGGGGGCAAGGTTGGATGTGTTTGATGGTTGTGTCTTCCCATACCAACAAGTGCTGCAGCAGAAACTGCCCTCGTGGGCAAGGGCCAGGCATGAAAAAATGCGAACACGGCATAAGTAGCATTTTAGTGGCAAAAAAAGCCCCGAAATCAGGCCGTACAGCCTGACAGGCCCTAGTATTCAAAAGCAGCCCCAGGCCCAACTGGAAATTTGGCTCCAATTGGATTGTACCGATAGGGAAAATTTAGCTGAAAGTTTATGAGGTGAAATGTTGTATTTCCTGCAATAACAACGATGACTAATTTGTGATTGTACGGCGTATCCTAACAGCTGTGATATATGTTGCTTAGAATTCATTTAGTTGTAACAATATTTGTTAATTTTTTCCTTCAGATGCCTGTTGTTGATATTTTCTAAATAAAGCCAAGGAAAAGAAAACGCCAGCATTTTGAAACATAAAGCAATCTGTAAAATTAAAAAAGCTTTCGTTCCCACCCCCCTTCCCCCCAAATGTATACCATATGCCAAAGCTACTCCTTAACTACAACCGACTGTTGTAACTGTAGTAATCAGTCTATGTCAGAGCAATTACTTAAAATCATCCGTCCGGGTTGTTTTGCAGAGGTTGCGTCACACTGAGCAGAACAAAGCGGCTGACAACGCGGGCGGCGCGCGTGGCCTGACCCTCCCGCGCACGCCGCCTGATTGACGGGGACCCGCGGCAAAGCGAGCGGGTGCAGCCCGCCGCGGTCTCGCCGCCTTCGCCGGGGTGGGGTTGGTAGGGTACCCCTTCTTTTGCTGTGGTACACGAGGTTGGGGTGGGCGTGCAGAAGCCTGCGAGAGAGGAGTCACGCCGGTGTTGGCTTCACTAGGGAGATGAGTATTAGGGAGGCATGCCCGGACCCCCACGTGCAGCTACACTGGGTGATGGGGAGGAAAAGAAAACCCCAATAATTCTCCCCAAGATGCAGGTGTGCCAAAAATCATCCCCAGATGCTGCAGAAGCTGATAACATCGAATATCCCCTTTCAAATCCTTGTCTTTTAGGGGACATCTCTACTTGATAAGCAATTTGTTCTTGTTTCTGGCCTTAAAAACATGTTTACGCGGTAAGAAAAAAACGGACCCCAAATCTGCATCATTTTCACAAACAGTCCTGAGATCTTTTATTTTTCACTGTCCAGAGAGAGACTTTCAAACACGTACTCACATTTCATTTTATTAACAAATAAGCTCTGTTAGAGGGGAAAGCCATGCAGAATCAATCGGTGACTGAAAGGAGATGTGCGCATTGATTTGTACATCAGTGATATACTGTGCTGGTTATTGCTGAGGGAAATGCTCTTTAGTGATAAGAGTTGTTATACATTTATTGTTACTTTCTTACTTTTTATTATTGCAAATTATCTTTTAGAGTAGAAGGAAACACGTGATATGTTACGGAGCCACAAAATCAGCTCACAAACATTTGCAGAGGAAAGAGCACGGTGCCTACACAAGAAGACAGTAATTCTGAAACTTCAAATCTTTGAAGCTTTTCTGTGACCAAAAAACAAACAAAAAAAAAGAAAGTAGGAAACTAGGAATAAAGCATTCAGAAACTATAACCTTATTGTTGAGTTCTCAGGAAGGGTTTTCTGCTCTGTTGATTACTTTTACAGTACCTGGTGAGATGGCACCATGACTGGAGTGCTTAGGATACTGCAGTTGAAATAATAAATAATCATCTGACATTTCTTAAAAGGCTTGCTTCTTTCTGAGTGGTGCTGTCTTTTATCAGCCTGCCTCATGCCTTTATCACGTTTGTTCTCATTCAGATCAGTGAAGGCTTTCATTTCCTCAACAGTCCCCAAAGCCAGGATTTGTAGCCTGTATACAGATTCATTTAAAAGCAATGCGGTACAAAATAATTAGAGAAACAAAAAAGGTGTTACAGGTTCTTTCGTTTCTTTAGATCTTTTGACCATGAAAATGGTGACTGTACTGGAGAAGCATTTAAAAACAGATAGTGAGTGCATGTGTTATCTTGCACATACCCTAGCTGTACACCATGCAGACCTGTAATTGCAGAATTCTGAACATTAATACAAAGAAATAAATTTTTTTCCTCAGCAGCAGAAGCATCAATAAAAAAAGCCAATTAGAAGAGATGAATTTTTATTACATGCTGATGATTAAATCTACATTAATCATAAACATCCACAGGCCACCAACAGGGCTTGTTTAATCATTTTCAACCATTTGTGTCTCTCTCCAGCTACCATTCTGTTGGATTTTTCTACATTATTTCCATATTTGGTATTGGGATGTTAGAAAGTGTGAGTATACTCCTGGGTAATCAGGATTTCAAGCAATATGACTCAGAAAAACATTCACAAAAGAGCTCTCCTGAAAGGTTTCAAAACCCGTGATTTGATGGGTTGTGCAGTTACGTGGCATTGTTTATGGGGCCATTGTGTCATATGTGGCACTCACTGTATGCATGGAGGTTATTTCAAGTGTTAAATAACCTTTGAATTGGGTAGAGAGATAACTACATAAATGAGAGAGATATGAAAGACATAATGGAGAATAAAAGGTCAACAAAGCCCTAGGTAGAATGACCTGGAAAATGGGGAGGACAAGAAATGACTCTAATATCAACAGGAGAATTTTTAATGAAATCTGTTTTGAGCAGCAACCTAGGAAAAAAAAAAAAAAGGATATAGCATGTTGTCTCATTGCTAGAAGCAAGTAAATAACGCTAGAGAAGAGTTCAGACCTAATTGGGAGCTGGAATAATTATAGATGATGATAAGCCAGCCACCAGAGAAATGCAATATTCAAGATGTGTGGTAACAAACACATTGATTAACATAAGTCAGGACAGGAAAGAACACAGCTTAGAAATATAGTATATAATTTATGACCACAGCAAAAAATGAATACCAACAATAGATATGAAGAGAAAGAAATAAAATAATTAGAATTCCTCTCTCCCATGCTTTTCTGTTTTTTTTCTCCGATTTCACAGTGATTGTGCAAAGAAAGAGCATTTAGAGAACGATTTTTTGTTTAAGTATAAATTACATTGAAACTGAGTGCAGCCTACCCCCTCGCTCTTTCTGAATCCTCACAGAAATTTCACATCAGGATTTGGTTGGATACTGAGAAGTTTTGCTGCATGCAGTCATATTCCAAGTTGCCTGGTGCTGATCTTATTTTTTTTCTTTTTATAAGCAGACTTTTCTTATATTAAAAAGGGGAGGTGGGAGGAGGTAAGCAGAAGCCATTTTAGTTTTCCCTTAGATAAATTAAGTCAGCAAAGACACTCTTGGGAGTTTTCCGATAGGAAAAAAAAAATAACGCTTTCTAGACTCTTATTCTTAAGCTGTTTTTCATTCCTAACATCTTGACAAAAGGTATATCTATGTTTAACAGTTTTACAGAATTGTGTATTTCTTCCTTGCCTTAGAAAGCTGTGGAGACTGCAGAGCCAGCGAGGATACCGGGATGGTTGAGTGTGACCTGGGGCTGTACCATGTCCCAGAACAGGACCCTGCCTGGGATGCTGCGTGCAGCCATGGGGATGACTGGGGAACAACCAGTGGCACAATCATTCTACCCATGGCGATGCTACCCCATCCCATCACCTGGAGCTTCATTCCTACCCTGTCACCCTGAAGAATGAAAAGGAGATGGGAAGGAGCTACAGCTCCTTAGCCAAAAATCATAATGTCTCTGGCCAGGCAATGTAATTCTTTGAATAACGTAGGATTTTACAGGAATGCACGTCTGTGTAACAGGATGCTTTGTTTCTCTGGGAACACGAGTCAGACTGCAATGCAAGGCATCACACATACAGTGGCTACTGGCTTTTGAGTGAGCTGGTGCGGTGATCGCACCACCAGGCAATCTCTCCGTATGTCTCCCAGAAGCAAAACAACCTTACAGCGTGCAGATTTGTAGTGGCAGAGGAGGTGCTCTCAGTTCTAATTTTAAAATGCCACCCTCATCAGCATGTACTCCATCAGCAGAATATGCCTTGGCTGAAGCCAGTCAGTGGGAAACTATGGAGTTATATTGCGTAAGCTAGCAGTTCAGCAAATTTCTGTGCTCCAGACTGGGCATCTCTGAATTTCCCAAGTACCTCTGTGCACGTATATCATCAAAATATTAACTGAAAACACTATTAAAGGCAACATGGCTCATTGACCACATACCATGGCGTTGCTGTCAAACAGTTATTTGTAGACCACACTTTGAGAACCACTCACTGAAACTGTCTAAAATGAAGTGTGGAAAACACTGTACGAAACAAAGCCAAGGAAATAATATACTGGCAGGGAAATGGAATCTAGCCTGATCTTTTTCTGTCTCACAATTGCAGAGATATATGATAGCTCTATCAACTGTAATGCCAGTCTAAGTCAGAATATATGGTCAAGCACAAAGAAATAATTAGGGAACCGTCACAGCAGGCAAAAAGAAGGTATAAGGAATAGTAAACGAAGCTAAGCTGAGACAGATATAAAACGTCGAGAGCCATGAGAAAAGTGAAAGATGAAAGATACCAGCCAGCCCAACAACATGAATATGATGTAAAGCAGAACAGCTTTTAGTTAAGGTAGATCTCAGTTTCTTAACATTCTGTGAGGAAAGATTTGCAAAAGAATGGAGCAATGTGTGAAAATAAGAAACAGAAGGAGCAGAAGGAAGACAATATGGTAACACATGGTTACAGTTCCAAGACTTGAGAATGTATTTCTTGTACTATATCCCTTTATGTTAAAATGCATTCTGTTTATTCTGGCTCAATGGCTCAGCTGGTACCATAGTGTAACACCCCACCACATGGTAGACCTAAGCTCAGGAGCAAGCTTGGGCCAACAGAGCTTGGGACTGTCACGGAGGTGATGCTGTTAGCTTCAGCGTTGGCTAATGCTGCCCAGGGAAGGGATAGAGCTGTGTGTTTCTCTGAGAACAGCAAGAAGGAAGGAAAACAATAAGCAAAAGGGGAGAAAATGCATCTCAGAGGAATAAACAGACAAAAATATAGATCTCAAGTAAGTCTTGCTGTCTCAGGGAAGTGAGAAAATCCTTTGCTCATGGTTTTCTACAGGACTGATATAAGACACTGGCTTCTGTACTGTAAATATTACTCTTCAAAATAAATGTTATTTGCTTCCCAAATTTTTCATGCATTAGTATGGCTGTAGGAAATGAACTGAGATGAACGGCAAAACTTCAGAGGTAGAATGATAGCTAGTTATAAAAGAGCAAATGCTGTAAACAGTGATCTTCTGGATCCCTTTGTAACCTATGTGTGATTAAGTATCAGGACTGCATTCACTCTCTGATGGAGCTACCCTTCCTTCTGACTTTTAACATAAGTTGGAAGAAAGTATAACAGATAAACCCACTGATTTCAGACATCCTGAGGCTAGTTTGCAGAAAGCTCACTTGAAGCATTTACTACTTTATGGAGTCAAAAACTGGGATTTATCTAACCTCAGTGACCTATTGATGTATCACTTACTTATTTTAGATACTGACTCCAGAATGAGGCCTCTCTCTCCTCATAAACAGAAAAGTCGATTAAATTACAACAGATGCTTAATTTCCAGGTGATTAATCTCAGGTGAGATGAAGCCTACCCCAGGAAAACAGAATGGAGCAGTTCTTAATTCCATGTATTTGATGCCACCTGCTTTCATGTCTCTCAAGTAAACCAAATATTGTAGTCAGAGAGAAATCAAACTGATTTATTCTGGCTCTCTCAATAGCAATGACACATCGATAATGAAGAACAAGTGGTTTCCCTCAGTAAAATTTGTTCCTTGGTCGGCACTGTGGTAGTGCAACCTGATGAATATTTTGCAACAAATCTCGCATGGACAGTATGGCGCTGAATTGTGAGCTGCTCTTTTAAAATCAGCTCAATACCTTGCACATTAGCCAGTAGCTTTTGGCTTGTTCTAGGTGTTTTTTAGACATAGTGTTCATACATATAAATATACAGTATTCCAAAAATACTTCTTATCTCAGCTGTGAGATCACAGGACTCTTTTTTTCTGTCAACTAATTCTCCTTAAGAAATAATCGTGAAAACATTGTCTTTTGGAAGCAAACTGTAACTATTTCAGAAATTGCTCCTTCCTCCCTCTCCAAACTTGAAAATGCCAAGCGGGTATCTTGGAGTTATTTTTGAAGACATTCTCTGTAAAACATATTTAAATAAGAAAAGCATGGCCAAGGCCATAACGAAAAAAAATTGAGAACAAAGTTATAATTAAGAAATATTTAAATTCTACACACAATTGAGTTTGATCGGATAAGGGAAATAGGTACTTTTAGCCTGATGAAGATGGCTACATTTGCTTTGCCAGATCTGGGACAATGCATCTTTAAGATAGTGTGCCATTTCTTTTAAGCACTGCTTCAAAAATGTGGGAGGAGGGAGCATCTAAAGCAAAATTGCAAATGCAACTTTTGATTGTTATGATTTATTTTTAATTATCCTTTTCTCCTTTTGTCTTAATTGGACAGAGCCAGTCTAAACTTGTTCTGTGCAATTAAGAGCAGTTACTTGCATAGAAAATTGAGACCTATTTTAAATCTCATTTGGACTGACTCATAGTTCAGCTTGCTACAGGAAAATTAGAGCAAGAAAATATATTTAAAAAGCTAATGAGCTTTAGTAAAAATATCCTCAACAAAATGATGTGCTGGGAAATTTTACACATTCAGTTCAAATCATATCAGACAGTGGATGGGGGGGGGAAAGCATTTCTCTTTTACTAGGCTTTCATAGGGGACATCTAGAAGTGTGTTATCGAATCCTCTTAAAAATCTGCTCTGAAGTTTGAGCTATTTATTTCCAAGGCAACTAAACAAATATTTTCCAAATAACTCATACATGCGGCTCAGACGGGGGCTAATTCTGTACTTGGTAATTTCCTACCTCTCGCAAACACAATTGGCACCCAGTGTACACAGCAATGCACTTTCCAATAGTTAAGGTAACAAAAACGCTGTAAGGTGAAGGCTGTGCTAAAGCACCTGCATAATGCCCATTAGTGTTAATAGGGGCTTGGGAGAACATATCCAGTACCTCCATAAAAGGTCTCATGCAGCTTGGAATAAATGTGCAAAACAATAATAAATTAGGGAACCAGTGTGAGAATAATCGTTTGAAATGAACCCAAATCCAAATATTGGAAATTTCTGGGGTTTCATGTTACACATGGGACTCAGGTCTTTTGCCTGAGAAATCCTGTCTTCTCTCCTGGCTGCTTGAATGCAGCTGGTGGCTTGGAACATGGAGAAGGTTGCATGTAGGAGGAGCAGTCATTGAGAGATTATGCCCGCTTGGCATAAAAATAATCTTCTGCCTTTCCTGACCACTGTCTGTTCTCCTCTTCCCTGCTTCAGATCCTGCGTGCACCAACAAAAAAACGAATTGAAACAGTTGGAGCCATGTGTGTACTTGAAGTTTGATCCTTATGTTTTGTGAGAAGGTCCCATGGCACAAATCCTCGCTGACAATTCCTACAGATTCTTTCCAGGGACATAAAAAAACCTCTAGTACTCTTAGTTTATTTTTTAGCCATGATTTTTTACTGCTGAGCATCCTTGTCTCTTGTAGTCTCCGGCAAGAAACAGCAGTAAGAAATAGCTGGAGCTTGGCGATGTTGACATCCCCGGGACGAAGCGTTGGCCAGTGACCAAGCCAAACCATCTTTTCAGTCATAGCTTCCAATGAAAAATGGCAGGACTCTGGGCAGGGAGGACCAAAGCAGACACGGTATCATCAGCATCCAGGGATCTGTCTGGCTCTAGTGACAGGAACGAGCTCCTCACTTGAACCTGGTGCACCAAGCATGCTCTGGAGGGAAACCTATGACTGGATGTCTGAGAAAGTCCACTGAAGCTACAGGAGCCTCCAGATGGTCACCAATGGTCTTGTTAGGCAGTCCCATTCCTGTGGAGGGTACCAGGAAGAGACTGTACCTTGGAAATGGCACAGATAGCTCCACATACAAGCAGGGGCAGGGCTTACCCCAATTAAGCAAAGTCTGAGAGTGCAGGATCAAGAGATGGTGACTGGCACACGCTGGAACCTGCCAGTGAACATGGCAGTCACTCACTGTACTTTTTGACCATCCATTCAAGTATCTTTCTTCAGCTTTCAGTTTCTCTGGCTGTTCCCCAAGACTAGTAGATATTTAATAAAGAAGCCTCTAGTACTACTTTTGTTGTTCCTTTTTTCCCTGCTCAATGCCTTTTCATGTTGTTTTTGCTTGGTCTGTCCTCTGCCCCCCCATTGGCATGGAGGGTCTGCCATAAAGACAGCTTGGTACAAACACAGCCTTTCTGCTGACACAGACCCCACTCTACCAACAAGCTTGGGATTTAAATTTTGGACAAAGATTTCAACGCAGTTCTCCTAGTCTGTGAGAGAATTCATGCACATGCAGAAATGTATAGAAATTGGCTTCTGTGGACAGATTAATAGTAAAAGAAAAGACATCATGACTATTGTATGTTTTTGAAGTCCTTATAAGAAAAAAAAATCTCATGAATAGCTTTCCAAGTGACAGAAATTTTTCAGACAGCAGGGCACGTGTTTCTTGGGACCAATGATGGATGATAATAGGATGAGAAAATGAGAGCAGTAAGAAGTGAGGCAGTGCAGCTCCTGGAGCCCTCCCCTTGGCTGTAGAGCTGGGCGGCCAAGAGGAGGGTACAGAGCGCATCCCCCCAACAGCCTGCTGCTGCCGTCCTGCTGCCACCCCTGAACAAGGTTTGTAGGCAATCTGATGCCTATTTATGTCTCACGTCTAAGGGTGCCAAGAAAGATAAGGAAGGAACGGAAAATGGAGAGAATGAAGAGAAAATGAGATACAGCTCCAACTCTTCTCAGGCTTCAGGACTTATCAGTGTCTATGTGGAAGAATTCATTCTTATGTACTATGAAAAGAGAGAGAGCACATTTCAGCGTATGCGCTGTAAAGGAAACATTTCTGAGGCAGGACTCAGAGTCTCAGAGCGAAAAAACAACATTTTGCTTTGAAACTAAATATCTTTCTTCTCAATTAATATTAAGTCTTTATTTAAATTTTAACTTTAATTCTTGTGGTTAGACGTAGCTCTGGACCTGGAATACTTATACACAAAAGGACTCCAGCTTGAAGTCAACAAATAGACAATAAAACCATGTTGACATTGTCAGGGATTTTGCTTGTGCGTATCTTGAATGTAATAACATAATATCTGGACATTAGTGCCTAGTGTATTAATTATACTATGACCTTAGCAAGTCTCTAAAATTTTAGGAACAGAAGAATTTAGGACTGGATAACTGAGTAGACAGTTCTGCTGAACCTGCATAAACTGAACAAATGCATCTTAATTATTTTTTTTTTCCTGATCCTACTTCCCATGGAAAGCTGTTCCAAAACCTCATTGCTTTTATGGTTAGAATTTTTCCTATTTCCAGTCTAAATTTATCCTTGGCTAGATTATATCAAACTGCTTTTGGCCTAATGCTGTTCTTTCTTTAAATAGTTCTTACCCCTGCCTGATATTTATTCCATAGTAAATAGCACTCACATCTCCTTTCAGGCTGTGTTTTGATCGGCTGACAAACAAAACATTTTAATTTTTTTTCTTTGAGATGGGCTCTCCTTTCTCCCCGCTATCCCCATAGCTGTTTTCTGAAACAGTTCCAGCCAGGGCACAACTGTCTTGCACACAGATGGCGAGTATGGACATGCTGTATTTCAGATGAGGTCTTGCTGGTGCCTTGCACAAGGAGATGAATATTTTCCTATCTCCAGTGAAAATACCTCACCTGACACAGGTAGGATCTCACTTGCCGTTTTCCCTAACTACAGCGCCTTGCTGGCTCATGAAAGCAGTTCCTCTTCTTCCTCCTTTTTTCTTCAATTGAACTCCAGACTGTGGCAGGAAGGCTAATTAATCTGGGGCTGCACAACCTTACACTGAAACTAAACTGGAACCCTTTCATTTGTTTATTTTTAACTTCTCCCTTCTTTAGTAAATTACATGATTTCCTTCTTCACACGGATACCCCTGGTATGGTGCTGCCTACTACAACAGACTGTCTACAAAGTCTTCTCGAGATGATATTGACCCAAATACTGTCACATTTTGGAGAAACCAGTTCTAGGCACAGTCTAGTCCAGCTGAGCTCTTTCCATCCAAACTTCACATTGTCTCAGCTGCTGGTGTGCTCTGATCACTCGTTAGCAGTCGGAGCAAGATCTCATTGCATTTTCTCATCTCTTTGTTTAACCAGGTAGTTGCTTCCATAGAGAGAGTAAGCTGGTACAGGCAGAAATCGAACTTTCTAATACAAGATTTTGCTGTTCTTCACAAAGTAGTGCTCTGATCCATTGGTGGGACTTCTGGGAATCACAAAAATTACCTTGTAGAGGAACCCAAACAAGAATCTTAAAGAAAAATTTTTGAACAGAATAAAAAAAATACCAATACAGACCTGAATTTTGAACATTAATCAGTATTAAATTAAGTCCTTGATATCTTTAGCTGATTTGAACTTAAAAACACACTAAATTTAAACACTACTTACGAAGCAAGGATCCGATCTGGGACAGTATCCAACAACGAGCATCTCCCGGTTTTAAGAAAGTACTTGGCTTACTGTGAGATGCTTTCTGCAAAGGAAATGCTTTCCCTGAACTAAGATGTGAATTGCATCTGCAACTGGTCAAAAAAGGGAATGTTGGTTTCACCAAAAATAAAAAATACCAATGCCTTTGTTCTGAAGAGTGGGATTAATTGTAAAAAAAGAATAATTATACAGTTTTTAAGGCACTGAAGAATGTTATCAAAATGGATTTAGTGTCTCCATTTCTTAAAGAAACGAAAGTCTGCTTAATTCTTCATACTGTTTTAATAAGTTCTTAAATTTTTAGCATTTTAAATGGATTTTCTGTGGCCCTTCAGATCCTGAAGGTGACTGTTCTTGTGCTCTACAAGACAGTTATTGTAGCAATTCTGAGATATCCTGAGCACCTGAGCGTCTCACTGGTATCTTGCTCTAACAAAACTGTTTGAAACACAGAATTTCTGTTTGCAAGGAGCTTCGGTAATAATTCTGATAAAGCAGGGTTGGTGGGTTTTTTTTTTCCCCTTCAGGTTAGATATATTCCCAATGCATACTTTAATAAAAGATGGGAGACATTCGTTTCAGGATCAAAGGTCTTTATTTTTCCTCAAAAAATGACTCCCCTCCAAACCCAAAGATATAATTATGTTATACCTGCGGCTTCTGTCTCTGCCAAGCTGTGTAGACAATAGCAAAAGGTATTTCAAGCTTACTTACTCAGCTACCAGAGGACATGAATATTTAACCGAGAGACAAGAAAGCTATTTTCTTGCATTACTTAGGGGTAGAAAGACAAAGAATTTACTGTACACTCACCCAGCTGTAGCTACAGAGGCTGACACGGAGTATACAATTGCACTGAAAACACTGCGGCAACACTTTTGAATGACGGTTAATGGTTTTGGAGAATGTCACAAACACAAGAAGTGGAGCACAGGGTATAAATGAGCCTATACACAGTTACTCGGCTGCTCTAGGAGCATGTGAATTTGGTACCATGCAGGACAAAATGCTAAGGGATCAGCTAGAGGAGAAATTTTCTGTTCTGTGTGTTCGGGAACAATTGCTGTTTAAAAGAAAAACTAACAGTGGCCCAGTCATATAGATGACTGGAAATTGCTCGCAGCCCATGGTCAAAGCAAGGAAAGGTTATAGGACAGGAAGATTTACCTCAGCATTTTGCACAGGCACTTTTGCTCTTTGCAAGCTCCGGTCCACCAAAGAACTACACTATTCACAGTTTTTGTTCGCAGCCAGGATGACAGGAACATATTTGCAGTTTACAGCAGGTGCCCAGCCAAGTCAACAAAGTGCAAACTATGCAGTAAAAAATAATATATAAAAAAGGTCACTTTGCCAGGGTGTGCCGCTCCAGCAAGTTTCAGTGCCTTACAGGGTGACTGTTTGAATCCAGTGACCGGAGTGATACCTTGCTCACCACATCATCAGGAAAAGTGTCGTCTCCTGTTTAATGCACGCAGAGACTTTTCAGATGTTTGTCAGCGCTTGTCCTGACAATCATTACTACACCTGTTTCTTTGAAAAAGAAAAATATCAGCCTATTCATTCATAACCTCCAGGTGGACACCTTTGTGCTTGTGACAAAAAGTCATTTTTCCTGGCAGGCTTTTCCGAATCGGACCCATAATGTTCTGTCACTTTTTCTGAAGGGTCTCATAGCACATGTCCACGTGGACCTCTAGTAGCAATAGAAGCTTGAGTCCATGCCTCCTCCAATGACTCTAACTACCATATCTTCCTACTGAGGATGAAGGAGACAACATGAAATATCCTGTAATTAACTCCACTTGATACTGCACAAGAAAGACAGAAATGGTTAAAATTTGGGTGTATGTGAACAAATACTTTAAACAAAAATGTAAAGGTTACCCTCAGGTGCTGAGTGCATTAATACACCTTAATTGCCTATTGCCTTTACAACCTTACCTGGGACTTCTCCCCACACTCTCTGCTGTGGGCTCTGGGGCTCCCCTCATGCATGCTCTCACCTACAGGGATCAAGGAGCTCATCCAGTTAAAGGCAAGGTAGGGGAAAAAAATTATTTTTCAGCTGTATGAGTCTCCACCCTTTGCATGCTGAAGTCAGCAAAAGGGAAGAGGCACAACTGTGCAGTCCTGGGAAGGATGAGGCCAGCCATTTCCTTTGCTGGTACATGAGGGCCTACCATTTACCTCTTGATCTCATGCTAAGCCTGGAAAGAGGACTAGTAGCAGCTTCTAGACACAATGAGAGAACCATCAAGCTTTCAGTATTTGTGCTAAGGGATTCAACCATTGGTGGCTAGCCATGCAAACATCAGCAGAAGTGCAAAAAAAGCCATTATGTAACTTTTTGTGTAGGCTTTTTCATACACGTCCTACTTCTGTAAGAAAAAAAGGCTGATAGTAATTTTGCTTATCTCGTTATGACAGTGCTGGTTATCAAACAATGAAACTAGGACAGTGCCCACATTAAAAGAAAGCCTGTAGAGGTATTTTCTTCCATGTAGTGTCAGAACAGTATTAGTGATTTTTTCTTCTACATAGTATGTGGACATTACGTCCTAAGAAAAACATAGCAATGTGGACAAGACTGTGGTTCTCAGAAACCACCATGCTTGGACCAAAGTGGGACATTATAGGATTCAGAGCTCCCACTAAAGTTGGCCTCATTACAACATAAAGATTTATGCAGGAGGGGGAAAGGTTTCCCTTTATATGTTCATCCCAGTGGTAGAAGAAAGAGGACAGCACTAGATAGAAGGCACTTGGTGTCATGCTAGACGTTGCTGTTTCCTGCTATTTTCAGATGGATTTCCTAAGAAATGGCACTTACAGAGTCATGCTGTGTGCCTGTCCATCTTTCTAACTGCTGGCTCCAGTGACTCAATTTCAGACAAACTTGATAAGTGGCTAGAGGTCTCAAGTATGGTAAGAACTGACAAATTTCATTAAAACTTCTATGTGCATATAATCAAATATAAAGTTACATAAGTAGCCAGGTTTAAGAAAAAGGGCATATCAGTACCTCTGCTAAATAGAATAGAATAGAATAGAATCATTAAGGTTGGAAGTGACCTCAAGGATCATCTAGTCCAACCATCCCCCCACCACCTATTACCCACTAAACCACGTCCCTAAGTACCACATCTAACCTTTCCTTAAACACCCTCAGGGATGGTGACTCCACCACCTCCCTGGGCAACCCGTTCCAGTGCCCAACCACCCTTTCCGAGAAGAATTTTCTCCTCATCTCCAACCTGAACCTTCCCTGGCACAACTTGCAGCCATTTCCCCTTGTCCTGTCACTAGTTATCTGCGAGAAGAGGCCGACCCCCAGCTCGCCACAACTTCCTTTCAGGTAGTTGTAGAGGGCAGGAGAAGTTGCAGGGTGAACTCACCTGTATTCAGCATTAAAGAATTCACATGGAGATAATATAAAACCCAGGAGAAGCTTAAACTGGTCTTTATGGCCTAGTAAATATCAGATCCCACCCGCCACACCAGAAAGCAGCTTAATTAATTTTGCATCTCCTGGGATTACTTGTTTCTGTCAGACCAGGGTTGTTTAAGGCATTGTCCATCCACTGAGACACTGAGAGTGGTTCTCTGGTGAGCAACTTCTAAATCATTCTTCTGCAGATTCCAGTGAGTCAAAAAAGTGATGTGTGGCTCAAACAGGGAGATTGAATGATAAACAGCTGAGATAGTGCTGTGGACTTCAACCTCCCTTAAATAACCCCAGTAAGGATGAATACCTAAGAAGGGAGTGGTCTTACTAGCCACATGTAAAAAACCAGGTATAGAAAAACTACAAAAAGAAAAGATGCTGATTAATTGCAGGGCAGGAAGATGGGGAATTCCCTCTAAGAAGAAATTGTTGTACAGCATGGCAAATGAGAATGGGGTGCAGGTGAGAAAACTCTTTGCCTGAGAAGCAATGCAGTATGCAAGACAATGAATAGAGTCTTAGGGCTTATACAGAAAGCCAGCCAGATTCACATTTGCTGGCCTTTCTGCGTGCAGAACAGAATATTTTTATATATACAGCCATGACTGCATAGGGTCTGTGTTGACAGAGACAGACAGTATTACTCTCCCGGCCACCTGCCCTCCCCAGCCCCCTCATGGCCTGCATTTCAGTCTGCACTTCTTTCCTGCAAGTGCCTTGGGCCACCTCATACCGGCATAACCTACCGCTGCAAAACACCTTCTCTAGAGTATATCTATTTGGGTATATCTGAAGTTCATCTATTTGCTAAGCTTTACAGGGTGCCCTGAAGGTCAGCTAGCTCAGACTTCCTTGGAATGGAAATGAGGAAGGGATTTCAGACCAGTGGACCTTCAGCAAGGAGATGCTCATTGCAGCACCAGGTTGTTTAAATCACTGCTTGAGTAGCTCAGGTGGTCTCAGCAGCTGACAGCAAATAGGAGAACAGAGGTGCTTTGCTCACAACGAGCAGCTAATAGTTAAGCCAGTTTGAGACATATTTTAATTTTTAGTTAATTTATTTTCTTTCTCCGGAATTTAAACTGTACTTGTGCCTCCTGGAAGGAAGGAGAGAAAAAGTAATAGAGACATTAATTTTTTTTTCATTAATTAACCATCTGGGACCGAACTCTAAAAAATTCTGATATAAAAATACATTTTTTTAGCCCATGAAACAAGCATGGTTTCCTTTGATAATGGATGACCAGAGTCCATATAAATCTAGAGGACTTTTTACCACTGATTTCATGGGCTCTTGAATCTGGGTCTTAATACCACATTTTCCAAGGTACCCAGGTATGAGACAGGTGTTAAGTAAGCAAAATCTCACCTTTCTCCACGTTTAGACTTCTTACTACTTTCAATAATGTGGTGTTTGGTGAACTTCAGCTGTCAAAAGGTGAGTTTTCAAGTCTAAGCTACATCTGCATTCCCCATGCAGTCCCAGGGCTCCCAGCAGACCACTTTGTCACCCCACTGTTTCCTGATGTTTGTGTTTCAGTTCTACAGCCACTTGAAGCCAACATCAATGCAGATGACTGCTAGCAGGGACGGTACCATCATTTTAACCAGCTCTTGGGTACCTAACTTAAAATGGGATAAATTGCTCCTGGAACATGCTTCTATCTCTCTGTCCTTTTAACTACAGAGAAAACATAGATAACTATCCTGCAGACTTGATTTTAAACAGCTAAAGTTAGCCTATCTTCACTAAAGTTCTAAAACCCACAAAAGAATGCTGGGAAATTGAAGCCCACTCCAGCACACATTTATATGGGTGCACGTGCGGTGCTAAATGCTCCCGCATAGGCGCCTCTGAAGAGGCCTGGTTAAAAAATGAAGGGTTCTTTCCAAAGGGGTTGCCCAGTATCCTAGGTAGCCTCAGATAACTGTTTTCCTATTACTATCGTCCAGTAATTCTTCCCTTAAAACAGGAAGTTAAATAGAAGTAACCTTTGTCAAAAATGTTGAATTTGTTGAAGAACAGTTTCAGCCTTTGGCATGCTCTAGAATGCTCATATTAGGAACTTAGAAACCTGGCAAGGAAATGTGCTTTTGACAATAACTTTTATTGTTTCTAATTAATATTTGCCACGGACCCTCCAACTGCACAAACTTCTGAAAAGAGGCTGAGTTCCTTGTTATCAGCAGACATTTCACAGCTAATATTTCAACAGCTGAAATGTCAGTCCAAATGTAGCCATCCCAGGCTGAAACACCCTTTTTTGTAGCTCAGCTCTGGGCTGAGTTTCGTTGAGTTTTACCCTGGTGAGCTACCAACAACAAGCAGATTGTGGTCTTTGTCCTTTCAGTGCTGGTCCTTCCATACCAGTGACAAGTCGAGAGCAAGACTACTGACTCATTCAGACATAAATGAGACAAGCTACATGTTGTCTCGATGTGTCAAGAAATGCATATTAGGACACGATGGGGGATGTTGAAGTGGGGCAGAAGGATCTGAAGATGAAGTGTGTATTTAAAGAAACTGACACAGAGAGTGGGCTGGGGCAGCAAAGAGGAGGCTAAGAAGTGCAGCTAGCTGGCAAGTGGAGAACATGACGTGGGGTAGGAGAAGAAAACTGTAGCTGAAGAAAAAAGGAGGAATATGGGGATTGAGAGTTATTTGGACTAGGGTTTTGGAGGGGAAAGAGCACCTGAAACCAGACTAAAGAAGGATGCTAAGTTGAATGAAAATTCAATTGGGAACTGACTAGCTGAGCAGAGTGCAGAAAGACTGGGAGAGGACATGGGGAAGGTCTGATGGGTAGAACTACAGCTCACAGGGAGACAAATTTGGTTCAAATGTCTACAGAGAAAATCTGGGAAAACCCAAGTGTTGAAAGTGGAAGTGGAGAAAGAGTCAGGAGGGGAGAAAAAAGCAAAAGGGAGCCAGGGACAAATGGAAGTGTTGGGGGTGGACTTAAAGGATCACTTGGGAGTGTCAGCAATAGGGTCTCTGTCTTTTGAGCAGATTCCTTTCAAAAATCTCAAACAGAAGGCAAGAGTCCTGAATCTCACTCTCCGTCTGCCACCAGTATCAGTCAAATCTGCTGGCCAAGGGTTTCTTCCCCCATGGCGCCATTACTCAGAGACCTTTTGTGTCTGTAAGTTACTCCCTTGGTGCAGAGCTCAGCGAGATTCCCAGTCCTGGTGGGGTGCAGCAGGGCAAAGGAGATACACTGTATGTCAGAAATGGGATTTCTAATTTTTAATATGCTTTGTTACAGACCTCAGAAGTTGTACAACACATGTGCAAACTGATCTAAAAGGTGAAAA
The DNA here is from genome assembly GCA_013399095.1 of Psophia crepitans. NCBI lineage: Eukaryota > Metazoa > Chordata > Aves > Gruiformes > Psophiidae > Psophia > Psophia crepitans. The sequence continues at coordinate 89,809 of VWZZ01000879.1, read as the reverse complement.
TTGCAATACAAAGCACTTAAACATTAGGAAATGCTGGACTTCAAATCATCTTCCTGAAGCCATCTGTTTTATTCATTAAGCATCTTATTTTTGCTCCACATGATTCAGGGAATCTATTAAAAATAATGACCTTTGCAGCTGATGTCCCCCCAGCACATTGTCTATCCTGAGTGCTGACTAAGGCAAGGGTCCAGTAGAAAAAAAATCAACCTAAGAACATGTTATGTAGGATTGTATCATATTCAAGTGCAGGCATGCTTTAAATCAAGAACAGAAAATATGCTCCAACGTGAAGGAAGGCACTCAATATCTTTCCCAAGGAAAACAAAGTGACTCAGTCATGGAGATCTATTTTTCCCCCCTAAATATTTATAAAGGTCTGCAAATGACTTCTCTTTTGGCCTTTTCCACCTTGTAGGTTTATGCCGGACTTAAAAAAGCCCAACACAACAAAATAACAGGAAAGAGTAACTGGAAGATTTTTCTGCCTTATTTGCACATCCCCATCTAACAAAAATGTGAGAATTTCAAGTTCTTCCCAATTTAGCATTCACGTGCCTTATTTCTTCAGCAGAAACAGTGCACACATCACAGCATTCTGCATTTTTTCCTGATATTGTCTGGTAATTTACTCGTGAGAATCATCCCACAATAGACACTGTGGTTGTTCACATAAGCGTTGCTTAGCAAAAGGAGGGCAGAGTTGGACCCTCCTGGGGTCCAGCTTTATGTAGTTATAGAATCAGTGAAACATGTGATGAATATATGGGACCGGGAGTGGAGAAAGTAAAATGAGTTTGTGACTTGAAAAAAAGAGCATGTTTGATTATCTTAGATCTCCTGTGTACCTTCTCTCCATAGCTGCAGAAGAGAGAATATTCTCTGGCAGCTATAATTTATTATTTATTTTTAATGCTTTAATTATTTGTGGAAATCCTTGGCTTCTGCTTGTTCAGGGAGCTCCTCCGACAGTAAAGTTTACACATTGAGATGTGGGAGGTGAAGCTCTAGTTCAGTGGAAGGAAGGAAGAAATATTGCTTTGACTGCTGGTGATATAATATTGACCATCTGCAATTTTTATGCTTTAATCTGCTCCTATATGTTTTTCAAATAAAAACCTACACAGATGATGACTGATTTCTTATCTGGCTATTTCAATTACTTTCTGAGCTGTTTTATTTGGGCCTTCATGCTACTGATATAACCTTTTTATGTTTGAATTTAAGATTTGGGTTAGAGCCAAAGTATTTGACTTCTTATCCACAATGCATCCTTTCTTTTCTAAAATTTTGTATTTCCCATTCCTCCCATTCCCTTCTCATCTCTACATTTCTCTGTTTCTTCTTCTCTGCTCTCCTACCAGACAGCTCTTTTTTTTCTGGGCTATCATCTGAGTTTTCTTGGATACTGCTACTTTTTCCACCTGGCAATTCTGTCTGGGTGGAGTTTGAAGATTTTGGATGATTTTCAGGGATTTCTGGACATCTGGCAATCCATTTGGAAAAGGATGAGAAACTTTATACGTGTCTCTGCCCACATGCAGATGATGCCTCCAACACATGTAGAGGCAATTGTGCAGATCCCAGGAGCGCTGGCCTGCAGAGTATGTGCTACACAGGTGGTCTTGAGCGGATGCTAATTCCAGCCAGCTTGAGAAGATCAGAGTCACTGCGAGTCTGCTGGGCAGCCAGTGTGCCACTGTGTCCCAGCTCATGGGGCTGATCTCATACACATGTGCGGTGATGCCTGTCCCAAACACAATGGGATGTTGCACAGACAAACCGATTTTTTCCTTTCATTCACCTTCTGGGCTTCTCAGTCCTTTGTCCTTTACCCTGTTTCACCACCTCTTTCTGCCTGGGGCAACGGAAACTTGGGGGCTCATGCCTCTTTCTGATACTCTTGGAAAAGAAGAAAATTAACACGTTGGGGACAGGCAAGAGCTCAGGGACGTGTGTCACAGCTCTTCAAACCTAGGGAGTGGTCTGGTGCTGATTGCTATTTGGGATAATTCTTTCCCTCAGTTCCTCTCAGAACTGGTTTGTCTCATGTGATAATCATTACTAGTAGTAACTCCTAGGCCTCGGTGCCAGAAGGATTTTAGGTGATATTGAAACCAACTGAGCGTTAAGTACCTACAAGAAACTTGGGCTCACGGCTTTAGTGCTTATGATTCCCCAGTCTCCAAGGGGTTTACAAGTGAGGTAAGCTTTATTCACAGTTTGAAGGTTGGGGAAGAGGGACAGTACAGATGAAATTCTTTCACAGATGTCACCTAGCTGGACAAAGTTTCCATAATCCCATCGAAAATGCCATATATTTGATCACACTCTTACCGTTTCTTGTGCTTCCTCTGTTCCAAAAACTTCCTTCTGTGGGAGAGCCCTTTATCCTTGCATGTCAGAAATCTCTGCTGATAGATCTGTGGCAGTTTCTCTTCCCCAGCTAACCCTAAAATCAGAGCTGCTTCATAAAAGCGAGGAACAACAGAAGGAAAAATGAAGCATTTCCTTAGGAATCCTGAGTACAACACACAAGCCAGGATTGTCGGAAAGCAACCTTTGTGTTTTGATGTGATACAGTTTGTGCTTAAAAACTCAAACCAAATGACTTAAATAAAATAAATTTCACTGACACTGCCAGGAAGTGTTCTAGATACAGTAATGGTACATGGAAAATCAATATTTATTATCATTTTAACTGAAAAATTAAAAAGATTTGCCATAAAATACAAGTGCTTTGCAACATTTTGCATGTTCAGAGCATGCCCTCTAGGGTGCTATTAATATAGTTTGTCAAGTGAACGATGTATTGTTTATGCAATTATAGAGATGTAGCCAAATCTCTTCTCTCTCCCTCTTTTCCTCCTCTCAAGCGGTGGCAGCAGGTAGCTGGAGCTGATGGATCATTTTTAGGCCTCTGCAGTGAAGAATATGTACTTTCAGAGGTAATCTACTAATTGGTTATGCAGACCATCTCCCAGCTGTGTCCCAGTGCCTAAGTGCAGGGAAATCCAAGCTCTCAGGTCTGGAAAGGGCAATGCAATAAAAACCTGCTATCATGTAGTAATTGAGGTCCAAGGTTTAAAGCAGCATCAGAAACACGATGCATTCAAATGCAAAAGGCCAGAGTGACTCAGGCTTGAGCCGGAGTATCAGAAGTTTATTAGTACTCTGTGGCCTGATGCACTTGTTCATTCAATGCATACTGAATTTGGAAAGGCTTAAACCCAGCTTTTAAATAACTTTTCACAGTTTATTTTCCTTTAGTGGACACATTTACTGCTGTGACTTGCTGAATTTCACCTGACATTTGTTTTCTGTGGAGCATGGCAAATTTTTCCACGGACTTTCAACTTTCTTTTTCACTTGAAAGCCAAGAACTAAAACTGGAGCAGGCACAACATAGGGCCGTTTACACACAGCCAGGTTACTTATATTTCCCTTTAAAATCATAAAGGTCTGGATTGAGACATTTTGTTGATGACCTACTGACTGACAGCAATGCTCCCAAGGTGTCTTGCAATAATGGTGATCAGAAGCTAACCTTGGTTTTCCATTGTAAGTGTTGGCAACTGCCTTCATTGTCATTCACAGAAATGTGTAAAAGGGCAACAAAATCTTTCCAAAGATTCAAACACCAGAGAGTTTATGTTAATAACACAAGGAAAAATCCTGAAGAATTTCAGATTGACTCTGGTACTATCGTGGGTTAATTGGGCAAACCGCCATAACACATGGGTACTTCAAAAAAAGCATACTGATAAAATTCACAATATAGCATTTTTTTCTGTGATAAAACCAGGGATATTAGCTTGATGCCTTCTGGTGTTCCAAGATAAAACTGAGCAATTACACAGGAGAGATTTTTCAAACCTTTTTGAGCCAAACTACAAACAAGGCTCACTATTTTTCATGTACTGTAGTTAATTCTGCAGATTTGTAGTGAATAACAGATTTATGACAAACAAGTAAAAATCTGGGTCTAATTAGTTCTGCTAGAGATGTTGCAGAGTGGAGATTTCTCTTTCTGACTCTTGCACAGAAAAAGTTTAAAGTTTAATTTTTTAATAATTTAATTAATCCAGAATCTGTTTACAGTTATAAGGAATTGAATCAGCTAATTGTCTATGGACTTTCAAGAGTTACTTTTGAGTTGCTACAGCATGGAGGACAAAAATAATTCAGACCCATGTTTTAACTTTACCCAGTATTGTGTTCTGCTGTGAAGGAAGGAAGGAAGTTGCTATGTTTCTTTAAGTCTTTGTTCAGTGAATTGAATGCAGTAAAGATACATGGCATACCCCCCTGAAGAAAGTATTTGCATTGGTACAAAAAGTGGTGCTTGTATCAGCTGAAAGGTGTTTAAAGGATTATACAGCATCAACTGTCTAGCTAAGGGATATACATGAACTGGTGTGAACAGGATGAGAATTGCCAAAGGAGATAGGGATTTCCATAACAGTAGCAATATTTCCATCCCTTAAAATTATGCTCAATAATAGCCTTAAATAGAGTCTCTGCTGTTCATAGCACACACATTTCTTGTGTTTATGCCCACCCGTAGTCTTTTAAGTCTCATTTCTTGAAACCCACTTTATTCAGAAGATGGTATGATTTGCAGCAAGAGCAAGAAAGGATCAAGATTCATAAAACATGAGAACTAGCAGAGAAATGCCTACAAATGGCAAATGTGCAGGGAGCTTCTGAGAAATCGAGCCCACATCTGCACCTGAGTGGGAAGCCAAGAGTGGGAGCTCTAAGACTCTGGCTACTTAATGCCTTTAATAAAATAAAATAGATATCTTACAGGACTTAAAGAGTAGCTTGCTTTTCAGGCTTTAAAAAACTTTTTACTTTTCTGTTTTTCTTTATCCATTGGGATCTAGCTATTTTCTTCAATCCTAAATCTTTTGAAATGATTTTTTACTCTTCTTACACTTTCTTTAAAAGGAATATACCACTGGGAAAATTGTATGCCTTCTGCTGAAAGTCTCATAGCAGATGATTAATATCTGCTACTTTGATAGGGAGACTGAAACTTCAAAACCCAGGAGTTCAAGCATTTTGCTGCTGGCAGTTTGCTCTGCTCTGAAACCAGTGCCCAAGACCAGCTGAAACACTACCCATCATCAGGATACGCTGTAGATTGCCTAGTGATTTAGTTCTGAGTAAAGAAAGGGGAGACTAAAGCCTGCAGGCACACAGGGGAGAGAGCTTTAAAAGCAGCAAGACTACAACACTGCACATGGAAGATGAGGGGAAGGGGGTGTCCTCCCCTGATTCCCACTCACTTCTTTATTCTCTCTCCCTCTGTCTGGTATCTCATGGAGCATAACAGAGGAAATACAACCTTCCTGTCAAAGACAGGACAAAATGAAGCACAGGATCTAGACTGGAAGGATTTTTTGTCTGTCCCAGTTAATCTAAGAAGCATGTTCAGTTGGAGTCAGTGCAGTGTTTTGTTTAAGGTAAGGTCTGTCTGCTACGTACATGGCAGAACTACTGTGGTTAGAGGCAGGAGGTGGAGAAAAGGAGTTAGCAACTAAAAGGAAGAGAGGAAGCAGAATCTAAAACGCAAGGAGACACTTTCTTCGGTGGGTGGTCACTGTGACCATTCTCTTCATTAATGGCGTGATTTGTCTTCCTTTGCGTGTTTATTTGACATAAAGCACTGGTTATTTTCCAAATATTTGATACGATCTTCAGCTCATATCCACACCGTGAAAATGCATCATTCTTATTTTAACTGGTGCTTTGACTTACAGAGAATATTCCTCTATTTAATGGTCAAGAAAACTTGGAATTAGAAGTACAGTTATCTATATCAGGTAAAGATGGTATAGAGATAAACACAGACCACTGCTGTCTAAGATAGCTGGTACAATCTTTTGTCAGCTCGTGAACACTTAAACCTTACAATGATTCTGCAACGGGCAAGACAGAGAGCAATGGCGTGACAGTTGAGATCAACACAACCCAAACGTCTGATCACCAGTTTCAGCTGACAGTTGCCATTTTTTTGCTGAGATTTCAGCAAGGTTTAGCAAGCATGCTGCTTATGTACATGACCTGTTGCTATCTCAGCTTTTGTACACACTATTTGTTATTAGAAAACAGGCAGACATGAGGGAGGCTTATTTCTCAGAAGTGTGTTTTTTATCTTCACTTTGGATCAAAGTTTCTAGAACTATAGTTTCTAGAGCTTTCCTTTGTATGTGGGAAAGCTAAATAACAGTATTAACTGTGTGGTGTGTGTTGATGTAGTATGACTCTTTTTACAGGTAACATTTGTGACATGACAGACTGTCTGTTTAAGAATTATTATCAAAGGGAGTGAGAAAGGATATGAAAAGCATGTTTTATTTAACTGGCTCTTGAACCTATGAGCTACCCAGAATCCTCAACCTTACATTAACTTCAGTTTGAGTTAACTGTGTCGAGGTCCTTCATGAAAGTATGTAAAAGGGAAAGAAAAAAACACAAACAAAATATAGCCTTTGAACCGCTAGCAGTACCTTATTTATTTTCTTTTCCTTAGCAAGGCATGAAGAGCACTGTTTTGCAGCTTTCCTGCAGCACTGGCCTCCAAGATCAGCCTGCTGTTTTGTAGTGCTGGACTCTATCCAGCACAATGAAAACAGGGAGTATATTTCTGTCTTTTTTTGTTTTGTTTTGTTTTTCTGTTTGGATGCAATTGCTAGTGTCTTTTATTAGACTTAATTCTATTATACGTTCACAGCTCTGGCTCTACACCTAATTACCACTTCTGGAAAACTACTACCACACATACTGCACATCGTGCTGTTCAGACCCCTGTGATTCCCTGTTCATTTAAAATTTCAAATATTTTAATTTCTGCCCAGTCCAGATCACAATAAAAAAGTAGTAAACCTTTCTCCTGCACTTAACCTCATACACAAATAACACCAGCCCATAAACTGTTCCTATGAACAAGGAACTCCACTTCTTGGACAGATCTATGGTTGTTTGCTGAAGTGCTACTCTGGTCTGTACATCAAACCTTTTGCTACACAAACTATTCAATTTAAATGAGCTAAAATGAGTGAAATGGTTGTACCATGCTGTAGCAAAAATTTGCAGACTGTGAAATTTGTCTAGAGAAGAACTAGCTACTTTAGAAGAGTAAGAATTTTACCAAACACTTCACACTGATTTAGAAATAACCTTGCTTTACACTCTGAAATTTAATGGTAAAATTTGACATCAAGTAAGAAGTTATTTTAGCCACAGACACCATGAAGCAGGAGAGGTAGAAGGTGGAGAAAGAAGAGAAACATCAACAGAGATGGGTGACTTTGTAGAAGGAGAAGTTCCGTCCACTGACACTGCTGCTTCAGTGATGCTAGAATTAGCCACTAACTTGGCAAAAAATTTCTGTTGAAAAAGTTCAGTCATTTTTTTTCCCGACACTTCCAAAGTGTTATTAGACAGCGTGATTGTGAGACAAGTACACAGAAGCCTCAAGAGACTCTGATGTGCTTTGCAGAATGATGGTTTGCATTATACCCTCTTAGCCCTGAGGATATTCACCTCTCAAGGTTGTCTCTGGGGTTACTCCCTTTCTTATGCAGACAAATTGAAAAATTATTTATATATTATGCAGTTGTTTCAACCATCTTATAATCTAGTCTTATAATTAGCCACTGGTGCATTTGAGGTGGCTACTCATGCTCCTCCTCCTTGATTGAAGCAAAGAAGGCTTTAAGACCTTGCTATCCAGTGGCTCCAGTAGCCATCTTACCCACTGAGTGAAAGATTGCAAAGGGTGATTCATCTTGCAAAGGGTGATGGTGTTCAGCCATTGACATTAGATGCTTTTGGTTTAGGTACAGACATGTGCACCGAGCTCCCATGAGGTGTCCAGTCTCCCATCAGAGCTGGTGGAGATCCCACCAGTACATTCAGGAGAACCTGGAGCAGTAGTTCAGCTGAGCTGAGTTTCTGACTGGTTATCTGAACAGCTCTCTAGAATTTCTTTGAAGATGCTGAATAGGTATCTGTGGACCCTAATGGGACCTTGGACCCCTAGAGGTTGATAAGTGAGAGAAAATCTAACCTTATTCTCCAGTGAAGTCCACCTTTATTCTCCACCTTCACAGCTTGGAGTGTGTTATAGATATGTTAATATCCTTCTCCAGTCCATTAATTAAAATATCAGCAGTGCAGCTTACAGCAATGCTTGCAGTCTGATATTTATTTGAAAAGAAGGTAAATATATATTTTGTACCTATTCTGTTCAGCTCAGAATGAACCTGAAGGGCCTATTCGAAGCATTTGTGTTTATAGCTTTCTTTACTGATAGAAAATTTTCTATTTGCCTCTGTATGAAATGGTGTATTTAAAACATCTCTCCTTGCCTTTTTGATGTCAAGTCAAAGATTTCTGCGAGGATACACTTTTTTTGATCAGCTCTAGTCCACTAAGGTGTATGCATACACACCCGGTGCTGATTCTAAATGTGGATGTTTATGCAGGAGTGGCTAAATCTGCATAGTCATTAGGCAAAAAAAACCCAGCAACAAACAAACAAAAAAAACCCCAAACCCCCAAATCCAATAGATTTACTTGTGTAACCTGTCTATATTTTTGTCAATAAAACTCTTTGGGGTAGGGTAGACAAGTCCTTCATTTGTACACTGGTGAAGTCTATCTAAGAAGTGATTCTCTATTGCCCTGCACTCACCTTGGAGTTCGTTTTAAGGAACTCTACCATTCTCGTGGCAGACACACATGAAAGAGCAGACACAGTCAATGATGCTTCCAGTCTATTCCATCCCAACATCAAACATCTCTGTCACAGTGACACTCAGATCATAGTCAAGTACTCATTAAAAAATAGAAAATCAACTCAACATTGTGTTTTTCCAATACAGATTACAGAGCCTTTGGCTGTTAAGTTTCTTGTAAATGCTAATCAACCCCAGCCTTTTTAATTCTTCATCCTGGACATTTTGTAGCTATGTGCCTGTATATAGCTGTCGTGCTTTAGGCTGAAGTACAAGCAGAAACCTTTTTATGGGTCTGTTGTTAAAACTCTAACATTATGAGATTCATCAAACTAAGTAACACTGCTAATCCTGTAAGAGTCTCTTCTTACTCAATGAATGATTTATAACAAAAGAGTAGTCTTCTTTATTAAAAGGTTCTCATGCTCTAGAGGCTCTCTTGCTCAAACAGATAAGAGCTGCCACTGCTGAGTTAGAAGAAATATGCTTTTCACTTGGACAAAAGGAAGTAGGGAAAGTGCATCAATCATTGGCTTTCGTGATTTCCTTTCTTTTCTCTTCTCTAGAGATTAGTTTGGACAAAACTATGTTCAAAAGTTGTAACCAGTAAAGTTTTTGAGTTTGAGAAATACATAATTGCTTTACTGTGCACCTCAGCCCAATGGCAGTTTCTGTCATTGCATTAGTATTTATCATTAATTTGGTTTGGAAAACATCAAAGTTATGTGAAATTATAAAATATAGTGAGACACATTTTCAACACTATCTATCTGATTATCTTTTAACTTACAGCCCAAATCTTATCCATCTCAGTACTTCCAAATATTTTCAGGAATGAAAACTCAGATATTTCTGATAGCTAAGTGAATGGGTCATGTGTTGCAAAATTCAGATTGTGGGTACACAGTCACATTCTTTGTCTGGGGAAATGTGACAGTGATCAGTAATTGTATGCAGAAATGTGTAGTATGTGAATGGGGAAATTCTGGAGAAACACTCATTTTAAGAAACTGATGTAGAGACGGTATAGGACTCAGTTCACATCTATTCATTTTAATATAATTAAACATTTTTTTTCCTAGAAAAATTCTAAATTCATGAAAGGAAATTTTCCTCAGTTTATTCTCATGAGGGAAGACCCCTAAACTATTTGTGAAGAGAGCCTATCACTTGCTATCAGTTGCTAACAGTCTACCAGCTGCTGAGCCCACTGACTTCCTATGCTGCAACACAGCTGGCTACAACCAGCTGCTGAATATGGTCTCAATCCAGCAAAGCACTTTGCCAGGGCAAGTATTTTGGGTTAAAGTCACTGGGACTTTCGATATACCTGGAGTAAAGCTCATGCTTTAGTGTCAGGGCTGATTGGGCCTTTCACATTTCCCTTTTACCCACCCAGAGCTATTGTTGATATATCCCTTACCCCAGTGGCAAACATAAGTGGTTAGGTCCTCCACAAAAACTGAATTAACAGAATAGAAGAAATTCTTAGAAATCTATTTACAAATGGTGGGGATGTCTGTGCAGTTTTCTAGGAATAAAAAAAAGTATTGGTGAAGTCATTTATTTATGATCTTTTAAGTATGCAGTCATAACACAGTCTCATAAAATAGATTCTTTATGATGATGGATGGGTTCATCAGCAGTCTTCCAAGTTGCATAGTGCATTTATAGACGGATTTGTGCGGGCTATTATTATGTAGTGAAATCTATGCAGTAAATAATAATTGGAATGCCATACACCAGGTACAATTCATAAATGCTTCCCATACATATGATCGCAAAGGTTGTCATGTTGCAGGAAGACCACTCTGACAGTTATCAGATGCTTGCTCTGGGAAACATGTAGGTTTGTGCATCTCTAAATGGAGCCTGTATTACAGTCCTTAGGTAATATTCACCCTGCTATTCCTTCTTGTTAAGCATAGAAGTGTCACAGCATAATTGGGGGGAATTCCAATTTTAACAATGCTTGGTATTTTTCAGCTAATAACTATGAAAATTGTCAAGAGAGCACATTGTCTCCTTGCAGCCACCTTTCCCACCTTGTGCTCCAGCACTGATTACAGGACCAGGGTACGTGTGGGGGAGGAAGAGAGCCCATTCATCCCCAGACTAACTCAGTCATTCTCCCTCTGTTGAGACTGCTATGAGAGTGTTTTATTCATTTCTCATTATGTTCTATCATACCTGTCAAGTGGCTGTCACAGAAATCCGTGAGACATTTTCTAGTGGAGTCCTCCCTCTCCAGGAATGCAGCCTTGAGGGCAGAAAGAAAAAGGCCCGAGAAGCAGCGAGCCTCGAAGGATGTAAAGCAGTATTAAGCAGTGAGAGGTTTGGAAGGGAGAAGACTTTCCTGGGAAGAAAACAGCAACTCGGAAAATTCGAGAGGCAATGTGCAAGTGGGTTTATGAAACAAAAGGATAATAAACATCCAGAACTGGGCCCTCATGTTTTATCTTTCATTTCTCTCCTGCTCAAACTTTGAAACAAACGAGTCCGGCCTCCATCTCACAGGTATCGTGATAATGACAGTTAAGCACAACATAAACGTACAGGAATGAGACAAGAAGTGCGAGCTGACAGGTGCCACTTACATACAATTTATAGGAGAAATTTTGGTGGGAGATAACTGTTTTGGAAAAACCTACCTAGCACCCATCATTAACGCTTTGGGTGCCTCGCACCAGGACGCAGGCAGCAGGTTTTATGTATTTTACTTCTCTTCTAGATGCTTTGATAAAAGTGGGAGTTCAAACAGCACACAAATGTAATTCCAAAATGGGCATCTCTCGAGCTGCACATTTTCTCTGTGACTGACAGTACAATTGGGAGCCATTTGCTGCACAAAGGAAAAGTGCGAGGAGTTCTTTTTCTGGCTACGCTCGCAGCATCATTATTATGTGCAGTGGTGTTTACACGCAGGACCCAAAGTGCCAAAGTGCACAGAAACATACTTGAAGTGCTGCTCCTCAGAATCTGCAGTAATCATATTCTGTGAAAGTCAGAGATTAAGGGAGTCATCTGAACAATCAGCAGTGCATCTGTCTCACATATTATATACAGTTTGAAGTATTCCTCAATTTTTTTTCTGTAAAACTAACATCAGTGTTTACCTATAAACAGACACAGAAGTCATTGCTGACTATGCTCTGCTTTGTATACAATGCTATTATATAAAGAGCTCAAGCAGCACGTCTGCCTGCTTAGATGTGTGTGTTCTCCTACTCCAGCTGCCAACAACCTAAATTATTCAGCAAGCCCTGATCATGCCAAGTTTTTAGTCAACAATGGAGATTCTGCCAAAGAGCTAATAATGTTTAAAAAAAAAAAAAAGCAATGTTTGTGACAATTAACAGAGCCTGCAGCCTGCAAAGAGAGTTGGACTCATTTGTAAAGGAAAATTTAAATGATATGCTTCATTATAAATGGTCCCATGCAACACATTGCTAATCAATCAGAGCAGCTTCTTTTTTTCTCCTCCTTTCCTATCAGATAAACCAAACAGCAGCATGAGCCAAAGTTCTTGGCCACTGCTTGCTATAGCTATAAATGTGGTGTGGTTATCTATCAGTATCATAATCGGCTCAGATCAAACTGAATAATTAGCACTAAAGTGGATGAATAGAGCCCCAGCCTCTTATCTTGTCTATTAATAATAAGTATAACTTCACAGCCAAATCAAGAGGTATGTTATTGTACCCCTGAGAGCCTGTTTGGGTAAAACCCCATGCGACCTCACCACCATAAGCAGTGCAGATGGGACAGTGTGTGCCTGTAATGATGAGCTGCCAGCTGCCAGCCCCCTCCCCCCCAACTCCACAGCTCAAAGTGGGAGTGAGAGAGAAGATAAACAAACCGTGCACAAACATGAGAGCCATTTGTAGGGACTCTGTCCTCCCTCTGTCTTCCTTACTCACACCGCCTCAATTAATAATAATTGCTTTTCGTATGACAGACCTCTGCGGACAAGCAGCTAAGAATAACTGATGTTTTTCATCCAAGCTCACTGTGAAATTTAAGTAATGTTTTATAGCAGCACTGTGATGACTACAAATTGCTAAAATCTTCTGAATAATGTTCAGACATACTTTTCTCGTATTTAAACCCCGGTACATACCTACTAATTATTGTGCAGTGTCCAATGCAATAATTATCATTATACTTTGTACTGCATTACGTTTTGCCCTCATTTTAGGATCTCTAAGAGTTTTAAGCCACGTTTATCTAATTAGCGTCTATTTAATTTTGCTTATTTTAATAATTAGAGAAGTTAACTCAAAGGAAGGGTTTCAAGTTTTGCAAGAGAATTACGTGCTTTTACCTAATGTTTGGAAAATGTTTACTGCAACGGAACTACAGTTTCCTACTCACATTCACTCTCGTTTTATTGACAAAGATACCTGTTAAATGCACTGCTATAAACAGCCTGATATTCAGCTCATGTCAATCGCAGAAGCAGAGTTTTATTTATCTGAGGTAACTGAATACTTTTTTTTTTTTTAAATAGTCTCTCTAAGGTTTGTATCTGAACTGGGTTGAACCTAAACCAGCCAATTTCTGATTGGATTTGCTTTTGCTTTTTCCAGAGGCTCAAGCTGTGCTTTCCCTTGTGGTGTTTTCCTGTGAGACTTCAGTTATGAAAAGAGATTTGCGTTGCCCTGTTACTAGAAGTGGCTGAGAAAGGGAAGCAAAGAAGGAAAGATTGCTTGTCTTCCCCCGGTGGAAAAGCTGGTGGTGGACATAACAGTGCTGTCTGGTGAGGAAAGGAAGAAGGCTGGAAGGCTTTTTACCTTTTATTAGAAGCAGATGAAGGCTGGCTGTTGTTGGGATCTGGAACAGAGCAGGAGGAGGAGAGAGAGCAGTCATGATTCATAAGAAAGCATTAGCGCTAGTCTGCTACTGTGTGTAATGGGATTGAACGTGGCTTTGAGTTTACTTTTTTTTTTAGTTAGGTATTAAACACTTAGTAATGCAATTAATTTTTACTAATAAATTATTATTTAAAAACCAAACAAACAAACACAAACCTCACAACAAATGCCAAACTCCCTACAGGGGACACTGACACCTGCATTTAACCATGGTAAATGGACCGCACAGTTCCTTATAGACTCAGGCATTTACCTACCTGGCATCGAAGAAGCCAGCCAGAGCAGCTTCAGAGGGGTAATTCCCAATGGGAACCTGTCCAGGCTGCAATAGCCACACTTGGGCAAGCACCAGAGTATATTTGGTGGCAGATAGCAGGAGGAGTTTCTGAGTACAAGTCCTTAACAAACTGTCCAGGTTCAGCTCTGTCCTTATTCAACCTCAAAGAAGTCGATGGAAAATCTCCACTGGCTTCAGGGACTGTCAGACCAAGCCAAGTTTATAGCTAGAGAAAAATGTTAATACATATTTTTATATCCAAATGGCTTTACTGCAAAATGCAATTTTGACACGGACACATGGGAAACTCTTATCGCTTCTAGTTGGTGGAGCCAACTTCCCAAGGACGGGTTGTTAGAAGAGGATCAGGAATACTAAGCATTGAGTTTCAGAATGAAATGTTTGACATACTTTTAATTAGTGCTAAAAGCTGTCTGTCACTGACACCAAAGACTTACAGTAAATATCTTTTTTTCCTTAGGAAAAGCAGAGAGGACTGAGGTGTGAAGGCACGACTTGTGCTGGAATACTGAGCCCTGAACTGTGACGGTCCACCTCTCCAGGCTGACAGTGGCATTAAGCTGAAATGATTATTTTTTCAGTTTGTTGTTGTTTTGCACTGCCTTTTTATGTGCCTTTATAATCCAAAATGAAATGCTTAGTAGTGGAAATCAAATTGGGATTTACATGTACACTTTCCAGCTTTGTTTAAATCTCATTTATTCTATTCAGAATGAGAAAAAGTCTGCTATTTCACTTAATTCAGGCAATCACATATCTGAAGAGTAGAACCTTGAATGCATCTGGGTGATGACCTGAGCCCTGTGCCTCTTGTGTGACTCCCCACCTCTTGTCATCCCTAAGACAACAGGCAAGATTCACCATTTCTCCCATTTTTCTCCTTACTCTGTAGTTTACTTCTTTCAGAACATCCATCTGGCATTATTGTGCTTGCTTAGCAAAATTCAGGACAAATAAAAAAAAGGAAGATAATTTCTTCAAATTCTAAAGTAGCTGTTAAGCTACATCTGCCCATTCAATTCAACCACCAGCAAAGACTCTGCCTCTGCCAGACATGCAGCTGTACTTGCAGCCGTGATTCAAGTCTGGAAATTTGTTTCCAGACTCACTAAAAATCTGCTGGAGAGACATGCAATGAGTAATATTTTCTGTTTTGTGTATGTATGGATTTAATATAGACAGAAATTTGGCAAAAGAACACGCTCCACATTTCCAGCATCCTATCCCTGTAGACTAAGTGTTAAAATATATGTATGTATACACTCACAGACACATATTTATACATACTGGGATACATATACACCCATATATGCACGTGCAATCCCTTCTATAGAGTTGGACAGTTACTAACACCATTTTTCTGTTAAAAACAGGAGAAGGGAAAATAATCAATTTTTTATAGTATGTTACCTACAAGTGCAGACATGAGTTTGGTAATCATGCTTTTGTTGCACACAGACTGTAAAATATTTATGGAGACAATGCGATTTGGGTCAAGGCATTAAATAAAGTAAAAGTTGCTTTATTCAATATGTGATGAACGGTATCCATATTAAAAACCAGAGGGAAAAGTGTTCAAATGGAAAAATATGCTTAAAACAAATTCATCTGTTCAATGTTCATAAATGTTTTAAGAAATGCAGACAAATAAGTCTTGAAATCCATATTTACTGTACACAACTGAAAAACTAATAGCATTTATTTAATCCAGAGGGAGAAGTGACTAAAAAATTTAGTATTTAATGATCAACAAAAAAATATTTGTCCTTGGAAATTACCGTAGTATTTATTGTCAGTCAAGTTACAATAGGGTTATAGCTCTTCTCTTGATAAATTAATAAAGCTGTTAGGTCAACATAGATCTAGAAAGAAAATATTTCCTCCAAGTCTGGGAATATTTTTTAAACTTCAATTCTATGGTATTTCTGAATTAAAATATGTGGAGAATGCAAAGTGAGTTTGCTTGGCTATGAGACTTATGCTTCATAAATAATAAAGATTACAGAAAGACCTGATCCCATAAAAACTTAAGCACAGGCTTGACTTTACGCATGTATGAGGTCACACTTGCACTTCAAGTCAAGAGTTTGTAAAAGAAAAGTAACTCAGACAGTCAAAGGTATTAAACACTGCTGACCTGCAGGCACTTAGTCCTCATGAAATATATCTAAAATACGGTATATGTGAATAATAATTCACAGACATACACAGATTTTACAATTCTTGATTAATTGGGAGAGCAAATAAAGCATTACTTGGCTTTCTTACCTAATGGATGTCACCAGAGGGAATCTGCACACCCTTTAAGACCTCACCAGCTCCAGGACTTCCTACCTACCATTTTTGTCTTTCACCATGTACACGTTAGTATTCAGTTTTCTACCCTTCCTGCTGGCTTAGTCTGTCAGTCACCTTCTCTTGCTGAAGCTGAATTTTGTTGTCCTTTACAGAGCTGGCGCATAAAACATTAGAACCTGCTTGGTTTTTTTTAATTTCCCTTTTCAAAACTTAACACCACCACAGTGCTTAAAATAGCAGCTGGGTAATTATGCCTCAGAAATGAGTTGCCAAGGCTGGAAGGTGCTTCGAAGGCTCCATACATCTGTTGGGCCACTGTAATGATGCTTACACCATCCAGATCTGATATCGTGGATGTGTGGTAAAGTGCATAATCATAACAAAGCTTTTTTTGGTAAAATTAGAGCTTCCATGTTTTACCTCACATTTGCTATGACCTAACAGCACAGACAGGGTCAGGTACCATGGCTTGCAGAGCCTGATAAATCATTACAATGCAGTAAGTTGTCACATGTCTGAGGTACTTTGTTGCTATTTTATTTGTTTTAATCTTCTAAAAAAAAAAGTAGGCAAAAGAATCTTGTCTTTCGTGACTTTATAGCACTGTCAGGAGAATCTCAACATTAATTGGGTCTTAATAGCAAATCACAACAATTTGTGCAATTTCAATCCTGTTTCTGTTCATTTATCCTTCGAATGAATTTGTTCAGGATATTTTGCACTGCCTGTGCTGCCTTCTTCCATTCTTAACTCACCTGCCACACTGCTGTTTAAATACAAGTAAAAATGCAACTGAACCCTCACAGAAATCTTTGAAATAAACAGATATGTGTGACAGAAGGAAGGAAGGTATCAGAAAGGAATTAGGTCTGGGTCTTATGCAAAACCCAGTTCAATTAAAGCGAGCTCAATGCCCATTTGACTTTGCAATATTCCCCCAGAGAGTCACTGTTACGGGCAGAATTTTCTTTTGGGAGTTCTGTTTTTATCTTTATTACAAAATTCTCCTTGGTGACATTCAACCCTGGCTAAAGGAACAGGGCAGGTCTCGATGAACCTTTACAAG
Organism: Psophia crepitans; assembly: GCA_013399095.1. Classification (NCBI taxonomy): domain Eukaryota; kingdom Metazoa; phylum Chordata; class Aves; order Gruiformes; family Psophiidae; genus Psophia; species Psophia crepitans. Next base: position 72,523 of record VWZZ01000879.1, on the reverse strand, counting down.
ATACCTGCATGTAGGGAATTTGAGCTAGAAAGGGACTTACTCCCTAAAGAACCATCAGTACTATGTGATAAAATGGGAAAAGCGATGTTTGATTTAGACACCATTTAATTGATTTATGTTTGTATTTTTTTATTTTTTCTTCTATTATGCAAATTCTTTCTGGGCTAACACTGTGAAAACCGTGTCTCAGTATCTTCAGAATCAGCCAGCTTCTTTTGCTTGATTCTCAGTTACTACAAAATACACTTGTACTGTCACATTTATTTCCATAACATGTGATGTCACGGGAAAGGGAATATTTGAAAAACTTTATAATAAAGTCAACTATCTATTTCTTAGTTTTTAAATTGTGTAAGCCTATAAACTATATATATACACACTACTATGAACAAGAACTATAGCCATAGCTAAAATCCCCACAGAAAAGGACTGCCTATGCAAGAATGTCTTGTAACGGATTGAGGAGGAAACGCGTGGGAAATAAGAATGCCTAGCTAGGGAGTGTCTCTGAGGTACTCTTGAGATACCGACTGCTGTCTAAATTCAAGATGGGCAGCAGGAACAAGCTGCTTCTGGCAGAGAAGACAGACGGTTTCTTCTTTTCCCTTTCCTGTCACAGAATGGCCCACATGACTCAAAGTCCAGTAGGGTTGCCGCCCTCCTATGTAATAGCAACAAACCATGACGTCACTTGCTTTGATAATTGTAGAACATCGCCTTCTGTTTTCTCGCATTCTGCTTGCACTTTCTGAATGTCACAAACCTTGCAGCAAAATACCCCATTTTATGTGTTTAGATTAAAATTCCTGGAGAAGTATCAAGGCTTACCTCAGAAATTCTCTCTTCCTCAGATTGTAAACAAAACCAAAGCCCAGATATCCCCTGTTCTCCGTACCCTGAAGCCTGCTGAAGGACTAATAATTTTCTTTCTCAACACCTGAAGCACCTCCAGTGCAAAGCACACACAGTGTTCAGACCTGATGGTGTTGTTTCTGGGTTGACTACTATGCATCCAACGTGGTTCAGATGGATATGACAATTCAGCATAACTAAGATAGTTTTGACACATGTTGTAAACAACGTTGTCATACCTTTTAATTTGGGATAGAGGTAATTCGTCATTTTCCATTTGGCTGGAAACTATGATGGTTTGACATTTTACATCATAAGCTACCCTGCACTTCAGTTAGTGTGACTATCCTACACGAGATTTGAAGGTAACTTGTCCCCAGAAAGGCTAACAGATAGTGGTAAACAGCCATCCATCAGTGTCCTCTAAGTCCATGTCTGGGGATAACAGGCATGTCACCAACTGTTGATATTTCTTTTGATCTCGATGCCACTGATAATTGCTGTTATTTTTGGATCCATGTTGGTTTTCATATGGATGCCGGTGGTACATGTACTTGCACTACAGTTATTGGTTTAACCTGTGTTACCTGCTCCTTAGTAAAGCTGGTACTGTCTAACTGTCAGATTGAAAGTCTGGGATAACTAATGACTTCCCACAGCTAAGTGCTGGAAAGACAGAGGCTATTTTAATTGGTGCTTCCTGTCAGCTAAAACAAATGTCTCTGTTTCACTCTATATTGGAAGGGTGTCATCCTGAACTCACTCATCCTATGAACAGTCCTGTCATCTTTATTGATTCAGGACCAAATTTGATCCTCGTGGTGGCTGAGTTTCTAAGGCAATGTATAAAGCTTTATTTTCAACATACCAAGCAGTCACATCATGACTGTTACAGAGATTCAAGTGTATTTTCCTTTATTTCTTGAGGAGCACAGAAACAGTGCTTTTTCTGGCCTTTTTAAACAGCCTGGCCAAAAATATAGCTCTTGAAAATTGCATTGTTCACTTTATTTTTTTTTCCCCCTTGAGATACAAGAGAATCTAAAATTTACTCTTATACATCAGACCTAAAACTCTCAGCCTCTGCTTGAGGTGTTAACGAAAACAAGTGAGTAAAACCCTCAAATACAATATTCATGAACACAACCAAGCTCTTTTCCTGCTCTCTACGCAGTGATTTTGGCTGAGTCACCACTGCAATGAAGGCGCTAAAGACACAGACCAAAGCTGACCAAAGCCAGTGATTTTCTTTCCAGCCCTGGTAGAGGCCAGTCACATTGCACTTCTGCCTGTGCAAAGTCAGGTCAGAAAGGCAGCGATGGTGCATATTCAAGGTACAGGCAAGAAGGAGGCAAAAGCAGTGACTTTATTGCTATCTGTAGAATTGAAGAGTTTATTGCAATTACAGTTGTAAAATATATTTATGTCCTTGTTATTTACCTATTGTATAGTTTCAATTAAACCATTAAAATGCACACCATTTAAAATATTTTCCTAAAAATAAAAGCGTACAAGATATATAAAAATTTAACTGCATTCATGTATAGCAACAAAGCCATATGAAGTAGATGTTTTGTAATACTGTATGGACTAACTCAAAGAGGACACATAGGTTTTCTATTACAAAGGGAGCTGAGCTGAAGACTTAAACTACTTATTTCAAAAGACTGAAATAGTCTGTCCCCTGAGAACCTTAGATACCTCTTTCACCTTATGTACTAAATCTTGTTTTATATTCTGTAGATGCCAATCTTCTCTCTATGTCTGCTTACTGATGTTCAGCCCTGCGGGTATGCTCCTTCAGTTGTGTTTTGTTTTTTTTTTAACTGAGGTTTGGGAATGATATTCTAAAGTTCAGAAGCATTGCTGTAACCTTGGCCACATATATGTTTGAATTAACTGTTTCAGTGCTGCTTTTCTGAAGGTAGACCTGTGCAAAGTGTTTTCATCCAAGTAACAGACTGCCAGTTACTTGAGGTAGGTAATGCCTTTACAAGAATTAGCAGGCTGAGGGTCAAGAACACCAGAGCCTATAAAAAATGTGTTAACTACATCAAGTTAATAGGTAACAAAACAAAAAAGTAAAAACCACCTAGTTTCCATAAAATCAGTATACAGGTACATGGGAAAAAATAACTGTTCTGTGAAATGATAAAGATTCCTTAAATCAACAGTGTTTAAAAAAAAACACTGCTGTGATTTACTGTTATGAAGCTGCTGTACTGAGACCTAGTACTAGATTATCAGTACGATAAAACATGCTAATAGCCATACTCTTGCATGGCAGAGTTAACGTGAATCCTAACCAACTGGGTTAGTCAAGGCCAAGTGAGAGCAGACACCTTGCCAATTCAATACCTGACAGACTGATGAACTGCCACGCTAAAACATCAGAAGGCATGTCCCTTAAAGTTTAGGGGCTGAGATATGCTGAACAACTGTGATTCTTTCTCAGTAAGGTATGGAGAGCTTGATCGTCTTGGCATGAAGTGAGTCTGTGGGGATGGCAGCGATGGACTACTGGCACTCGACTGGCTTAACATATATAAGCCCAAAAATTCACAATTCCAATTCTCCCCAAAATTCAAATTCACTGAAGATAGACTCACTTACCCGTAGCTGCAGGTGGCCATATTGCTTGGGATGAAATCAGTGCTAAGCTGGGGTGAGAAACTGGGTGTGCCGAGGTGAGGAGCGGGGCCAGCGCACAAATACCTGCCTGGGTTAGCTGGAACACAGGCACACACCAGCCAGCACAGCCCGCTTTGTGCTGACCTTTGCACGCCTTCTAGCCACTCTGTCTCACACAACTAAAAAGACCAAGAGCTGATCTACAGCCAACCAGAAATCAAGCCTCTGTGTGGGAGCACTTGTGCAGTCCCAATACTAGACTAAACAATCTGACACCCAATTGCAGTCTGTGAGTGACAGAGTCAGGAAAATAAACCGAAGAGGAAAAATAAGTTCTTTGCCTCAAGCACTGAGATCTGTAGCGGGGAAGATTATTGTCTTGCGTCTAGTGCCAAAGATGCAAGCATCTATCTTATCTTTTAAATATTGTACAGCAATTCCTCTCCTTTCCCTCAAAATCTGCCTGCTGGTTAATTTCATAGATATCAACTGAAACGCGGAGTTGCCAGCTCCGTGTAACCCGCCCCAACTCTAACAGCTGTACTTGTGCACATGCAGCATCGAGCCATCTGTGCTATGTAGCACAAAGCACTTACTCGACTTAGTAAAGGACAAGAGAGAAAGGCTTTAGCACTGTTAAGAAACCTTTCTTCTTAGGAGTGTTTTGGCCAGCTTATGCCTCGCTTCCCGGGAGGCACGCAGGAACGGGTGTCTTGGAAGAGCCGCGAGGAAGTCTGGCTGAGAGGAATAGCATTCCTTCTGCGGGCTCCCGGTGTGTGCACACCACTGTTGGTGGAACAAATGGTAGCCATATGCTTCCTCCTGCAAGCTAGCTAGGCATATGTGACCACTGCCCTCCTTATACCAACTCCTCTGTGTTACCACTCGAAAACCCAGCACCCCAGGAAGGACCGATCTTGTTGATGTGATCTTTGCCAGGACCCATACCTAAGAGCAAAGAAGACATGGCAAAAGCATATTCCCGCTCCTTCAGTGGCTGACTTCAATCTGGCTAATTTGCCTTTGTAAGAGGAATGGAGGGTGTGTGTGTTCTTTTTCTTCCTTCCCGGTGTCTGCGGATTAGAATGGCAACAGAATAATTCAGCAGTCACTAGGTGACAGTTGGGTTTGATGGTTACATTAACACTTTCTTTTTCTTTTTCCTTTTTTTTTTAAAGAAATGATGCAGATCAAACACCTGACTCTCCAAAAACATTCTGATTTTACTTTATTATGCTCTTTACCTGCCCAGCTCTTGACTTCCATGCAGTTAGTTATCTGTGGTGATACTGGAAAATGACAATGGTACCTGGACTGTAGTGTCACTAACTCCCTCTGAGCAGGGGAAGTGCCAGTTCATATTCTGTGCAGATTTTACTTAAAAGAATGTCAAAGTGTCAATTTCAAGTACCTTGAAATAAAGTTAATAGAATTATACAAAGAATAAATTGCCCAAAAATCTTGGGCTCAAGTTGTGCTTCCATGAAGGCTTTGAATGGTGTGCTGTTCAGGCTGGGAAGGAAGATGGGATTTTTGGATTTCTCGTCAAGAGAGAAAGCACTTGCAGGAGTGAAATCTGTTTTTTACAATATCTTAAGTGTATGAGACTATTTGCTTCATAGATTTTTGGATCAGGGTCAGTTCTAATTAAAATATGCATCCAGTCCTGGACTAATGATTCATTCAAAGCATTTTATATTTTTATGTCTTTCAAGAAGAATCAATGTCTTTGAGAAGAGTAACGTAAATCTCATTTAAAAGATTGCCTGTGGCTCCACCCCTGCAAGCAGATATTGAAGAAATATGCAATATTCAATCATATGACAGTGGAAAGAAAGCTTGCTTGATGTGATCAAACTGTTTTTTAGGGAAACTGGCACTAAGTTTGTTAGCTACATGAAAGAAGTGAATCAATAAAGTATATTCCAAACTGCAACTGAGACACACACAGATGCTCACCCTCTCTCTCAGCTGATGTTCTTTTTGGTACAGTAAAAGGTTGATGGGATTAACAGAAAAATAAGTCATCTTTGTTGAGTCAAGTTATGACGAGTTCACATAGATATTTATAAGAAAATAAAATCCATGGTGGGTCTTGGATAAAACCCTGTATAAAAATGAATATTGCAGGTTGCAATATTTCATTTAATTTTCAACAAATTAACTAAAGCCCCTTAAGTAGTGCTGGAGTTCCAGTTGCAAGGAATTCCTGGCTTTACCTTTACTTTTCAGTGGCACTTGTCCTGCAAGGCATTTACTGTTTGGGTTGTTATGAAAGTCACAGTCTGTAAACCGTGAAGACAGGTACAAATGCTCCCATCACTGAAATGCGTAAATAAAGTTATTTTTTTCTCTGGAATCAAATGCACTTTGGGTGTTGAACAGTTATTTCAATGGGAAGGAGAGTTTAATTTCTTTAATAAATGAAATTAAGAGATCTTATTCTTGATTGGCAAGTGCGTAGGTGGATCTGACGATTCAAAAAGTAGAAACCCCTCTTGAGCAGAAAGGAAAAAGATGGGAAATAATACTTCAAAATATTTTGGCAATAGAGACACTGAGAGATTACTAATATGGATATCAGACAATTCATATGTGAAATTATGGGGCTGATGAGAAGTAGTCTTCTCATACTTTATGCAAACACTTCTTACAGTGTACAAAGATCTGGGAGTACTTTAATAAATTTTCAAACCCGTGAAATGGGAATATTTATATTTCTTTCACATAGTTGCCGGGGTAATATCTAAGGAACAGGGTTATGCTGTTGTTCTTCACACAGTGCAAACAAAGAAGAAAACTACGTGCTTGAGAACGAGCATGGTCTAGGTCTATCTAAATGAACAGATAAAAAAGATGGAGGGAAAAAGGTGGAAAATAAGGGCATTTGGAAGTTTGGCAAAAATCTCTGCTCACTGAGTCTGTAGACATTACCAGGTGCAAAAGTTTTTCCAGTATATTGTGCTGGGAAGTACAGCAGCAGTCAGTGTTAAGGAGAGATCTGAAGGTGGCTGGAGCTGGACATACAGGCAAATGCAGCTGGGCACGAGGATGGCTACAAGGATATGCCACAAATTGGCCTCTCCTGTATTTAAGTGCATCTGAAGCAGAGATTTCACTGGTATTAACTTGCAGCTTGGACTAAACTGTTGTCACATTATCTTTTGAAACCTCCAAAACAAAGAAAGTACTTGCTTGCCACAGACTTTAGACCACCATCTTACTCAAGGGTATGTGGAAAAAACCAGTTATTTTTCTGCTGGAGGTTTGCCCCTTGGCATCTTGTCCACTTTTGTCTCAACTTGGTACGGCTGAATATTTCCGGAGCCACCGATCCAATTTATTTATCCTACTTTTAGCTGAACTTTACTGTGCCTCCTTGCTGCTATGAGGTTGAAACAATTCACTAAGTCTGTGCCAACAGACTAAATTTCTACTTTGCAATCAAGAAAAGTCACTAGACAATTAAGAGAATTTTATTTTATTTTATTTTAGTTTAGTGTTAATTAGTTATACACATCTCACCTGGCAGAATATGTTCTGTGCTTCCTATCATCAAATCAACATTGGACCTGAAAGAAAACCAGCCGCAGGCTGCACCTTTAACAGGAGTGGAAGAAAGGTGCCTAGACAGCAGCGCCAGTGCAATTCTGCAGACTGAAACTTAATTTTGAGCCAGTCTCACATGAAATGTGTCAATGTTTTCAGAGGCAGGTGTTTCAATTTGGGTTGATTCATGCTGCAGTGAAGTAGTTTGCTTTTTCTAAGTAGAAAAACTGAAATGTTTTGGTAGAACTGAAAATTTCTTTTAGAAAACATTCCTGTGAATATTCTGTTTTGTGCTGGAAAAGCATTTATAAAAAAAAAATACCAGAGAGCTCTGCCATAATTCTTGCTGGATTTTCTTTTCTTTATATTTTATTTTGTTAAGTAAATACCCAGGCCTTGGTAGAGCTTGTCTGTTTATAACCTTTGAAGCTAAATTTTAACAGTGAAAGTTAGAAATTGAAGATCAACTATCTGTTCAGTACACTGACTTTCATATCTATTATACGTAGAAACTAATACATTCCCAGAATTTCCTCTCTCTTCTTGTCTTAGGCTTTGATAAATTTCTGAAAAGACTTTTATCTGGGGCCCTATCTTTCTGCCATTCTTAGGGAGAATGAGTGCCCTAGCAAATGGATTGATCTTGAGAGCAAAGTTAGATTAGGAAAATAGATAATAGACTTAGCCAACCCCTCTCTTTGCCTCAAGGAGCCACTTTACAGACCATTGCAAACTCACTCATAATCTATAAAAAGCACATATCCATCCCTTTTACTAGATAGTGCCTGTACCAGTAGGGGGGATAAGGTGGGGAGGTTACATGTTTGGTTGCTGATTTCTCGGTGTAAGCCTACAGTCATAATAGCAGTTAGAGGAGCTCTGTGGGGTAAAACATTTGCACACATACAGACCCATGAGACCTTATTAAGCTTAATAGTTCAGAAATGCTATGAGCAGTTATACAGAAAATTACAGCCAGGCATTATGCACAGATGAACCGACATTTCTCTATTCTCTCAACTTCTCTCAGGGATCTGCATGGGAGATGGGAGGTTTCTTGAATCTCTCTGCAGTTAGGAGAGAAAAAGAGAAAAGATGAACTAATTTAAAATCTACCCCAAGGGAAAGTTCTTGGCCCTGGTGGGTTAAAAGGAGATTTCTGTAAAACCTTTTGCTTAGCCTTCTTCATACATTTACTTGACACGCTCTATTCCTTGAGGAATTCAGGTGGATTCATTTCTGCCACTCTTAGTGCATGCACTTAATTGTACGGATTACAGAAATGGAATCTCCTGTAAACTGATTTTATTCATCCATGAAGATAACAAATCCTTAAAAAAAGTTAACTCGGTCAATACCACAACCATGAGCTGAGAGGAAGCGATGATCTTGACCAGAGGCATTTGTTTTTACCATTAGCTGTGCACTGCATTGCCGGCTGTAGAATGCCCTCTTCAATTCATCACAGCCTGCAGCGGTTCAAACTCAGTGTTTGCTCTAGAAACCATGGCTTGTAAGAGCATCACCTCCTCAGTGCTGAGATGAAGCAGGTGTATTATCTTCTCTTCGTAAGGAGGTATGTCAGTTCAACTACAGGCAGTTACACAGTGGTGTAGGAAGAATGATGGCACCCAAAAGCATCCACGTCACAGTACTTTGGAAATTAGATGAGGGCTTTGAGAGATACAAAGACCCAGGGGCCTTTTAGTCCTTTCCTTTTGGGCAAGGCAGAATGCACTTGGTATGACATTCAAATCCTAGGGCCTGTTTTCCTAAGAATGGTTTTATGTTGTAATGATTTTGATTTTATAGGTTCACTGGAAAAGTGATTTCCCATTTTACAGCTTCTATTTGTCTTCTCAATCATACATTTGCAGATTAAAATAAGAACAGGCGACTGATATTTGTGCAGGCAGTGATTATTACAAGATCCTTCTTTACACAAATAGATTAGTGACAAATCTTAAAAGCACAGTCAACTCCACTAGCATTTTTAATTCTCCTCCTAATAGCTTATGATAAACACTTCTGAAAAGTGATGAACTCTAATGCTCTTCTTTAGATGATCATCTGAGTGTTTCAGATTTTGGAGATCTTAGTGTCAAATACTAAAGAGAGTCCATAGAACCTCATCTATGAAACAAGTAAAGCATGTAAGTAAGTTGGGTTTCGGTTGTTTGTTTCTTCTTTTTTTTTTTTTTTGTGGATAAAGTCATTGCAGCTTTGACATATGGAAAGTGAAATTTCTGGTAAGCACTGTTTGGAGTGACGATCCTATTAGCAAGTCCATAGCTTTATACCAAGCGAGTTGCATGGTACGAAAAGTCACACTTCACAAAATCAGACAGTTTGCACTTGTTTGCTTTTAATCACTTTTGTGAGAAGCCTGCAGGCTCTGCAATAACTGTGTGAATTGGAGAAGGTTGGAGCAATGCTTGAACAGAAAGTTCTCACTATTTTCCAAGGTGTATCTGTTCTCTCAGTAAGTAATAAATGGGTGTCCTTGCATTGTGCTCCAACAGATACTCCTACTGAATGTGATACTTTTCTGATAAAATGTGGTATTTTTAGAAGATAAATTTTAACTGAAGATGCTGCAAAGCTTTATTAATGACTTAAGTATCTAAAACCAAATCCTGGACAAATTTCAATTTTGGGACTTGCTGCTTAGTTAAAGTTAACCTATCTTTATAATTGGATACACTGGGATACTCTAGTGGAATAACTTGAGGTCAGTGGAATTATATTAATTTATACCAATGAGGATCTGGCTCAATATTTTTCTTCACTTCTTGCCCTAGGATCTCACTAGGGAGGCTATTAATAGAGTGGCAACATCACGAGGGAAAGGAAATGGGGAAAGGGGAAATTGGATAAGTCTTTAAAAATAAATTTAATCCAATCAAGACTACAGACAGTGTCAGGAATGAAATTCTAGTCAGTCGGTTACTGCATACAGTCACCATAGGACAAAGTTCTTCATTTTTCACGGCGGCAGTTCGTATTCAGCTTTTCCCTTTGTTTCTGGTAGTTGGTATATTATGCTCACAGTGCTCATTCAGATCAATGCTTTCCCATTATTTTCATGTATCTTTTTGTCCTTCAATCTGAATTGATCTCCTACATCATCTCCTAGAGTCTGAGCTTTTTGGGGCCAGGAAACTAATTTTGTCCTATGATTCTGTGGCACCATGTGGACATGGGATCAGACCGGGCGTGACAACAAGCAAAACCATAACGACATTTATTGGTGCTTGGAGCACAGACCCTGCTTCACTGGGTTTGCTTCACCTTCTGCTAAAGACCCTGCTGACCATGATGCCTCCATAGACTTCCAGTCCCTGTTTCTGGAGCAGGACAGAAGCAGACAGCAAGGCATGGGCATGCTTTACCCTATTTAGGGTTATCTCACTCTGCTGTGGCTCTGATCACACCCATGTGTGCATGCACACACAAACACAAATTAAACCTGAATTCTTTGAAATGTTTAGAAACAATGGAACAAAAGGAAATGGCCTCAAGTTATGCCAGGGAAGGTTTAGATTGGATAGTAGGAAAAATTTCTCCACCAAAAGGGTTGTCAAGCACTGGAACAGGCTGCCCAGGGAAGCAGTTGAGTCACCATCCCTGGACGTATTTAGAAGATGTGTAGATGTGGTGCTTAGGGACACAACTTAGTGGTTGGACTTGGCAGTGCTGGATTAAAGGTTGGACTCTATGATCATAGAATCACAGAGTCACTAAGGTTGGAAAGGACCTCCAAGATCATCAAGTCCAACCGTCAGCCTAACACCACCATGCTTACTAGATCATGTCCTGGAGTGCCATGTCTACATGTTTTTGAATGTCTCCAGGGACGGTGATTCAACCACCTCTCTGGGCAGTCTGTTCCAACACCTCACTACTCTTCCCATGAAGAGGTTTTTCCTAATGTCCAATCTAAACCTCCCCTGAGGCAACTTGAGGCCATTCCCCCTTGTCCTGTCACTTGCTACTTGGGAGAAGAGACCAACACCCTCCTCACTACAACCTCCTTTCAGGTAGTTGTAGAGAGCAATCAGGTCTCCCCTCAACCTCCTCTTCTCCAGACTAAACAAGCCCAGTTCCCTCAGTTGCTCCTCATAAGACTTGTTTTCTAGTCCCTTCACCAGTTTTGTTGCCCTTCTCTGGACCTGCTCCAGCAGCTCATGTCCTTCTGAAAGGTCTTTTCCACCCAAAAGGATTCTATGTTTCAATGATTCTACGATTTCAATTACCTGGTGCTGATGAGAAATAGGTCTCAGACCCACTGCCAACCTCATGCTAGCCTTCTCCAAGCCCATGATGGTTCATGGATAAGCACAGTTGGCATTGTCCACTAGTTTTTCATCTGCTGTCCTGGTTTCAGCTAAGAGAGAATTAATTTTCTTCACAGTAGCCAGTATGGGACTGTGTTTTCGATTTGTGCTGGAAACAGTGTTGATAATATAGAGATGTTTTTGTTATATTCACCTGTTTTGGCTGTTGCTGAGCGATGCTCACACAGAGCCAAGGCCTTTTCTGCTTCTCGCCCCGCCCCACCGGCGGGATGGCTGGGGGTGTGCGGGGAGTTGGGAGGGGACAGACAGGGCAGCTGATCCCAACTGACCAAAGGGATATTCCATACCATACGACGTCATCTTTGGTTTATAAGGCGTTTGGGGAAGAGGAAGAGGGGTGGCAGCAGCGTTTGGATTGATGGCATTTGTCTTCCCAAGTCACCGTTACATGTAATGGAGCCCTGCTGTCCTGGGGGTGGCTGAACCCCTGCCTGCCGTGGGGAGTGGGGAATGGATTCCTAGTTTTGCTTTGCTTGTGTGAACGGCTTTTGCTTTACCTCTTAACCTGTCTTTATCTCAACCCAGAGTTTTCTCACTTTTCCTCTTCCCATTCTCTCTGTCCTGAAGGGGGAGAGGGGTGGGGGGAGGGCGGTGCACTGCGAGGTGCTCAGCTGCTGGCTGGGGTAAAACCACAACCTCTGCTCACAGTTGTCAGCAAACCTTGTTCAGGTGAATGCATTGATGTTTCATGCACAGAAATGGAAAATGGTTGCTGTTTCTGTCTTGTGATGACAAAGGTGAAATAACAGCATTGATTCTAATTACAATAAAATTTAATAAAAACACAAATTTCTGTGTCCATGTCAGTATAACATTTACATGAGTTGAGTTAATTTAAGTGTATTTACTAGATGATTAATTTTCAGTCAAAACATAGTCTAGAAAGAGAAGGCATTGTATGACTTCAATTTGCATTGGTTTTATATTTGCAGTACTTGATATCAGATATAAATCTGTGCATGTGTGCTGATAAATACTGTCATTACTTTTTAAAAGGGGGAATATTTACAGGAATGTACTTAAACCCAAAGTTATTATATCACACCTTCTATCAAAACTATAGAAACTCTAATAATGCTTTGAGGATGACTTCTTTGTTTGTGCTAGTTATAATTTTTATGCATTGTGATCTGGCAATGGACATGATGTTAATGACTATATACTTTCCATTCAGCAAGCAGTTCTGTTGGATCCAGCCTGATTTATAAAACAACAACACAACAACACTAGTTAGGGCATTGTATTCTACTTGCCAGATGGTTAACTCCCATGGGTTAATGAGTATACCCAAATTCTAGATGATTTAAGATGTCCTGCGGATATTTCCTTAGGTACGAGGATTGCTGGCTGTTAATTTACATGTGTACTGTATTTTTCCCTCTCTCTATTGGTCTCGTGAGAATTCTGAATTTCTTTTTGTCCATAAAATGCTAATAAGCCATATTTAACACCTTCCCCTTTTGCTGTTCTGACCATCAAAACATTGTTTTCAGATTTCAAACACTTCATCTATTAGACTGAATTAGTTCCTCACAAAGAGCCAGGAATTAGAAATTTATATTTGTATGCACACACACTCTCACACACTCACACCCATATATATACACACATGTGTATGTGTATACACACACACACAGAGACACACACACTCTCCTTTTTAACTCGTACATGCTATTTTCATATCCTTTTTGCAGATATTTCTCAAGACCTCAAGACTAGAAAATATTTCAGCATATTAACAATTTTTTAGCAAGCACTAAAAATCTAAGTTATTTATTAGTCTGAAATAAATCCAGACTTTGTTTTATGCCAAAATAAAGAAGCTAAGTTTGTGTCACAGAGGAATGTCCTCCTTTGACAGCTGAAAACCATGGAAAATATCCCTTATTAATCACAACATTTTCTTGAGATCTCTCTATAGTGGTGTGGTACTTTGTTACCTCTGACTGTGCCTGACTGGCACACACTCCTTGAAAGAGAGGAGTTCTAGAAACAACATGAAAAGCATTCATCTAGAGGGAAAAGACATGAGTTAAGTACAGATGTTATATGCTTGTATGTGGAAAAACAAAAAAGATGAGTGGAAACTGCAGGGCAGTGTGTCAGAAGTTCAATGGTAAATGAAATAAAGATAAGGCAAGTTGCTATTTCAAGACAGCTGGCTATCAGCGTTATCCAGGTTTCTAGCCCCTCTGTATTATCAGATCACCTTATATCCCCTCATGGACATTCAAAAAACTTAACTACATCACCAGGGAAAGTAATGTGCTGGGAAAATCGAGGAGGGGCTGTTGGCGAAGGAAAAGTGAAAGCAGGGAATGAAGAACAGTTCTCTTGTATGGAAACATAGGTGCTGACACTGAAATATCTCAGTCGTGTTCCTCCTGCCAGCGGTTGCTGGCATGAAGTTTTGTGAAAGATACTCTACTGGGAAGTTCTTTTCTGGTTCTCTTTTACCTGCTTAAGGGACACATATGTCCCCTTTTACCAATATAGAGGTTTAATTTTAATTTTAAAAAACCTATTAAACTCTTCACATAAACAGTATCTTGAGGCAATGAGATTCACAAGGTCAGCACATATTGCATAAATCATATCTTTTTGTTTTAGATTAATTTTTTACCCCTACCACTTTTTTAGCTCTTTCTTCATTTTTGATAAGATAGTATTTTAATTTACTTTTCAATTCACTCTTCAAAGAATTTTATGTGTCTTTTGTAATCCACTCATTTTCTGTGCCTAGCTCATAATCTTTGTTGTACTTGTCTACTCAGAACTGAGTATTTATACAGTACTGTTGAAGCTCAGGGTCCTGGTGCGTGGCTGCAGTTCTTAACCACCAAGTCTATGCACATCACCGTTGTTCTAGCACTGACAGCAGCAACAACAAACTATCCTGGTATTTACAGAAGCCTCTCCACCATTCTAGAGAAATTTGCTGGCCACCTCTGGATTCTTTCTAGCACTTCTAGTTAGGATGGCAAGAATTCAAAATGGTATTTAATCTGAGATTCATTTTATTGCATTCTAATGTTCTCCTCTGCTTTTTTTTTTTTTTTTCCTACCATAACTGGACCAAAGTTGAAGGTTTTCCTTGAGCCATCCATTTAAACGTTTGTGGTTTTTTCCCTCCTGAGTCAGTTAATTTCAAAACCAGCAGTGTGTGAGAGTAATGCAGACGATTTCTTCCTACCTGCATGACTTGATGAGACTTCTGTTTCCCCACAGTAAAATGAAGGTACCTGGAAACAGCATTCAAGTATTTCAACAGCACATAAACAAAATATACAGGGTCAGTAGAAAAAGAGAAATGCAGATGACTCTCATCAACATATTGGGATACGATCCCGTATAGTAGAGACATCTCCAAGCAAGTTTGAGCCCACTGATGAAGTGACTGGTTGCTGCTTAGAGAATCTGTCAGTCTCAGGGTACTGACTCAGTTTTCAATGTGGGCTAATGTGACAGGGACCCACCAAGTGCTTTGCCCTGCCTTTCTGGAGGGAGGCAGCGGCTGGCAGCAAAAGCAGCCATTCCTCCCTGTTCACCTCTTGAAGTACGTCAGCGAACAAACCAAGCCGAAGCCAAGGAACATTATAGCAAGGAGCCTGTCTAGCCAGAGAGAGCAGAGGCACTTCTGCTGGGTTGCCCTTGCCAAGCTGGGAGCAGGATGCTTGCGTGCACGAGGTGCTGAAGCCACCTATGGTGCTTGTGTGCCAGCCTGGGTTAAGGATTTGTAAGACACCTACTGTCTGGCTCTTACTCCAAGCTAATAAAACCTGCTTCTCTGACTGTGAGCGCCTTACTACTAGACCTGGGTAAAATGGTTAGAACCAATAACTTGAAGATGTACTTGCTCAGGGACCTCTGCAGCTATATTGTACCATGAAGACATACCCTACGGAAAGCTGTTCTGAGGCTGGAGCTCAGCCTCAGATAATCTTGCAGGCCTTGGGAAGAGTGCTGAGTCAGGTAAACACCATTCGCTCCCCAAGTTCACGCACTTCACTTTTACCAGTTTCCTTCATTCAGTGTTTCCTTTATTAGGAGCACCGCCTTCCATCGTCAAAGCACACGTTAAACTGACAGCTCAAGCTCCATGTACCTGTTTGGAAACCTCAAAGCCTGGATGTTTCAACTAGATCTGATGACATGGAGTGAGGCCACGTTCTCCGTGACCAACCACACAGCTATAAGAAAACACAAACACAGAAATACACAGCTACATAGATACCAAAAATGTCTCCTGAGGGCCTGCAGTGGCAAACCCCACCAGTGCTACAGGTACTTTTTTTACAACCCTGCACCTGCTGCCAGAGGTTTTTTAAAATACCCACAAATACTACCAGGTCTAATCCCAGGAAAGAAACTCATGTTTGTGTTAGGAGGTAACTGTGGGTGCCGTGCCACATCCTCTCTGGCCACAATTAGGCTGAAAGTTGTTAATTCCAGATAAGGAGCATCCAGACTGGTTTATTACAGATGGGAGAGCTGGAAACAGGAAGATGGTGAAGCCTGCTCAGACCCGAAGAGGGTGTAAGCCACAGGACCAGCTCCCTGATTCACTGACCGCTGGTGACCAGACAGGACATGAAAGTGTAAATCAGATATACAGCAGATTTCCTGCCCATTGTGTAAGTTTGGGAGCTTAACAGACCAAACATAACACCAAAAAATAAAAAAAAACTCTGACAAGCATTTCAGCACAAAAAGAACATAATTCTATTCTCATTTATAATATCTGATGATTATATAGTTAAGAAACCTATAGTATGATGGGCAAAGAAGCAAGCAGCAAACGAGAAAAGTATAGACTAAGTGAGCCAATGTATGGGAAGAGCTATGGGCTGCATGCCCATCTATGGAAATCTAATCAGCACGGACTGAATACGACTCTGCCACCCAAACAGAGCATTATAAGATGCCAGCTGCATCTGCTTCCCCCCCTAGTTATTCCTATTTTTGAACATAAACCAAGCTCTTAGGGAGTAACTTCTAATGGCATACCCAAATAAGCAGTGCTGTGAGAGGTGTTATAAACCTTTAAATTGCCATTAGCTAATCAGAATCATTGTTCAGTGACCATTATCTTTTATTCAATGACCACTGAATCAGAATGTTCATACTGATTTTCAATTACAATGTTGAATAGTCGCCATGACTCAATAGCACCCATTAGCAGCACAGGGACCACTGAAACAGTCGTTACCAGGAGGAAATTCAGTGCTTAAGAAGGTAAGTTAATTTCTTCTTGTAGATGCTTATTTCTAGTCAGGCATATTTCAAAGAAGGTTTCCCTGGGGTTTAGTCACAAAGGCATGATCCTCCTCTTCTACTTTTGCAAAGTCCCATCTCTTCTTTTTGAGAGGGAGTAGAGGGGAGTGACATAAAACATGTGCGTGGAAGGGCAGAACATTTTCCTTCGTGCACAGATGCTGCCAGAGCCATGGAAGATTACGATAGCTCCCACTCTGAGGTGTGGGAAGAGCCTCCCTGGCACAGGAGCACCTTAGGAAATAACACACTTCTAGAAAGGTTGAGTCATGATACATTAAATCTGCTAGTGAAAATGCCTTTCAACTTCTATAATTAAAAATGCAGTGACACCAAATGTTCTGGAATTCTTCTTGCTGTGATACCAGGGAGAAGTTTTGTGATTTAGAATCATAACTATGGGGTGAGTCTTTATATAAGAGTAAATCATATCCTATAGGTATATGTGGTCCTGCAAAGAAGTCTCCTCTCACTTACTAAGTATACAGGTAAAGGTAAAATAATGAATAGCCAGGTAGCAATGAGTTAATTCTCCCAAAGGAAACAGAAGCACGTAGCTAAACACTACATCACAAATTACCATTTTTATGTCACCACCTCACCATGACTTTAGCACTAACCCATCTCCATCTTCACACTCTCATTAGGATATAATGCATATTCATGGTCCTGATTATATAGCCACTTTCTTGACTTGTTTTAATTGTGCATAAAGACATTGTGACAGGAGACCTGACCTTTTCAAGATCATTTTCTCTCCATTACTTTTCACAAAGCTATTAACTTGTCGCCTTCCATAAGATTGCAATAATTTATTTCCCATTAATAAAAAATTCCTGGTGCCATGCAAATTAAAATTTATTCAGCAAATAGAATTCTTTGGATTATTTTCTAATGGCTTTATATACTTCCAGCTTAGGAAGAAAAATAATATTAATGGGTACAGGCTGAGTGGATAATTGCATACATTGGAGAAAAATGAATATACAACTGGTGCTGTGGCTTGCTGCACACCAATTACCCAGAAGAGTTCCTTTACTTCCTTTTTCAAGAAGTATATTAAATAATTTATTTCAGGGGATATCATTATAATCTTGAAATTATTCCCATTGTATAAAGGGCTTGGCAACCTGATACACAAACAACAAATGTTGGTATTAGAAAACCTACATTAAGTAAAAATACATGTAAGAGTAAATGAAACTAAAGGAAGGAGTAACTTTGACAAAGTTGCAGCAGCACTGCAGTAGAATTAGAGAGGGATTACGTGGTGAAGTGATAAACACAGTTTCTGTTAGAGTGTTTTTCCAATAGGAATGAATTATGTTGAAGCTGCATAACATGCTAACGATAGAAAGGCTTGGGTTTTCTGAGAACTTTTCATTTCTGAGCACTTGATAAAAACGTTGATATAATAGGAAAACCAGAACATCATAATTCAGCAGTGTTTAACTCTTTTTTACAATTTAAAGTATGATACGTCCTTAGACTTGTTTACACAAGTTCCTGTTGGGAAAAATAGCTCACGTACAATTTAAGCCATGCATTAGTGATATATAGTAACTACTGCACAAACAGATATTTCAGTGTTTAGAAGTTGGCATGAAAACTGCAAACCATGTAATAGCAGCCATTTCAAATCCCTGACCATCTAGATGGGAGTGGTGACAATAAAACTCAGTGATATGTTGTTGGAACGTTTCAAGGCTGTAGAAAAAGAAGTCATTAAACTTCCTACTTCAAAGTCACAGAAATGTGAGCTGAAAGAGGAGCCCTTGGCTATCTGATCCCTCTCCCAAACAACTAAAGGCTGTTCTTACTTTGCCCTGGTGTGACTGTAAGCACTTGCTTAGAATTCTTTTAAAAACTGCTAAACAGTGCTATACATCGAGTAGTTTGACCATTTGTAGGAAAGCAAGATGTTTAATTCATTAGCAAGTTGGACTCTAATAGAGAAATATGGAAAGTGGCGTGGAAAGGTATGCAAGGAGAAAGGAGAAGACATGCTTAGGGAGGGAAGTCAGGCTACAGTACAAACCAAGTCTGGGCCCTGGGAGAGAGTTCTAGAACAGAGACTTTGTCCACAAAGTATACATTGCTATCAGAGTCCATGCGGAAAAGCCCTCACTGTCCTGGGCCCAGTCCACACTGGGACCATTCCAGCACCTGGAACGTCAGAGATGTGCTGTGATCTGTGCCTGCAAATGTCTCCTGGCAAAAATAAACATCATTTGTGTTTCCAGGAAAAGGCAGGCTGGGCGGGGGTGCTTGGCCGAGCAATAGATCCTGCCTCCCAGCCTCTCTCATGCTGGGATAGGAGCAGTTTTTTGCATGAAACCACAAGTTCATTAGCGAAAGCTGTGGTAGAAGGGGCAGTCTGAAAAAGAGGAAAAAAAAAACATATGAAAGGGATCCAGCTCCGAAGATTCATACTTTTGGCCAGTCTCTAAGTGGGTCAGTAAATGCTTATGGTTCTGGCTTGTTTAGATAGTTGTGTAGCGTGAGGGTACACAGCTGGTCCGGAGTGTCTGGGACTGACAGAACTGACTGCAACCACGTAAGAGCTGGGATTCCCATGCCAGTAAATGAAGCTGACCTTGGACTGGGATTCCCGTTTTGATAGATTTAGACTCTAATCTCTGTCAGGAAGTTCTAACTGTTGTCCACACTAAGCTGTATATCATTAATGAAGGCAAACTCAGTTGTCTCTATGCAGTAGCAATTTGTGGCTGGAGAACATCTTTAAGAACTCAAACCAAAAAATAATACACAGTTTTGTGACATTTTAATACACATCCAGTTTTCTTAGTAACCCTTTTGGGGTCTGCTGGGATATTTTTTGTAAGTATATTCATTAACCAAAATTAACATGGTCTTCTTGTCAAATCTGATTTCTAAGTAGAGGATGAATGAAATTCAAAGAACAAAATTAAAAATGCAGAACAAAAATTGGAAAATGGAAGGTTAAGGTATTAGATGTTGACAATGTTAATGAACGCAGAAACAGGAACAGCAGCTGAATTTCTGACCTATTACAAAAAAAACCTCACAGGAATGGCAATCTACAAGCTGAATGATTTTACCATTCTGTTACTACATTAGACCTGGGAAGCCTTTATTTATTTATTTATTTGTTAAAAATCTTGATGTTTTAACTTTGTGGTGGGGATTCTGAAATAGCTGATTGGCTTTACAAGGGTTTTTTATTTTACACTTATGTCAGTAAGTTCACAGTAAAGAATAGGTGACTAAACTATGCAATGTTCCCAGTCCTTTAATATATAAAACTAGTTGCCACTGAGACCCCCTTTAAATTCTGCCTTAAAAGAATCAACTTGGAATTCATTACAAAAATCAGGTTTAAGTTTGTAATTTGTCTCAACACAATGAAGAAATCTGTTTTGTTTTGGTTTTTTTCAGGTGGTTTGTACTTATTTAAACCCCACATTCTTTTTTCCTGCCTTAACGTAACTAAATGAGTTTGTTACCTGAAACCCATGGTTTATCCCAGAGTGTAGGTGTTCTGATATACTTTAAATTCACAGTCAGACCTAACTTAGGCATTTTATACACCTGCAGATCTCCTAAGGAGACTTTCGAGGTGTAATATGAACAACAAACATTCAGCAATAGAAGCTTTTTCAAATCTATTGCAGCTATTCCTTCACTCACACAAATTACTTTCACGAGTTCAGAGTGGTCATTACTGATCCCTGAATACTTACCAACAGTAATCACACTGATGTGCATAAGCGCTGCAGAAAATTAATTACAGTTTGTCTTTCATAGGATTGATGCCGCATTGCTATTAATAGAGTATCCGTATTTTAGAAGGCAAGACAGGATGGTTTAAACTTGCAAGTCGGTACATGCTGAACAATAGGGCAAGGTTGTTTCTAGCGAAAAAGTTATCATAACCTTCTGTGTTAATATGTCTCTGCTAATAAGGACCAGATTTGTATGGATGATCAAGGTGTCTGGAAAGATTTGGCATTTTCTTGTGCAATCGCCTGCATGTAGCTACAAGACTTACAATGAAATAGTTACATTAGGGATTTGTGTGGAAGTTGGAATAATTCAACTGCCAATTTAGGCTGCATTTGTATTTGAAAAATTACAAATTTAGGACTCAAGAAGAAAGAGCTGGCCACAAAATGATGTTTTCTGTCATGAAAAAAGATGAGTGAACATGAACATTTTTGTTTGCTTTCACAGAACTTTGATTCTCAAAACCCAAATATTGAAATATTTATTTTAGTGAAAAAAAAACCCCAACCCAAAGTGTTTACATAGAGGATTTTTTCCATTTCAGTTTTGTAGGAAAAAGCCGTTTTTTCAAAAGCATTTGTTAGAGAGCTTTATATCACATTATCGCAGCCCACTGACCCATGCTGTCCTCTCTCTGAGTACCAACATTTAAAGTAGCAAAATACATTGGACCAGGTTTGTATCTGGGGCAACTTTGCTGCAGTGTTGAAATAAACATAGATACACCAGGGATTAACTGGATCTGGTTTGCCTCCCACCAACCCAACAGTTTAATTTTCCAACGGTCAACAGTATGCTGTATTTATTACAAGAATACAGCTCTTAACAAATCATTGCATCAGTTGTGTTTCGCCACACTGATGCTCACTCACCATTAAACTGAGCTCTGCAACACTGCAAAGAAAATCTTTATATCCTGACCTAGTTAAGTGGTCTAAGCAAACATGCCATGTACCTATTTCACAAGGCAATATAATGCAAAGATGGGGCTCTTGCTCCCCTTTACTTGTGCAGATGGGTATATTTTGCATGCCTCCCACACATCTCCATCCAAATGCACAATATGGATGTTTTATCTTTCACAACAGGAACCTTCTGTTCACAGATATGTCAACATTCCTGAGAATGTTTCTGAATTTTGCAGGATGGGACCCTACCTGAATACCAGCTAGTTCGTCCTATGACAGTGGTACAACACAGAGGAAATTCAGCTCTCCCCAAAAGCCCTAATATTCTATATAGTTATCAAATGTAAAAACCTAGGAAGCATTGCTGTCCTTATTAACACGAGTACGGGTTTCAGCATTTACTTTGACTGAGCCAAGATTTACTCAAATCTTGATTTTACAGCAGATCATTTATGTGCATATTTTATATCTATCTACGTAGCGAGATATGGTATCTTACATATAAAGCTGACCTTATTTTCTCATTTGGGAAGAAGCTGAAGTTTGTATCTGCAAATGATCATATGCCACATTTTTTAAGTTGCTTCTGTTCATTTTTTGAGAAAAATACAAGCGTGCACTTTTTTTAAAACATAACACCAAGAGGAGAATGCACCTAGCTGTAGATCTGATGTAGACGGTCTTTTCTAATGTTCTGATGCTGCCATATCAGAGGTTTGTCATTAAAAGCAAGCATACTATCAAGTGGGAAAGCAGACTTATATTGCAATTATTTTCCTATTAGCTGCTGCCCATTGCTCCTGACAGGTATAAATTAGATCTCGCTAGGTTGCCTACAGATTAATGAGTTCCAAAATTGGCATTTAATTGTTTGGGAGTAAGAGACAGAAAAGGAAGGTATCTGCAAAAAATCTTTATCCACCTGTGATTAGAAGATATTCTCCTTTCTTTCTGCTTTTCCTTTCTCCCCTGGCATCGCTTGGGTGATAACTGACACTTCTATCAGAGGATTCCTTTCGACGCAGCAGAAACTTGCAGCTGAGGCAAGGCCAGAATTAATAATCTGCGTGAGCAAACACACAGCTGCTGTTTGTGGAGAGAGATTCTATTAACGAACAGTGAATTCTCATAATTAGCTGAGCGGTTTCTGCAGCTGCCTGCCTGACCCCAGACTACACAAATTGTGGGTGGTGTTCGGCCTCTAAATCAATCTTACCTAATTACTATAAGCATGTTCCTCCAGTCCTAATGACTGGGGNGGGGGGGGGGGGGAATATGAGGGGGAATAGACATTTCCTTATCCATTCAAATGTTCCTCTTATTAGATTCTCCTTTGTGCCTAAATTCATATTTTTTCTATTAGCATTTCTAAGGGTATACAGGTGTGGTTACAAATCAGAAGCACAGAAGTATAATTCATGTCCCACAACCATGTGCCAGTGTGTGTCTGCTTTGCAAACAGTAGCAAAATGTGTGCTTGTTGGAAGCATCTGCCTTGCTTCAATTCACAAAACATAATTTAAAGCACACATGTCTGTCTGGATTCAAAGCCTTTTCTCTGCCCTGCTTCCCCTCCCCCCCAAATTAATGTGACAAAAACCGGAAAATCATGAATGGTTGTGCCTTCGTCTGGTCTGAGGCACAGTTACTTACTACTGTCTCATCACGTGGCGCCTGAGAAGACAAGCGTATTAGTCACTCCAGAGAAAAAAAAGGGACGATTTTCACTGACAGCCCTTTGCTCAGCGAGGGGCTTCGACTTCCCGAGCTGGGGTGGAGCGCGGAGCCAAAGGGCTCACCCGTGCCGGCGTGGGCAAACCTCGGGGCACCTCCACCTGCGGCAGCGCGTCGGGAAACGCAGCTGCGGCCGTAACGTGCCCGCAAGACGTTGCGCTGCAGGAGGAGAGGCCGGGCCGTAGCGACGCTCTTCGGCATCATGTATTTCTGTTGGGGAAACGGTAGCTGAATGTATTCCCAAATAAATTAGATATGTGGGTTATGACGAATTCGCCCTAAAAAAGCAATCTCCAGGACCAAATCCCTTACCCATCCCCGCCCTTTGTCTGTCCATGTACCCTCATAAGCACAGACTCCCTTTGTCACTGGTCTGACACCGTTTGGCTTACAGCAGCTCCTGCCCGATGGTAAAATACACTGCTGATGTGTGCAGTCCTTCCCTCCCTGGGAGCCCCAGGTCTTTGGCTTCTCCTTTGGCGTCCTTTTAGGGATTTACTTGTTATCAGCCTTTTCCATCAGAATTAGCAACACCCGGAAGATCAGTGTCCTGGGCTCCTTTTTTATTTTTAGCTGAAAACTGCATCTGGGACAGATCATTAAGGATCTGAGAGCGAGCTAGCCAAATCTGATTCAGTGTTGACCTAGGCAATAATTGGATGTGGTTAATATAAAATCAGATGTTTGCTGTAATTTTGAGACTTAATTAATTCAGGAATGAGGTGCACAGACAGTAAGATTGTGTGAAGATTTATGAATGGTTGGAAATATTAACTCTCAGGAGCTTCATGTAGAGGTTCCAGTTTTACAGGTGCAGAATTACTAGCTTGCTTGATCAATTTTTAAGAGGGCAATACCTCCCAAGTTATTTTATACATATTTAAGATGCTATTTTTGCTATGATTGTAAATATTAGGGGTTGGATTGTTAACGACCAGATTTTCACCGGCTGGTCGGGGTCAGCCTTGCTGTCAAGGGCACAACTCCAACAACAGTGTTATACCAATGCAGAATGCAGCATCATGGAAAGCAGTGGTGACGGGGAGGGCAAAGAACAACTTGTAGGGCAACCAAATTATATAGAGATACAAGCACAATACATTTTTCACAGCACTACCACTTGTGATTATTAAATGTTTGTACGTCAACCAAGAAAATCTCAAATTGATTCATTATTCACATTATTTATAGATTGCTTTATGAATTATTCTTCCTTATAAACTGTTAGAAGCTCTGAGAACATCCAATACCTGAAATTTGAGAACTTGATTTAATTTGTCCCTTTCAAAAGTAATGTATTTTTTGTTTCTTTGTTGATTGGTTTATCTTGGAACTGACAGAGTGAATTTCAAATTTTGAATGTTAAGACCCATAACATAACTTGAAATTACTTTGGATGAAATGATTAGAAGCCGTGATGTATAATTTCATTTTCACATGTTCATGTCATGGCTAGTAAAAATCCTAAATTTTTATATAGTGGAAGCTGTAGGGTCACAAGAACATCAGAACTATTTCACAGAAAGCTGTCTATTCCTCAAAATATTTTCTGAAGAAGCAACAATTAAAATAATTCCCTTTGACATGTAATGTACAGAATTAAAATATATGACACTGTCAACATCTCTCCTCCAACTAAAGAGAAGGAACTGAATTTTATATGTAGAATCTTTCTGGAATTAGCGTGAAAAAAAAAACCCACAAATGTTTTATTTGCCCAGTCAACTGCAACACTCATCTTTTTCATATTCATGATGATAGAAAGTTTCATGTCATGTAGCTTAACAGCTAGTTCTTTAGTGTCACTTGTATCAGGTAATACTACATCGGAAAACCAAAAATGAAACAACCCTGGGCCTGAGTTACCAGGTTAACAATATAATGACCGGTCTGTATGGGGCACGCCAGCAGCCCAGCTGCATTTGGCCCCCTAGATCATCTTACTTGCATACACCAAACCCCACTGACAATAATACTCCTAGTCTTGGAAGCACAATGCCATATACAGTATTTGGTTGTAACAGTTTATTGGGATGTTACAAGGTAAGCAATAAATGCAGACATAATGCCTGTCAGTGCATGTTGCCTGCTACGTGGTAGTAATACACAATAGATGTTATTTCTGTTTGTTTTCCTTATTTTAACATATAGGCTTCTTTTAATATTAACAATAAAACACTGCCTGAAACATACTCGGAAGATGCACTTCTGTTGCAATCTACTGCGTATACAGAATGCAGCCTCCACAATAAATCTTTTAAAAATAGAACATGTTGGTTCAAATAAGCAAGCAAGAACCCAGCTTCTTTCAGGGAAAAGGACAATCTTTTTCCATTAAATTTGTGTATTAAAGATATTACATTTCCTGTGCCAGTCAGAAGAAAGTCACAGGGTGTTTAGATCCTGTCTTATAACAACAGAAAAAGGAATAAAACAGTCTTTCAGAACCCCCCAAACAATTTGTTTTCATAGACAAGCTACTGCAGGGCACTCTTATCACAAAGCCTAGCAAGTAAATAAGGATTTGTGGCAGCAATAAGAGACTTGTTCTGTATCTGTAGTCAATAGACACTTTGAGGTATGGATAAAAGTAAAACTCACACAAAGCAGAATCCAAAATCCAAAATAAAAATAGTTAAAAAACAAAAGACAACAAAATCATCTGGGTAGAAGTATGGCGCTAACTAAAGCACCTGAAAATTATCTATGAAGAATCTGGTGTTGAACGAGAACAAAGGCAATGAAAAAAATGGTTGTCTTTTCGCCACTTGAACAACTCTAAGATAGATATCTCTCTCTCTCTCTCTATATATATATATCTCAACATAACAGAACAGCCACTGGTCCCACCTTTGCCAAGAGAGGAGCTCTTATGCTGTTCATATAGATTCTGATCCAGAATCCCCTCAAATCATTGGACATCTTTCCATCTAAGGCCCACATAGGCACAGGTATCAAACGGTTTTGTTTTCTCTTATACTTCTAAAACTTTCCCAGTAACTTTTTATTGCTACAGTCATCTGAGAATGGCTGGAGTCTGAGGGCAGAATTCCTCTCTTCCAGGAAGGAAAAGCAAAACAACAACAAAAAGCCCCAGTCATCATCTTCCTTCTGAAGAGTGTTGTCCTTCAGCGAAGGTCCGAAGGGAAGCCCACCTGCAGCTGATGCCTGTGCACAATGACAGAGTGATGCATGAATGTTTTGTGCCCCCATCCCTAGAAATAACAGTTCCAACTCACCAAACATCATCTCAAGTTTTATAATGCCATGAACGTTGCAGTCTTTATCATATTTTCTTTAGAGTGGGAAAGATTTTTCCTCTTTTTTTTTTTTTTTTTGCCTTGGCCAAAGCTAGCCTGGGACCCAGCTGTGTAAGAAAGAAAGTTATGCCAAGCTGTTGCAGCTCAGCTGATGGCAGGAACCCAGCACAGGTTCATGCCAAAGAGTTTTTCTGGTTTTCAAGCCCTATTGACAATGAAGTGATGGGGGATCTCTAACAACGCCAGCAAAAGTAGCCCAGGGGAGTGGAAACACAGCTTTTACAGCAGGCTTGTGTAGGGAAACTGCAGTTTGCGAAAAGCTGGGGCCAGCCTGGAAGCGATAAGAAAGATTGAGGAAACAACAGGTTACCAGCACTGTGTGGTTTAATAGAATAGAATAGAATAGAATAGAATAGAATAGAATAGAATAGAATAGAATAGAATAGAATCATTAAGGTTGGAAGTGACCTCAAGGATGTTAGGCACCTGTAAATAAGCAAAATGGTTAAATTAACTCATATCCTCTTGTCCATATTTCTGCATACCTGAGGCAAACTGGTTTGATCCATGCAGCTATTTATTACCCTGGGTACAATACTATATAAGCCCATGAAGAAACCGGTTCAGATCCATACCCCTCTACAGCTTGGTTCCCATTAATTTATCAGTCTCTTATTGTATCTATTTACAGAACTTGTGTTTAGATTCTCATCTGTTCTGCAACAAAAGGCTGTCTCCTCTACAGAAATCCAATGCAATCAGCAGACCTCAGTAAAATTACTGGAGCTCCTCTTCTAAGGATCTGCAGTCTAAAAATCTGAAAAAAACCCAAACCTTATTTTTGGATATTGGAGTAATGTGTTATCTACATGTTATGTTTTATTATGTTAGTCTCAGCCTCCTTGGAGGATGAGTGGTGGTCACAGTCCCAGGAGTTGCCTAGCAGGCAGACAAGGGCTCAGGTAGCAGCAGATGTGCATTTTCTGAACTGGACCCTATTACTCAACCACAAGTGCACTATTGTGTGAAGCACACTTTGTTTTATCAAAGGATGAATGCCTTCCAATCAGTATGTTTGAAAATCAAAGCTGAATCCCTTCATGGTAATATCTACTTTGAGAATATATGTACTTCATGCGTGTTGTTTTAAAGAGAATGCTACAAACAATATGCTTATGGGGCTAGAAATATCAACAGCATGAGATTTTTGTGTTGCAGGATATCTTCAACATTTTGTTTATCGAGTTATCTGACTTGTTAGCGTGGAGATGGTTTGTTTAATGCATAACTGAAACAATACACAAATTGCACTTTCTCTTTTTCTAGATGTCTTATTATAAATGCTTACTATTTAAAGTGTGCAATCATAGAAGTTTTAACCAAAAATAATTTATTAATAAATATTCAACCTCACATACATCCTATACTTTATCCATCCAGTTATGGCTGGATAACAAGTTTCCTACAGTCACCTGAACAAATAGCAGTGGGAAAATCTGAAATTTCTAATTCCTCATAGAGGGCTGATCATCCCTTTGAAAAATGTCTCTCGAAGCATGCCAGATACGGGAGGAATTCTATGATGTTTTGATCACACTTTCATCCATCTTTGTCATAGAAACTCAGGAGAAGTCAAGCCTGAATCCAAACGTTGAAGTCCCGGATCAGTCTTGGAGGTTTCTGCTGTTCTTTTCTGCTCCACCACTTCATTGGCCTGTTCCCTGTCTACAGGCAGCTCAGCCCCTTCAAAAGCACGTGCCTGAGCCTTCCAACAGTCAAACAAAGGGCTTAACAGGGACTATTTCAAAGCAGACATAGGTGTACATGACTATATTCTCCTCATTGCTTGTAACAGACAACTAAATTAGAGGCAATTCAGACAGCATGTCTAGTAGTACCATCTTCAGGTACATTTAAACTCTCATAACATGTCCCTAAAACTCCAGTATAACAAAGTTCCTTAACACATACTTGCCTCAAATTGGTAAGAGGACATCTTTTTTTCGACAGGATTATTTATATTTGAGTGCTTTGTTGGTCCGCGGCCTCATATCCTTGTCCTGTAAAAGGCTGTGTGTGTGACACCCAAGTAATAAGATACAGACACATTAGCTGACACCTTAAGCGCACAGAGCCAAAGCAAGCCATGGCTGGAAAGGACCTCGGAGCTTGCCCAGTCACTCATTTAGTCCCAGGGCAGGAACAGCTCTACCTAGGACATCCCTGGCAGGTATTTATCTAACCTGCCTCAAAAACCTTCTGATTACAAAGCACCGCAATCTCCTGAGACTCTTCTAGTTTTATCACTGGAAAATTCTTCCTCATGTCTAATCTGAATCTTTTGTGTTGCTATTTAAATTCTTCTTGTCCTTGCTACCTCTGCTCCGTTTGGTGAGTACCAGAATTCCTGTCAAGCTCCCTTCAGCAAAACCAACCCAAAACTTTTCAGCCTTTCCTCCCAAGTCATGTTTTTCAAAACTCTTATGTTTTCATCAAGCTCTCATATACGGTCTCCAGTCAGGTTGAACTCCCGCACCAAGATACCCAAAAGAAACCACACTGCTTCAGCAGAGACTTTTTCAATGGCAATGGGGGTCAGAAAGATCACTTCAGCTGTCTCTCCATATATACACTCTTATTTATAAAACTTTGGGAGACACACTTGCCTTTTCTTTTTTTTGCAGTAGCTGAGCACTGTTTACTCGCATTCTGTTTATAAGCCAGTGCCATCCCCAGAGCACTTCTTGCAGAGCTACTGCGAATCAGCTGTTCCTGACAAAGCTGCACCAGCTCTTTCTTGTACTTCTGTTTCTCCCCAGTCTACAGAAACAGTTCACTTGATAACTTGTTTCGGTGTTGTGTAGAACTGAAGTTGAGACGATGACCTACGCTTAACAGCAGGCACCAGCTACACCCATTTGCTATTTTGACAATACACCCATTTCTAAAGCTACAAGCAGAGCTTGTGTTTTTTCCTCCAGATTTTTAAGTATCCTGGGGTGAAGCCCATCAGACTCAGCTGATCTGAAAGCATCTAATGAGTATCTCATCAGCTCCAATGAGATGCATGTGCTCAAAGTTAAGCCCGTACTCAAGTGCTTTGCTGGACCAGGGCCAGAAAGCCTAGCACTTCACAGAACGAATCTGCTCTAAGTTTTCATGTTTGGCAATGGAAATACAGGACTACCCAAAGAGGATGTGTCTACACCTTACACGGCTCAGGCACAGTGTAAGGACATACAAGTTACACAGCAGTGCGTCGCACTCCCCTAAGGGAAAATGCGAAGCAGTTTTCAGGTCAGGAGGAAGTGATCAGACCTACTATTTTTAGAAAAAAAGAGTTTCCACATGATCTATCACCTCAGAATTACTACTGATACAGCAGCCTTTTCTTGGATCTCCCTGATGCAAAGACCTTGTTAAAAACGTGAGCAAACAAACTAGTATAACAGCACATTTGTGCAGCAGCAGCTCTGGTAATAAGCAAGTAAAAGGATTGTGGTTTTGAAAGGGCTGCTGAACTGTTTGTGGGAAGTCCTTGGATTTCTGGGCCACTTAATTCAAGACCTATATCTGCCGCAAAGGTAACAGAATCCAAGTGTAAATTTTAATAATTGCAGCAGTGATTACTTTTAGTTCTTGGCAGTTCATTACTGACTGCACAATTCCAGAGGCTCTCGTTAAATGGTCCATGGAATGAATCAGGCATGGAATTAACCTATTTTGAGTTCCCTGAAGCTTATGTCCCATGAAGGAGTATTCATATACCTCTCTTGGGGCCAATCCTGAAAGCCCTTCCTCATACGAGTAATCCTTACACACACTAGACTGCTGTTGACTTCAGTGACAGCACTCGTGCTAGCAAAGACTGCACTCATGAGTAATCATTTGCAGGATTGGGTGCGTGGCTTTCATGTTCCATTTGACAAAAGCAAATTACTTGCGGGCACAGTCCCAGGTCTACATGAAAAATTACACTTACTTGTTTAAAAAACTCCAGTATTTCTGTTACATTCTTCCTTCCTTTCTAATTGCAAGCACATTTGTGCTCTGTCCTAACGGAGGCAAATGCCAGTGAGACTGGGTGCAGTGGTTGTGAATCATTATTAACTGCACAACGCTGTTCAGATGCCAGCTGTGATGATCCGTGGTCTGTCTGCTAGAATTCCCTAGGGAAACAACAGCTGGGAAAGGGTACAGCTAAACAGAGGGCTAATAACTATCAAGATTTTCTTTCTCTTTTTTAAAGCTTTCCTTCTCAGATGTTTTGCTTAAAGAAAATCCAAGACAAAATCATTTCCCCCTGCCTGCCCCATATTGTTTCTTTTATTCTAAAACCTGCAAGGATGAAGAGAGCGCCCTGCTGGGCTTCAGTTCCCTTCCTTCTGGATGAAGCCAGGGACAGACTCAGAAGGTGTTGGTGTACTGTCTCCTGGGGTCATCTTAGTCTTGTCCACGCCATGGCATGGCATCTTGTCCACATGTTTATAGGCTGTTCGTGGCATTGCCGGGAACTGCATGACGGGCACAGACAAGGTCTCTTCAGCACAAAGAGCTTTAGGGCTGAGCTGGTGTAAACAAAAGTGAAACAGATCCTAAAATTAACTGTCAGAATGGGCTCCTTCACATTGTTATGACTAATCTGTGTGTGTCTTCTCAGCACCTTTAATACACGACCTTTTGAAATCGATCTTAAAACTGCAACTGGAACATCGTACGGTAGTATTATCTCTATGGACAACAAAGCCAGTGCTTTAAAGGTAAGCTGTTCGGTTCATTTTCCCTTCCTTGTCTGTTATGGCCAGCACCTGACAAAATTCTCCTATTTTTCTTATATGAGTAATATAACTAATCTCCTCTATTTCTGTCAAACAAGTGGGTTAGCTGGAGTCAATGGAAGTTTCAATTCATTTAAAGAGAGCCATAGTGGATCTAAATTAATAATTTTCTACATTTACTGCAGTAAAATCTATTCAGACAGTAGTCTTTTTCTTTTCTTCTTTTTTTTTTTCCCTTTTCTTTTTCTTCCTATAGTGTATGGCCAGGTGTATAGTTAAAATAGATACCAGGCATCATGTGAGCTGGTGTTATCCCAAAAGGTTTCTCATAATTCTTCAACAGTAACTGGTCTGGGCCAGCGATGTCTCCAGTTTATCTTAGTGGAAACATCATGTGAAGCCAGATACTATAATGATTTCTTTTCACTGGAAAGCTATGACTCAAATGAGACTGGAAAATTCATTTTCATAGTTTACATTTAGATCTCCAAAAGAAAAAGATCAGGGGCTGATTTTTCAAAGCCTCTCTCCCGTACTTAATCCTTAGCCCTGAATGTAGAAAATCTTTTCTCAAAACCTGGAGACAGTTATTGCACTGGAATGTCTGAAGTGACGTGAGGATTTTGAAGAGCATGACAACAAAGGTGCTACGCTGGTGAAACCCTTGCCTAGGTAGTATCAAGGTGAAGCCTTTGCCCCACTTTTGGAATATACCATTCAATTACCTGCTAACACTGAAAAGATGGCATCAGTTAACTAATGGTAAGCCCAGCGGAGAAGTTGCCACTTATCTTTCCGTATTAAAGAATTTTTTTGAGCATTTAATTTTTGTAAAGCTTTTGAAACACTTCAGGCATTAGAGGACATTCACAGCATGTTAAGTGTGAAAAAAAAAACAGCAGTGTCAGGTAAGCAGAATACCAGGGCTAGTGCAAGGCTCTCACTGCATAGTCTGACATGTGTCTCCCCAAATACATGAAACCAGAGCAGAGGGATGCCCTGATCATGTAGGGATGTCCTGATCACAGGTCCAGCTTACTGCTGTTCAGCAAGGGTACTCTTTAACTCCTTCATAAACTTGCAAGGTTCATCCTGGTATCTGCTAGTTTTTCCTCCTTCAGACTCCATACTGTCGTGTACTCCACTGTTTTTACTAGCTGGAATTTATGCATACGCTCCTTCTTCCATGGCCGTATATATAGTGTCCATGTCATAAATAACTAGAAAGCAGACGCAAAATCAATATGTGGAAAGCTAAGGCTTAAAATGAGGTATAATGTTTTAATGATCCCACATAGGGCAATAAAGAGCTCTGGCACTGAACGGGGGACAAGGTAACCAGAAACCTAGCTCTTCCAAAAAAGCAAGGCGCTCAAAACAACCGACGCTGAAGCGGAAGACAATCAAAACCAGATTGAGATTCACAGAGACACAGTGATAGATCTGTCAAGCCCAGTCATGCACACAGCCAGCCCCATAAAAAACCTCTAGGTATCATTTTTGTTGGAGTGCAGCCACCAGCTGCTCTGAGCCGACAGCGACCCCACTGCGAGGCTCTGCTGCTGACCTCCGATGCTTTAATTCCTCTGCATGCATATTTTAACATTATTACAAAAGGTTTCATTTACAATTCACAGGCTGAGCAACAATGAGTACATTTCGTGGAGGTCAGCCTCAACCATTCCTCCTAGTGATGGAATTATAGTTTAAACAGCTGGAGCACGGTCCCAGGAGGGACACTGGGATATGGTTCCTTTACAGCAGAATAAATCCATCAGGCATATTTCATGTGTCCGATAACATTAATAGATATCAGGGCTTTTTAATATTTAATGAACTCACTTCGAGGTTGTTTACTAGGGAAGGAGCAATCAGAAAGGTGATCACAGCCTTTTGATCTGTAATGACAACAACAAAACCCAAATCTCAGCCAATGGGACCAGCCTCCCCACACCCTCCCGCTGCCTCTCCGAGTCCTATCAGAAGCTGCCTCATGCACGACCTGTTTCAGCTTCAGAACATGCAAGAGTGTTTTTAGTTTCGTGGTTCAAAAGTTAATCATTTCCATGTTTCCCACGATTTAATAGAGATGCCAGAAACTGTCAAATAGCTTTCAGTGTAGTGATGGAGAAAACAGGAAAGGAAGGACAACTTGCAGAGGCATAAAGCAAACAGTGTACTGCTAACAGGAGCCAGAATGAGCCTGGGTGTGCTAATGAATGTTATGTCCATTAGCACAGAGATATCACTCAACGTGAGCTTTGGCAGTGACGCTCTTTACTAATGGCCTTTGGTCTTAATATTGCCATCATACGTTTCCTTTTTAATTTTACTATAATATCCAGTTTATTAAAAATTAGAGGATTTCAGCTGGATAGCAGCTTGCCTGCCTGCCTTCCTTCCTTCCTTCCTTCCTTCCTTCCTTCCTTCCTTCCTTCCTTCCTTCCTTCCTTCCTTCCTTCCTTCCTTCCTTCCTTCCTTGTCCTTATTTTTAACATACTTTATCAAATTTGATTTGACTGGGGAACTAGGAGGAAATGTTTATAGAGGAGATACATGCTGACATCTACCTTTTATTCAGAGGATTCAGGCACATCTTTAGTTGCAGAGGAATTTTACGAGCATTTAGGATTACTTTTCTCTGTATCAGAGCAAGTGCGAAGTAGCAGTCTTTTGCAGGTGAAAGATGTACAACCTGCTTCTCAGTGGGATTGCCCCAACCAGCATGAAGAGGAGCACAAGAGAGATTAGTTACGTTCCTGCAGAGTACGAAACAGAGACCACAGCTCAGCTCTTCTGGAATAACTGGGGTGTTGGGGTGAGCACATAAGTTTACACATGCAGATCACAACAGCGAAAAGTCTACTCCAGCCCTCAGGAATCGAAGTCCACAGCCTGTACTCACTTGAATGTCACTGTGACGTGACTCATCCCACTGACATCACTGGCCTTGGCCAAAGCAGATCTGAAGAACTACTCAGACCTGGCATGTTCAGGAGAGATATGGAAACAGCAAGTACCTCCATATGAGGCATGAGTGAGATCCATCCATCTGATCACCTGTGTGCAGGGGTCCTGAATTCAAACGGGAAAGGTGAAGAGAAAAGGCCGTGTAGGATGAGTGGAAAGCCTGTTGTATGAGCGAAAACAAGTTCCTTTTACTTTCTTATAATCTGGCAAACAAAAAGCTCAGGGAAACAGGACTGCTTTCCTCACTCTTGGAGGTGAGAGAAGGACAGGACATAGAAAAAAGGTTTTCAGCTGGAAGATACTGTAGAAATCTGAATAGAGTACCCATGAATATATTTGGAAATTAGAAATAGATTAGAGGTTAGAAGTAGATAAAGGAGTGAGGATCGGGAATAAGGAGTAGTAGTGAAATCTTAGCTTGCTTTCAGATGGACATCAGATACATTTACACCATTTACACAAGTGATTGATTGCCTGTAGTAAAAAGGACTGGATTTCATAGGCTTAGAGGTGTCTTTCATTCTTATGCTTATGAATTAATGTAGATTTGGGGGCTGTGTCCATTTTCTCTAAATCTTGCACTCAATATCTTTATTAATAACTACTTCTGAGTTCCAAGCCAGTTAGCCCGGGATGGCAGACTTCATTCATAATTTTTGTACTTCATATGTCAACATTTATCAGAAACAGGCTCCATCTCTGGGTGGAAAACTTTTAGCAGATTACCCAGGGTTACCAGTTTAGAAGAATGAGTTGCTGTGAAAATTGGTGAACTGTGTAGAGAAACACATTGCATGCGAAAGCCATTAGGATTGTTCACTTGCGGGTTCTTTTTTTTTTTTTTTTTTTTTTTTTTTTTTTTTGTTTTTAGTTTTTTTTTTTCTCGTTACTGTTTGGTTTTCAGATTTTCTGTTCCTTAAAAAGTGGAGAAGTAAGCAGATGGTGGATTTCCTGAGAGCCAGGGCTGCTCCACTGATGAAGTGCTGTCATTCTTAGCGAGAAAATCACCACCAGCCTTCACCTTTTAAAAGAAATCATTTTCAGGTAGAAGCACATTTAAAATAATTTCAATCAAAGCACTAAACCAGAAGCAGATGTTCAGATATGATTTAGGAATATTTAACTGCTTTAGCAGTGAATACACACCGATTGCTTTTAACAGACACTGGGTACTTCTCCGCTCTGTTCCCTTTTTCCTTTTGCCTCTTAGTGACAAGGGGTTAAACAAGATGCTCAGTGGAAGCCCTGCTAAATGGCTGATAAAAAGAACAGGTAAAAATACCTGCTTGGTGGAAGGAATTATTTAGCTTTGCATCAGGATGCGAATGCTGATATTTGAGATGTACCTGCAAAGGAGCTTCCCTGGAAACATTTTATTGTATAGAAAATTAATGGTAAGAAGAAAAGCAAGCTGTCCTTTTTCTTCTTCTTCCTTTTTCTTTTGATTTGTCAAAACTTTTTAATTAATTCATTTTGGAAATATTAAAAAAAAATAATCCTGGAGGACAAAGGACCAGAGACTTCTCTTTGCAAACTGAATCTGCTCTGGAAGAAAAATCGAAAGCAATAAAAGCTGAAACTAATTTCCAGATGGAATAAATTGGTTCCAGGATTTCTTGAGATTTTGGCCAACATATTGCACAGCTGAAGCTGAACTTGCTAATTTTACCAAGGGAAAACCTCTCGAGAGGGACACACTCCCCGTGAGACTGTGTGCTGCTTGTGCAGCTCTGTTTAACCTCAGCTACCCGCTTCTCCTCATCTCTGAAGTCAGGGCACGCGTCTCACCGAGACCGACACCCGCACCCTCTTGGGGTTACAGCCTGGCAAGCCTCGACTCCCTGCATCACTTCAGAGTCACCTAAACGGTCCTTGAATCCTGTCAGCCTCCAAACCTGGGCGGCCAGGCAGATTTTATCTGATTGGAACAGGGTGGGTCTGGTTTATTTATTGTTTAATTAAGTGTAATATCCTTGACAAGGTGCCTTATTGACATTGCAGCAAATTAAAGACCATAATATGCGACAAACACTGTCATCACTCAAGCAAAACTTAGTTCAGAGGGGAATTTTGCCAGAGAAAGGACTGCAGTGTTCGAACACAGTTTATCTGAATAACCTCCATTGCAGCATACGGAAAAGTATTCTAGCGTGGAAAGATGAGATTCGTCTCCACATTTTACCTGTCGCCCCTCTGCCGAAATTGCCAGCAATGACTCTCCTTTTCACGCAGACACCTGTCTAGAAGAAAAGTCCCTTCTTTTTCTCCAGGCCAGGTGGTCAGCTGTGGTGGTACATGGCTGCATCTGCATTTGAACCTCTGATAGGTAAGGTGAGGTGGGAGGTTCTGAGTATCTGAATTTGTAAGAGGAAAAAGCCCTTGTTAAAGTACAGCGATATTTCCATGCCATGAAATTACTGATCTTACTCCTTTCAGAAAAAAAAAAAAAAGGAAAAAGTCCTTCTTAAAGCTTTTAAAAAACAATAAAAACTGTTTGTTTAATAAGTGCTCTTTTGCATGCTTGCCAACAGCACAAACCATATTATCCAGAACAGTCGTCTGTTTAGGGTTTCCAATGTTAAATAAAACCTCAACCAAGCACAAATTTGAGAATAGGTTGAAAACACTCCACTCACTGGCAGCTTATTCTCCAGCACACAGGGCTGGTGGTCAGGCATAGTGTTCCATACAACCTGGAAGGATTTTGTCAACCACCATTAGCACTCAGCTTGTGCTCATGCGCACGATCCGTGATTTGTCTTATATGATATATTGGGAATCATATTTGTTCATAGCCAAAACATCTACTTATGTTATTCACACCTACGGTATTCCAGGTTCTGAGGTTTTGTCTGGCTAATCCAAAGTGGTCTTAGAGAAGATATGTCCTAGGCAGAGAGGCAGCACAGGCTAGCTCCCCTGGGCCCACAGAGTCACAAGTGGGTTTGCAAAGGGTTGGCCTATGCAGAAGAAAGGCTACAGAGGTACAGGTTATATCTTGGGAATTTTGCACTTTCTGTTGCTTTAGGTAATTTCTAGAGCCCTCTATCTCTGTGGATACTTTTCTTCTTGGCTCAGAGCAGGTGCTTCTCAGCCCCACTCTAGAATATGGCCAGGTAGAGCCGAGACTGACTATCCATGAGCATCTTCTGTTACTTAATTACAGCCCTTCTGGTTTGCATATTTTTTGAATTCAGGTAAAAACTGCCTTTTTAATATCTTTATCATTGACCAGTGGAGATTATTGTAACACAGTCTCTGCACAGCAAAGAAAACCGGAGGTGATATTCTTTATACCCTGATGGACTCTTCCCCATCACTGCAGCTGTATCGCCGTGGCAGAGCAGCCCTCCCAAACCGCTGAAGGGTTCTCACTCCACGGCACTGACGTGCCTGCTCATGCATTATTTCTCATTGGGGTTGGAGGAGGTTTTCTCCTGAGACGCTACTGCCTCTCCTAGCCCTACCTGGTGGACTCTATCGCAGAGCAGTTACTCGGGAGAGGCATACCAGTCAGCTGGGAGAAACTCTATACGCTCTCCCCCTCCTCCTCCTCCTTGCATGTCAAGAGAGACACCAAATAGGAGGGATCCTGCCTCTGACAGCAGCTGACAACCCCGATCAATAGCTGTTGTTTAAAAAATATACTAATTAAATTATTAGACCTTTCTTACAACACCACTGTCTCCTCAAACCAGAACCTAGAGAATAAGGTCCTGTCTGCAGCTCCCTTCCCGTTGTAAAACAAAGCAAGAAGGGAGGTTTGGATGCTTTGTGTTCTTAGAGGACCAAATACCTATGTTGGGGATCTGTGGGATTAGTGGTAAAAGCTGTGAGGTTATTTTCCAGAGGGAATGGCACATGTCAGGGCAGCACATATGTCACTAGGAGGCAAGAAATTTGTTTACCTTGCTGAGTATAGAATTGTTTCCAGTTTAATGAGTTTGTGTTAGAACGTTACCCACAATATGTATATTTTTATTCTCTCCCATCAACCAAATTACAGACGGATTTTTTTTTTCCCCTGGGGAGGGCAAAGGTGATGTAATGATCCACAATTTTCCCTCAAACATGCTATCCATATTTTATTAACCAAGTAAATTATTTAAACATGTTCACTTACACACATGCCTCCTCTTATACACATGCCACACATTCCTGCCAGTACAGCCTACCTCGATGTAATGAGATGCTCTTCTCTGGATCTTTTTGCCCAATCAGACTGTAATTAAGCCTATGAAGATGCAGGTAAATGTGCAAGATGCCTGTTTAATTAAAAACGAAAATGAGGGTTTAAGTATCAATTTGTGTTCTATTCAATTATCTGCAAGATTCGTAAAGCAACTTTACCTTTCAGTACCTTTTAATTTAAAAAAAAAAAAAAAGCAGCAGCACAAACCGAAAGCTAACCCACCCTAAATTCATACTTCCATATGGCATGGTTACTTCCACACGCAGGAGAAATGTTGGTATATTACAGAAAATCCCATGAAAAACAAAATGATTGCATCAATTCGTGGAGGGAAAAAACCCCACAACCCAAAACACAGTGCTGTCAGAACACAGCCGACTGAGGCAATGTATAGCTTGCATATGGAAACAATGACATGATTGTTTACTCACTGGTTTAATGATATTCACTTTCTCCTAATGGCAATGTTGAAAATGTGAATGCCAGATGTTGAGCCTACAGCGCAGAAGCGATGAACACTGGAAGGTCTATAGAAAGGAATTTATCCTGACATCAAAATATAGTGTAACTCTTCAGTTTATTAATGCTGTGTGGGTTGTTTTTTTTTTAATTTATAAAAAGAAATAGTTTCATGTTTGCAGTTTAAATTTCCATATTTTATAACAGTTCAGCAACAAATTTACATATTTCCTGGAATCTGCAGATATAAAAGCGGTAAAACACTCCAGGCATTATTAGATAGTAGATTATAACCCATTACTATTGTTTCAATTAGCAATGTAAAAGTGACCTGCAGTGTTCAGATGACCCACTAATGGATTTAAATGCTTTCAAATATTAATGCAGGTTTTCTAAAGATGAATCCCAAACCCATTATTCCTGGAATAACCGTGAGCTGAAAAGCTGGCAATGATTGTGCATTATGTGGAAAGGCTCATGGTTAATTAAATGAATACCTAGCATTACACTGTTCACTTTAGTGCTACAAAATTATTTCTCATTGATTTTTACATTCTGAGCCCGTGATTCAATTTACTTCTGCAATTTGTGTTGTTGTGTCAATAAAACAGAACTGCTTGAAGATGGAAGCATTAGAGAGGGATACATACATTAAGACCCAATGAAAACTGTAGTTTTCCTATTTTTGCCCCCCATTGAAATATCTTTTGTAGGCATAACGCTTTGTTATGTATTATTAATACAATTTTTGTTTGTTTCCATCTGCTCTTTCTTCATTTTTATATCCAGGAACTGGAATGTTAGTGATTGCTTAAGGGTGAGTAGCTAATTTTTCAGTAACAAGTTCTCCTACTATCAAGAACAAAAGCACCATCAACACAAGTCTGTTATTCCATGTTAAATGGACTAGAAGGGCTCAATTCATCAAAGCAATCATGCTGGAGAGTCAGGGAGTTTTTAATTCGGCAAATACATGAAGCTGAATTTTTAAGTTATTAAAATGGAGAATTCTGAGAAGTGAATGCAGAATCAGAATCAGCCTTGTGTGATTTTTGGGAAATGCCCATTCTCTTTGGTGTACAAAACTGCCTGGAAGAAGGGGGAGAAACTCTTTCCATGGAGATGCTCGCTGAGGAAAACTGATGTGAGTAAGCTCTCTGGTGGGTTGTAACGCTTAACTGCTGTTCTTGAAGATACTTTTACCCTCTAAAGAGGGGTTTGTGTGCTACTTCTGCACATTTTCCATTATTTGGTTGATAATTTTCTCAAGGATCTTTGGTCTTGGCCACCTGTGAGCATTTGCAGAATACACGTATTTTATAGCATCTGAAAATATTTTAAATTAATCCCATTTATGCCTCTGTTACGCTGTGCACAAGGTGAATGCAGTAACATTTGCCTCACCTTTCTCTTGGGACTTTAAGTGAATTTGATCTCCAGGGTCAGGAATTGAGAATTAAGAATGAGCACCGCATGTCAAAATCTCAGCCCTCTGCAGTCCCAGTCAGACAGGGATCAGGCTCCAGGATGGGTTTGGATAATAACAAGATCTTAGCAGAAATACACTTATAGATCTAATTCTATTGCATTGTACCTAAATGATTCATCTCATGGTCATTGTTATTTTCAAGGTAAGTTTTTTAAGCAGGTGTGCGAATCTCAATTTTCTTACATCAGGGAAAATCAAGAGTAATTCCGTTAGAGCCGGTGGAACTATAATGATGTAAAATCAGTGTAGGTGAGAAGATAATCAGGCCCACACTGTTCATTGTGTGACACAGTCCTGTAATCACTTACTTGCATGAGTAATGCTGTCTTCAGGAAGTTCACCGAGTTCAATTGGATTATTTGCATGAGTAAGCATCTCCTCATGTGTGTGCACCCTATTTTCATATGTTTAATGCTTCCAAAAGGGAAACTAACTATAAACCAGCATTGTGAAGAAGCAGAAGATACAAACCACTTTAATAAACCTATAAAAATGGAATTAAATTAAAACCAGAAAAAATATACAAAAAAGCAAAGAAGACAAATTTGGTTTTGCTTCAGGGCACTGCTTTTCAGAAACCAGAAGGTGTGGCAGATAATCCTATTCAAAGTTAGGATCATTATAATCTCAGATAATTAAATGGCTAGGGAGCTGTTTTGTGTTCACCAACTAGGACAATGCATTCGGAACTAAAATGCACTTATGTGTAGCCTCACTTAGAGCATTAGCCATTACTTGAACCTTGACCATGAGCACTCAGTGTGACAGTAACCAGTTTTACATCGAGACGCAGCTAAATGAGGATGCATGTTTGTGATATGGATTAGAGACTTACTCTTTCTGATGACAGAAAAAACCAGAAGGTTTGCAACTGGCTTAGCTGGAAAAAGATCTGGCTCTCATTACTAAAGGTAAGCAGCCCTGAAAGTAATTAAAAATTTCCTGCAGAATGGGATCACTTTGTCAGGATTCTTACAAAGGAAGAATTTCATGCTATGCTATGATCTTTATTTTTAGTGGCTAGAAATGTAATTTATTCATAAAAATGTGGAAAAAAACCTCCTAATCACTATATTCCTGCAATAAATTAATGTTCGTTTGATTGGTCTGTGGAATGCTGTTTCCTTTTCTTTCCTGCTTAGCAGAAAAACAATACAATTATTTCCCCCTTGTTATGTTGTCCATTATGCTATAAAACGCAGTGAACAAACCCCACCAGTTTGGCTTGTACAGAGTCACTTCCTGAACCTGATCTGAGGAAAGCCAGCTGCACTGCAGTTGCACTTCCCTCAGCTATAAGAGGTGTTAGGTGGGAGATACTGTTTCAGCGACTTCCATGGCCTGGAGACTGCCGTCCCATCACAGGTAAGATCATGCAG
Source organism: Psophia crepitans (assembly GCA_013399095.1). Classification (NCBI taxonomy): domain Eukaryota; kingdom Metazoa; phylum Chordata; class Aves; order Gruiformes; family Psophiidae; genus Psophia; species Psophia crepitans. Next base: position 30,922 of record VWZZ01000879.1, on the reverse strand, counting down.
GCAAAACTCACATTAATATTAGTGGCTCTTTTCCTTAAATGAGAGGTCCTCCAGAGTGCTGGATTCAGCAAGTTGTGACTGAATCATCTGACCACAGCTGATGAAAGTACCAAAAGCCAGATCAGAGGGAGGATTTAGGACATTTAGTGTCAAGATGAAGCTTAGGAAGTATATGAGCAAGTCATCAAAGTTTCCCATCTCCCAGGCTGCTGAAGCACCTACCTATATGCCAGTAGATGCTCTTACGTGGTCGTGGCCTGTCTTCTCTGGTCCTTATTTTGAGTCAGGGAAATTTTCAGTCCTTTCTATTCAATAGTTTAGCTTCAACAAAAACAGAGCTTCTGCAATGAAGGTAGAAACATGGTAGAAACAGCAAAAAGAGGATCTCAAACCTAGGTCACCTGCTCCTCTGGCTGGTGTACTGACCATGAAGGTGCCTGTCTGCAGTCCTCCTTTGGTAGTCATTTCTACAAGCAAAGCCTGTGCCACAGTCTGCCTCTAAAGAATGACTGAGACACCACTTTCCAGGAGGGGATTCTGGGTCATGAATGGGAATCTTACTCAGGTATGTAAAAAAGGACTGAAATGAAGCGCCCAACTCAAAAAAGTAGATGAGGTTTCAGACATCTCTCTCTGCGCAGCATTTTCTCTTGTCTAAGATATTCCTCTCCTTGTCTACTGCTTATTCTTCTAACACTCCAACTGGAAGCCTCTGTGTGGAGATCTTTGGCCAGCATATAAGTGTCTGGCTCTGGGCTTTACTGGTTCCCACAAGTCAGCAGAGATTTCTGCACATCCATCCCACTCCAGCTGGGATGGGAAACGGAATGAAGAGGACCTTTTCTATTCTGGCTGTGCACACAGAGGGGATGTCTTCCAACCTGCTTTCTTTGGTGTTGCTTTTTAGCAGAGAGAGAAACAAACACCAAAATCCTGTACAGGTTATTTCACTCCTACTTAGGAGATGCCATAGCACCAGTTCAGACTTGGTGCAACTTCAACTCAATCAAGTCTCCAACTCTGGATTTCCCAAAGCTAGAAAGGTTGATCTAACCATGAGAATTTAATACTGACCATCTTTGGGTTTTGGCTTTTGGTTTTGTTTCGGGTTGTTTTTTTGGGGTTTTTTTTTTTTGAAGGGTTAGAAATAGATATTGCTTATGACAGTTTTTCACACAATCCTGTATTTCCTACTCATTGTTTTAAAAAGATAATTTTGACAAGGCAAGACAACAGAATTTGGTCCTTTTTAGATACGCATGTGCTGTGATTACAAGTATTCACGATTAAATTACAGGAATGGAAAAACAAATATCCTGTGTAAAAGCTATTCTGTAAAAGCTATATAGTCTAATTAGAAAGACAGAAACAGAAATTATTATAGTAATAAAGAATTAGAACACAATGAAGAATATAGATTTTAGAAATTTATTGTAGACTACCAACACCGTGTATGGATTATACAGCCATGAAGTCATTTGGAAAGATATTTACTTACCAACACAGTAAGCATAATGGCTGAAGGCTAGGCATATCCATTAGAATTCTGTACTTTTAATAAAGAAAATAAAAAGAAGGCTATTGTTTGGACAAAGGACATAGGGAGTTTCTACAAATTAGGAAAGCCAGATAGCAGTTACATGTGCAAGATCTATTATTAATTGCTCCTTATGAGAAACGTAACTGAATTTGGAAGAAATTCCAAAATAAAAGGGAAGGTGCAGGATGAAAGCTTTTTTTATACTAAGATAAAAAAAATCTGAAGCTGCATTTTATGCAAAGCTTGAAGTGAATTCAGATCCTTTGTTATGGTTCACATATTTTCAGCTTCCCACGTTTAATCATAACAGCCTCCTTGTGGTTTAATTACGATCAGAGTTCTGAAGATGATTCAACCACTTGCACCGAGAATTTGACTTGCATTGATCAGAAAAAAAAAATAAATCTCCAAGTCTTAATTAACCATTTAACTGAAAAACATTCCTTTCCTGAGACTCTGCCTTACGCTATGATAAACTAAAGACGCATAAACTGTGAATCATAACTTGGGAAAAACATATAATACCTGCTTACAGGCTGTAATAAGATTGCAATTAGGTATGTTGGTATGAATTTAACCCCTTTGTACACGAGCTTTTGCAGGGATTTCATGCCAGAATTAACCAGATTTGGGGAAGAACTAGTGGATACATACTGCACGCAATTAACAGATCTCCGGTGCGGATATTCGCTACAGGGCAGTAGTCCCCAGAAAAGCAAGAGTGGGATTTTCAGAAATGCTCAGTGTGGGTATATCACACACTGAATTTGCTGGGTTCAGGGGGAGGTGGAGGCTGAATATTTGTGAAAATCCTATTCCCCATGCATGAAGATTCTTGACTACAGCGTCAATGGGAGTGCTAACCCTCTCGGTGTTCAGCTCTAACTTGCCCTCAGTATTTCAGACTAAACCGAAGCAAGACTTAGCTGTAGCAAATTTCACAAACAATTATGAGGGCAGATCCTGAGACTGCTTATACCTCTTCTACCTCAGTGACTAATTTTAGTGGCTTGACAGAAGCAAATTCAGCTAAATTTTGTCCATGACAGAAAAAAAAAAAAGCTGCTTTTTTCCTTTTCACTTACATAATATAATAGTGAAGCAGTCTAAATGACTGAATCAGTTTCTAAGATCATCACTGGCACTGGAAAACCTTGTCAAATATATGAATTGAAAGGTGTGTATGTTGCTGTAAAACTCGACCAACAATCAAACCCATTCATCTCTTCCATCTGACAATTAAATTCTTGTCCACTTGATAATTTGAGCTTTAAATCACGTGAAATTATGAGATAATAAAAACATACCTGCTTACTCACACGAGGAAACTCAGAAAGAAAAAATAATCAAGCATTTACATAAACATTGGATGAACATGCATACGCTTTTCATGAATTGACCCAAATTTCAGATTAAATTGAACTGTAGATAGATGCACAATACAGAAGTATAAAATTGAAAAACCTGTTCTTATTTGTATGCTAGGAGAATGAGGCTTTTAGCAAAGATTCCCACTTCTGCTAGTCCCTAAAGCTTAACAGCACTGGAAAGAAATTTGTGTTTACGCTAAGATCTGCTCTGTGTTAACTTTTAATTTCTTCAGTTTTCACTCTTACTAGAGATTGTCCAACAGGGCTAATCCAGAGCGTTTTGTCCTCAGAAGGAGCTGCTGGACATTATCACAAATTCCCACCTCAGTGAAACTCTCAAGGTGTCAAGTTGTAACGACTTAATCAAGTGCAGATCTTAAAACTTTAAAAAAATCATGCATGCCTTTGAAAGAAGGCTTAAACAATATACGTAGGAAGGAAATATAAGATTTGACACAATTCCAGCAAATATTTTCTTTTTTTTATTATTTAAAACTGGAATAAAAGGCAGCTGAAAATTTGCATGGAAATTAGAGTGCAGCAACCTTGTTTGAGATAAGATTAAACTGCTGCAATGCCAAAATTTGTTGTTGATAAAGAAGCTTAAATGTATTACACTATGCTGTATTTTGCCTCCCTTTCACTCAGAGAGTGTATTCATTATAATAAATTCACACTTTACTATGTAAAATTCATTCATATAGCCAGAAGCTTATAAAAAGAATATAGACTAAAGAGCAAGTTGCATAATGAGATCTAATCTATGTAAAATAAGTCCCAGAAGAAATGTCCTTTACTTTGATCATATCCCTTGAAACAAGATCCCCTGCTGGAAACCACAATAAAACTGAGAGCTTGGGAAAACTCGCCTGGCAAGCAAGTTAGGTTCTTAAAAACAAAAGCTCGCCAGCCCACCGACCTCATGATCCTGGGCAAAACGTAATTAAGGCTAATAAAATCTTTCAGACTCCCTGAGGCTTAATGGGAGAATAAAGATTTCGGGGGGTTCACGGTATGCTCCTGAGCTCTCCTCTCTGCCTGTGTGCGGCTGAAAACCTCAGCTTGCTGCCATGGGCAGGAAAAGACCCAAGGTCCATTCGGAGGGAGATGGCAATGTGGGGATCCCTCCCCAGCGCACACGCGCCCACGTGCACAGGCACACGCACACATACGCACCCCATCAGGGGACTTGGCAGCCCCTTTGGGTCCCAGAGTATTTTAGAGCTGGCTGGTGTCTCTGATTCACAGGAACAATTTCAGAGTTGCTCTTTGCTGCCAGCGAGGTGGGTGAATCACCACTGCTGGGAGATTATAATGCTAAATTATTTTTTTTAAGTGCTTTTCTCTTCCAGGATGAAAGGTGTTACGCAAATATAAAATCTCCTTATCAGAAACTGCGAACTTGGAAGGACACATTGAAGTGGTCACCAGTTTAAATTACCAGCAAATAGCACCCTGTGTCTGAAAAGAAAATGCAAAGAAAACCATTTGTTTCTCCAGCAATAGTATTTCCTATATATTGTAGTTTAGTCCATAATACCATGAATTGTTTCAAGTCATGAAACAAGATATATAAATAGTCACTTATCAGGGAAACACTGACATCTTAAAAATTGAATTAAATAATTAATACAGAAACACATTATTTTCTTCCTGATGTGGCTGGCAGTCTGAGAGAGTTATTATGCAAACACACTTCTTGAGCACCCATCAGTGTAACACCCTCCAGGGTAATCACAGATGCTGGGTGCGCAGCAAGACAAGAAGTTGAAGGTGGGGGGCCTCCACACCCCAGAAGTAAAGCTGTTTAAAACAAAGGACTCGCTTCCCTGCACATAGAGAAGAGTGCAATTAATTTATTTCATTTTCTGTAGAAATGGTGAGCTGAAGTAGCATCCAGTCACCCATCTGCTGTGCCGTGCACTTGGGATGGAGCTGGGCAGAGTGGTTTGTCCTGCCGTCCTGCTTAGGCTGAACTGCTCAGATTTTCTGCAGTTTTCTCACTGCGGTGTCCTAGCATGCCTGGGTAAACCAGATCTAAACGCTGAGCTCAGCAGCAGTTTTACTCTTTTTCTCATTTTCTGGTAGTCGGGAGCTCTGAATGGGGTGAAGGTGTTTCCAGTAGTGGGTTACATGTTTGCCCAAGCCCAGATGTTGTGCTTCCCACTGCCCCAAGCCTGCCACTGCCCCAAGCCATGAGGGCACCAGGGCTGACATATTTTTTTGGGGACAGCTGGAGTCAGAGGGAGGAGGAGTGGATGGAAAGCTGCGGAAGGCACCTTGGCTTGATCCTCAAAACTTTCATGATGAATATTATTTGCCCTTTGTTTTGGTTTAATTTGAGGTGGTTGCTCTCTGGTCAGCACACAGAAACCGCTTCTGGTGTCGGTAGGGGATGGACAGCATCTCATGCCTGCTGCTGGGGTGAGCGCTGGAGTGTGTGGTGCAGGGCTGGGAGAGACCCGCTGGCTCCACCGCCCCCCATCCTTCCCCAGAATTACTCCCTGCTACCGCAAAAGGACCTGCATCACACTACCAATCTTTTGACAGACCTGTCTCCATCTTTTCCCTGCCCTTTCGCTGTGGAGGAGGAACTTTCCTCCCTGGGTAGCCACAAAGGCACAGAGGAAACACACATGGGCAGCCCCGTCTGGCCATTTGCGATGAAATGATGAAAAATATTAATTGTTTCAGTATTTCTCTAATAGCTTTTTTCCCCATTTGGCTTCATTTCATATATACCTAAACCAGTTTACAAATATTGTTATCAAGGTTGAGTTACGAAAAGCTTATCTAATGTATGACTTGCTTTAAAGACTGTTAGAAGAATGACTTCTGCATAATAAAACCTCAGGAATACACAAGTGATCTTAACAAATACAGTATGACTGCTGTGTGGTTTTCCGTTGCCTTTGTAGTTTCTAAGACACTATAACATTATTTAATTAGCTAAAATTTCCTCTCTCTTGAGGATGGAAACTCAATGAAATGTCAACAATGCTGTCAGTCTGCTTCAGGCTAAACTCATTACACAAAGGCTCGCGATAAAAATAGTCTAAGACAGATTATTTTGTTGCAAAACATAGGCCCACACAACTTATGCCTCAGAAACCAGATGTGAAATCCATGCTAGTCCTGCGTTTTGGGGGTTAATGGGACTGTTAAGTTCCACCAGGCAATTATAGATGTTATGTACTTTCACTGTTCTATATATGACCAGCAAAAAGGAAAAAGACTATTAAATCCTGCCAATGATTTCCCACAGACTGTTTGCTGAGGGATATTCGTACATCAATCAAAGGCTGATATGAAATCTATATCTTTGCTTTAAAAATTCACCTTCTCCCATCACTGAGAGGGTGAGCAGAGATTGTATTTTAAGTAAAACGTGAGAAGGAAAGAAAAAAATTGTTTCACTTAATCTGAATTATAACTGATATTTCAGAATACATGTGCTCATTACTAAGCATAATAAAATTTGGCATTTTCTATTGTCATAGGGTTTATAAAGGCTAAATTTCTTGATTTATTTAAATAGACAGATAGGAAAGAGCAAACTACAAAAACAAGTGCTATATACTGAAGGCATGTGAATTACCTCCTTCCCAAGGATAATGCAAATTAGAAGTATGTAAAGCTTTGTCTGCACCTGGGATCTTTAATGAGGATAAAGAAAAATCAGACGGAGATTCTCCTGGGAAAAGACAGGATCGTTATTTGAATAACCTGCAGTGAATTCTAATCAATGCAACGTGACTTTGAAAATGAATGTGGTCTTTCAACCCGCTGTACATGAGCCATAATATTAATCATAACTTCATGGTACAGTAAAGCCCATGACAAATGGTTATTCGGTGGACTAACGAAAAGACCATTCATAGTGGGAGGAAGGTAAGGGTCATATATCCAATATATATTTTTTGTTTGTTTGCAAAAGCATCTACCTAAATGTGTACATATATATATATATGCATATATGTGAGCATGTGTGTTTGCGCACATACATGTGTCTGTATGTGTGTGCCACCAGTTTAGAATGTAAGCATGACATATCTTCATTTTCCTTCAGAGGTAATGTGAACAAGCATTGTCTCATCCTCTTATGCTTCGAAGAATATTGTCTAGTGTTACACCAGTTAATGCAAAGCTTGGGATCACTTTTTTGAAACAGGTTTTCTGGATGCATTAGTCATGTATCTCGCAGTGTTTGAAGCCTCTGCTGTGCCTCTAAAAGGCTGGAGGTAATTTGTGTATTCTCTCCACCACTAAGCTTTGTTTCTTTTCCTATATTTGTAGGAAGAGTTTAACATAAAGCATGGTTCACTGGCTGCAAAGTAGAAACACAATGCTGATTTATTTACCTAGAGCACAAACCAGAACTTTTATATATTTTTTCCATCTCAAGAATTAAAATCAATAAACTTTTTGACATTCTCACTATTAACATGCTTATATCATTGAAACTGTGTCAAAAACCAGACTTTCAAATAAGTGCTTCTAAAGGAAATCTGATGCATTTTGCAATGTATTTTAAGGGGCGAGCGCATATTTTAGCCAGAAGGTTATTTATGTAAGATACGGGGAAGTAAATATATCTTGTTTTGTTGATGTGATGTGGTGAGGATGTTCATATATAAGCAGTAAAATGTGACAAGCTGTGCCATAAAATGCTATGCACCAACATGCGTGATGAGATTTTTTTTTCTTCCCCGCTGTGACTGTCCCCCACTTGCAGGCGGTATTCGTCACCCTTGCCCATGGGTGGATGTGCACTCTGAAGGTCTGGCCAGGCAGGGAGTTCCATTGCGGCAACCCAGCCAGTACCACAGAGGGGTTGGGGTTGAAGTGTGTGAAGATGGTGACAGAATCTGTATAACACAGGTGTAACCACATTAATAGATTCACATATATACTGAAGTACAACCGCTGCCCGCAGCAGCCCTCAGGCAAAAGCTCAAGAAGAGCGCAAGGGCCTTGAAGGTTAAGCTCAAGATCTGTCAGTCCGGGGTAAGAAGCAGGCTGAAGAGTTAAAGGCCTTCCACTTGCAATGTCTTGCCATCTGACCCTGGACACTCGAACTGATAGCACAAACCTATCATGTACCAGTGACCAGGGGGAAGAGAGGTTGTCTTTCCCATACCTAAAAAAATTCAGCAGCAGAACAGTAAGAGCAGATCTACAAAGGCAGGGGAGAGTCACTGTGGACAACAGACTGAGCACGTGCTCAGAGTGCAAAAAGCAAACAAATACTAGACGTAAATACTATGGGATGCCTAGCAGGTGCAGCATCATAAAGACTATCTTTGTGGTATTATTTCTTTTGTTAAAGAAAAAAACAAAGAGGTAATTTGGATCTGTGGGAGGGACATGGTGGTTGCAGAGAAGCTCAACCTGGGTAGCTTCCCACAGTGAAAGGCAGGGGGTGATTTGCTCGGAGTCTGTTAAAGAATTTTTTTGGGAAAGAGGCTACTTGAAGGAGTATTTAATTTAAGAAACAAAGATACAGGAAGATACAATTTTAACAGAAAGAATAATTAGCTTTTTAAATAAAGCATCAAGAAATGATGAATTTTCTACTACTTCAGATATTGTAAAAAAGGTTGGATAACTTTCTAGAGAAGATGCCATAGCTCCTTTAAAAGGTGTGGGCTTGATTTAAGAAATGTCTGGTGAAATTTTATATTCTGTGTTAATGCAAGCAGTTGAAAACAATGACAAGAACTAGGTACAGGCTTCTGCCTTTCCCCATTAATACTGGCCAGTTTGATCCACATTCTGTTTTAACAGATACCTTGGTGGCCCCATAGCTGAACAATTGCCTGATTGGATCAGAGTTTGTCCACTAATCCTAAAATCTATGAATTATGCTGTAAACCTATGGATTAAGTAACAGTAACACCATCCACATCAGCCTGACAATGTTTTTGCTTTAGTTGTTTCAAGAAAGTAAGTGCCCCCTCAAGACTCAAGGACACATGACAAAGCATATACCTTCCTTTGAAGAACATACAAATTTTAAAAGCTTAAAAAATTCAAGCTTTCTTGAAGATTTCTGGTGAAGAATGACAAAGGATGACAGTAAGTCATTCAGTGGTTACCGAAGCACCGTCACCAGAATCTCCCAGTAGCTCTCTTACCTTTATCCTTGGTATTGCCTGTTTTGAACCTGAAGTTAAGCTGTTATGGCTTGCTGCAGTATCTGAGAAGACATGGTCTCAGTGTTGCTGAGCTTTATTTTACAAGGGTCCCCTGCCTTAGTTGCATTTTGTATTGTGTACTTAAACTGTTGGTTCTCTGTTGCTTATTTTTTCTCATGGAGGATGCTCTTTGTCCATAAGAAGAGAATAAATAGCTGAGGTGGGAGAATATGCAGCTCTCACACTCCTCTTGTTCCTCTTGCTCCAGCTTGGAGCAGCAGGAAGTCAGACTGTCTTCTTGTCATGGACATAGACCTAAGCCATCAAGCAGTCTTTACACAGATTTCATGTCAGATGATCAGTTACTCAGAGGAATATAACTTGGTAGCCTGATCGTTCAAGGACAAGCGGGGAGTTTAAATTCTCAAGGGACTTTCCAGATTTCTTCTGTGCTTTTCTGGAGGGCAACAAGCTCCAGCTGGGTTTAAGAAACAGCGAACTGTTTAAACCACTTTCTTCTGAGTAAAACACTGAAGGAAAATATACACCTGAAGCATGAGCAGTACAGGCAAAATGTACGCTGAATTTTTCACAAATCTCTTTTCTCTTTAGAGCAGCAAATACTTCGGTTTGTTAGGGGAAAAGAGAAAAAAAAAGAGAAATTGAAATCTTCAGAAATTAACCATAGAATTTAGATATATCTGAGTCCGGCTTCAAAAACAAGACAGATTTTAATAAATTTACAGTATTCTGGGCTGTATTTAGGTAGCCTGGAATAGTGATATCAGTATTTCAGGCCTCAGTGGTCATCCAATATGGATGATCTACAGTTTGCCTCTGGATTTTTTTTCAACATGGCTTTCATTGCTAGCCAGTATGGACCACTCTTTTCTTGAGCTATCTTTTGTTTGGTTGACATAATTGTGTTTTACTTCTTCTAAGCCAGCCAGATCTGAAACCTAGGGCAAAAACTCCATCAATTAGAGCTCAAACTGACTGTCCCATTTTTGTATTCCCTATCTCAGAAAAAAGAGTTTGGATGTAATAACTAAGGAAGATGGTGCCATTAGAAAGATTGTAAGATGATTAAACTAGGCATCTCATGAAGTTGTTTTCTATCTAAGCCCAAGTAACTGGAAGATGATTCTAAAATTTTTTTGTTCTTAACTATGACTAGCTTTGGATGCTTATGGTACCTATAAAAAGTCTGAGCTTTGGTTATATGAGTCTTCAAACACAAAGTATTTAAGATCTAAATTTGTCATGTTTCTTGTGGCTAGTTTTACTCAAACCATTCTGGAAAACTTAATAGGGAATTAGATTTGGATTGTAGAAAACTACTTGATACTTAAAAGAAAGTATAGGGAGTTGTGCATCTCCACCACTCTATATACTCTTTGTGCTCCTGGATTCATCTTCAATAAATTGCAGAGTTTTCTGTAAGAATTTTATTTTCAAAGCAGTTCTACAGCACGTCAGTTTAGGGGTGATCCTAGGGAGGGCTTCCTGCATACCTGTTTGTGTCTATCCTAAATGCAAGAATCAGTATTGAATGGAAAACCATTTATTCAACAAAGAATAAAAAATTGGGTCCCCGTAAACTCATAGGGAGTTTCGTTGCTGAATTTAGTGGAGTCAGTATCACCCATGAGTTTCAGCTGCATTTTCAGACTATTTGAATATTATTGGAGATGTTGAAGTTACACAAAGAGGAATAAAGCCACTCCCACCTAACCAGACAGGTCAGAGAGGAAAGAAACTTCACCTCTGCCCATCAGAGGAGTGATAGATACTTTAAACTGATTCTTTTGCTCCTATTTCATAGTGGTTTTAAATACTTAAAAGGTTTTTCAAATCTTCTTGAACAGGTGCTATTACAGATTCACAGAATTTCAGGATGGTTGAGTTTGGAAGGAACCTCTGGAAGTCATCTGGCCCAATATTCCTGCTCAAGCAGGGTCACCTAGAGCCAGTTGCAGAGGACCACGTATTCAGACTATACTGGATTCACCGGTTTTCACCCTAGGTAATGACCTCGCTCTTCTCCTCCCCACTCTGCATTCTAACTTTCTCGTTCCTCGCATCCTTTTAGATGCTCCTCCTTTTTTTTCCACCACCATGATAGATCTGCAGCTTCTGTTTCTGGCACTCAGATCTGTACCAGGAAACCAGAATATCAGCATATTGGCAATAGCAGTGAAAGTCCTACCTAGCCCTGCTCGAGCTTCAGCCCTGCAGCTGTTCTCTGGTATCACTTTAACTTTGTCCATTTTACATTACCATGGTATATATGAGCTCCAAAAAAAACAATATAAAAGTGAGAGAAAAGTGCGATACCTATTTTCTTGCTTCACCATGGACTACTGTCAGTTTAGGCACAGAAGCAAAAATAGAAACAATTACAGGGAAGGGATGTCACGTGGAAGTAGGCTGATATTCTATATCCTGTAAAATGATAGCACCAAGGGTGTCCCCACTTTCTCCTTCTATTAAAAGAAATGGCCTCTCACAAACATTGTTCAGATAGCTTGATAATTGCCAACATCAAATGAAAAACAAACTGCCATTGACAACAGATATGATCCTGTTTCTGCTGACGACAGTGAAAACTGTCAGGATCAGACCCAAAAGAAACAGTAATACAAAGATTGTATGTCTGATTTCAGAGACACCGAAGGATTATTGATTTATCCAAGGGTTACAGAAATGAAGATCTGACTCATGGTTCAGGTGAGGATGGGAGGAAAGTGATTACTGCTTTATTACAGGCCTTCCCTGTAGATATGGGGTGTGGAAATAATCAGGGCTGATCTTACAGGGTGTGCAGCAGATGCACAGCATCTGGTCTCTGGTCTCCAAGGCTACATCTATACTAGTAAACTAAACAGGCTTAGGACATGTTTAAGCACCGCTCCATGAGATCCATAGTTTAACCCTTACCACGGTCTCGGGCGTTTGGCCCTTGACAAACAGCACTGCTCGTGTGCACAGGCCAGCAGCTGTTCCCCAAAGGCAGTGGGGAGGAGCCCACCTTGTCCTAGGGGAGAAGAGAGTGAACCATGAGCAACATGAGCTGAGCTGAACTGTGCAGGGCTCCAGGTCAGAGGATGGGCCACCATTCATCCTATTTATTTGTGTAGACATAGGCAGAAATAGTCCCCAGATGGCTGGTTACTAACCATGCTTAAGGGGTCTCATTCGCTGTCTCACTTTCTATTGCAATGAAACACATAACCGAAGTATTTTTTCCAAATAAAGAAAGTGCATACTTAAAGCATTTTTCATTGTCCTTTTGATTATACGGACGAGGGACCAATTTTCATCCCAGCTCTCGTCCCTACACTTAGAAGAAGAAAACTCTTTTCTCCTACTGAAGTCCTACAGCCACAGGGCAAATGCACACAAGCCTGGTCTTTAACCAGCCAGCACCAATTTTCCCTGCTCTAACTCCGGTGCTAAAAGGGACTTGGTCAACACTTGTTCCCTGGGACACAGAACAAGGTGCTGGGACAGTGAGTTTTCCTCAGAAAGGTAAATCAAAATTGTGCTCTGACTTCAGTGAGCAGTACCTCACCACTGGCCTCCTGGGATTCAAATATATAACCCTGGGGGTGGGTTTAGCTTTTTATTATTATATCATAGAATTTGAAGTTGTTATATTTCACCCTAGTGTCCAAGCATCTCCCATGTAGAATAGACTGGTAGAAGTCCCTTGGGGGTTTCCTGCATTTTTTGGCTCTTCTCCTTTTTGGGGTTAATTTAATTAAAATTTTTAAAGGGATAATTAGATTTTTACAGCTTTTTTACAGAGGCAAAAATTTAAACCTATTTCCACGTTGAAGAAATTTGGAAGGTACCCAAGATTTCCTTTCAAAGTAATATCATCAAATAATATTCTCGTGTATCTGAGATTTAACATTTCAGATTCTTTCCTGTGCACCTTTTATTGTTCCTATTTACAGTGCACCTGAAACACATTGTGTAATTGGCAGAGAGCCCAGATTTTCCATTTAAGAACAGTTTGATGATTTCACTCTTTCTTTCTCTCTCTCTCTCTTTTTTTTTTTAAACAGCAGGTGCTCTACATTGTAAACAATGCCAGTCGCCATAATATTATTAGCTTTTGCATTTTTATTACATTTTTGCCTCCCTACATATTTTAAACTTCATTGCAAGGCATTTTTGGCACCAACTCAGAAAGCTTCTTATTTCATAAGGAAGATGGATACCAGTGAACACAGTGTTTTGTTGTCATTTATAATTAGAAAGCGTAAGATTTACTTAATCATTAAACCACCCAATATTTGCGAGTTTGTTTCTCATTTTCTGTGCAATACATCTACATCTGTCCCACGCAGTACATTAATTCCCTTTTCTGTAATATTGATTTTTCAAATGTTTAACCCTTGTCTTTGTATAGCATCAAAATCGTCTTTTATAACGTTGCTTTTCTCCTCCTCATCACCTTGCCTAAGATCCTGTAAACTGCATTTCAGATTTTTCACAGTTTGATGGGTCAATAGCCAGAACTGACATAGCCCAGTGGTTCTGCAATTACTCTTATTGTGTACTGAGAGTTTATATTCCATTGGTTATTAAAAATGTGTGCAAACAAATGGAGTTGAAGAAAAACAAATCAGAAATTCATTTTAAAAGAAATATCTTGAAAAAAAAAATAAACACAAGAAGGAGCAGATGAATACTCCAGAAATGCAAATAACACAAGGCAAGAATTGACTTTATGTGCAGGGTTTTTTTAATGTGTGTGTTTACATGATTTCTAGATAGAGGAGATATCACTTGAAAACAGATTTAGGCAAATGTCATGTGCAATAAATATTTATTGTTAGAATTATTTGTGGTTTCAATGAGGTCTTCATTAGCAAACAAAGGAAAAAAAAATCAGCTATTTTCATGTTTATACAGCAAGGATGTCTTTTGCTAAACTGCATTTTGAGCTACATTTTTTTCCAGATCAATTCAATAAGTGAAAGCCCAACAGAGAACAGATGCAATATAAGAGCAATAAAGGGAAGTAAAAAAAATTAAAAATCCTTTGTTCTCCCTGCAGTACATCCGTAAATCTATTAGTGTTATTTTCCTTTCTTCTCTTTTTTGCATCCCAAGCCAGATCTCAAGTTCTCTGAAGCAATCCTTAATCAAGCTCCCCAAAGGCCTACGACTGCATGCAGCAATTTCTCCCCTGCTCTCAGCACAGATGTTTCGAGCACATTCCATTACACCTACATGCCATTACAGCTAATGGCTTATTCTGATGAAGAAAGCTGCTTTCTGCTCAGTGCAGCAAAGGGGAAAATAGCCTCCTGTACAGTTCGTACACTGCAACAATGAAATGTGGGGGCAGGTGGTACAACAGAACTCTCTAATGTTAATTACATACTGTATTACCCCCAAATTTGGCTGGTCATTAATTATGCTAATTTACCTTCCTGAAAATTAGCACCATTCATGTGAACATTTGAGCAGTTTCTAGCAAAATGAACTATGGCATAGTGGTTTGTAAACTTAAACCTTTTGAACCACCCAAATACAAGATCACGGAGGCCGCAAGGCGCGATGTGGAAGGGGGACCAGGCTGGCAGAGAAGGGACCCCACCAGGAACAGTCACCCCATCACGCACCTCAGTGACCTTGGACAGGTTGCACCTAGCTGCTCCGTGACTCAGTTTCAGCCTGTGGAAAATTATACCTGCCTCACACAGGCGAAAACTCCTCCTGTTTGAAGAACAGCGTTTGATTCACTAGCGCCGAAAGGATGGCGACCCTTCCTGCTGCAGAACATTATGCATCAGATTACTGGGAAAGCTGGGCATGTCAGATAAACGATCAAAATGTTTTGCTCAGGCAAAGAATATCTATCAGATTTTAAAGAAAAAAAGCCAAAACCAAACAGTTAAAATCTTCCTTCGGAATGAAGGGGGAAAATGAAAAAGTTAAAGATTTCTGTGCATTATAGTGAGCCTTAATAGACTCCATGCTTTGCTAGGGAGGATGACGTCAAAAATACAAAGCTTAGAGAGCAAAAATCTCTTGTAACTCCTTAAACCTTTCCAGGCAACTCTGCAAGGATTTTTTTGTATATATTTAGACTACATTAGGTCTCTACAAAGAGTGATGTAGTAGCTTCAAGTGTGCCTATAGCTATAGATTGATTTTTTTTTATTTAACTGTTCATAAAAAATTAATCTCTGTCTTCTTCCAAAAAACCCTAAGATTTTACCATATTGATTATAGGCCTAACAAAGTAAGGTATCAGATTGAGATTCAATTTGTTTTCCTATGAATTAAATACATTAAATGACATTTTACTCATGTTGAAATTGATTGAGTTTCAGAGTTAAACAAAATATCTTCTCTACGTTGTGAACTGTCTCCATTTCTTCCTCAAGGCTCCTGTTTTCTTCTATCCATCTCCAAGAAGCCATCATCATATTAACATAGATGACAATCTGGCAAGGAGGTGCTGATCAAAGATAAATTTCACACTCGCACTTCGCATTTTCTAATTACACCATCTGTGTCAGACTCTTTCGTGGCAGTTCTGCCCAATCTGTCAAATGCTGCATGCCTATGGGAATGCAGAGGAGCTGAGAAAATCGCCTCCATTTCCCCCACCAGCCGATCCATCACCCCAATCGGAGCTGGGTGGATATATTAGTCTAATTGGTACTGGAATGAAGGTTCCAGACTGCATATAAGATGAGGTGTTTGGGGGATGCAAGACATGAGATTTACAATTTGAATCATATTACAAGGCTTGCCCCAGCTTGTTTCATAGCAAGCTGAGAGCAAGCCATGCATGCAATATCAGCATGTGGAAGGGGAAAAAAAAAGGAAGAAAGAAATGAGGGATATTTAAAAACAAATCATGAATGAGAAGGTGTCTCCTTTCATTACTCTTGGCTTCTTACAGACATACTAAATGTAAATGATTACCAATAAGTTCACATGAAAGGAATTCATCCTTGTATTAGAATGTAAGAAAAATAAACATAAAGCATTATCTACCCTGACCTACCAGGGACAGCTAGATGTAGTCTAATCAAGTCCTGATCTATTAAATCCAGCAGCTCTGTCAAAATAGGAATGGTTCTTTCACAGTGAAAGTGTACTACTTCCTATCCATGATGCATGAGATTAAGTCACAGAAGGTGAAAACTTGCATCTTCTCTAGCAAGGCTGACATTTAAAATTATCTACTTTATGGGTCAACTTTTTTCAGGGAAATTAATCTCTGCTTTGTACCTGTGTGTAGAAAATTGCAAAGTGCTGTTGCTGGGTGCAGTCAAATCTGGTGTAATATCTCTGTGTCCCTATGTAATCACATTTTAAAGTGAAAATGAGTTGCACTTCTGGGTGCATGAAGGGTGGTGTACCTGTCTGCTCTGGAGTCTGTAAGCCCAAAAAGCGAGTGCAAAAGACGGAATGACAAAAGGAAACTTGGTTGTGTGATAATGCAGGCTATATGCAAAAATTTTGAGCCACATCTGGGATACATGTTCTTTCATGACATCTTAGTACATTTGTACACACACTACTGATTTAAAACTTCACTTCTTCATGGTGAACACACCATGGAGACATGCTGGAGTTCACCTCACATGTCTGTGATGGAGTCTGGGTTGAACTCAGTTCCACATCTTTTTTGGGTCTTGCCTTCAGCATAAAACTGGTTCACATAAGGGTTATTTAATGCCATTATATTTAACATGATCGAGAGCAAAAAAAAAAATAATTATGAACCAGTTAAAGAACACTGTATTTTCAAATCTGAATTTCTGTAGGGCATATAAAGCAGGATTGAAGCATGATATTTTGTGTTCCTACCTTTGGTTTATTTAGTACAGAGCCAAAGGCGTCACTGATGCAAGAATGTTGTTGGTCTGCAGCCTCCACAAAGTAACGCTACTGGAGTACTGTGGTTTTAACACCCTTTTCTGCATTCAGAGGGAGCTGGGGAAAGAGCTGTTCAAATATTCATAAAGGACAGAAGACAAATATTTGGCAACTCCCAACATTTCAGTGCTAAATCATTTAGTAAACACAGGCTAACAGCATTAACACAAGATCAGACAAAACTGCCCAGCACCACTCAGGGCTAGGTCAGCTGAAAGTAACCTTAATGCTGTAAATCAAGCTTTTACTGCCACATATTTGACTGAACTTGTGTCTTTACTTGAACTTTTGAATTTTTCCCTTTCAAAGAAATGTATAAGACAGCCTCAAGGTGGAATATGCCAGAATGACTCCACTTCAGAGGCACAATCAATGAACAGTAATTATCTCAGATATATTTGAGCTTTTTATAGACAAAGACCTTTGTCTGGGTGGGTGCTGCGTAACATAATGTGTCTGTATAGGCTACTTCTCTTTCCCCTGTGCATTTTAATTACACTGGCAATTTTTTTTTTCCCCAAATAGCTATGAACAGAATTCCAATTACACTTATTCATGAGTGTGCAATGCTCATCCCTGCTTCTGTGAGCCTTGCGTATGGGCTTTGAGGAGGAGGCTAGGAGCCACTGAGCGGCAGGCTGGTGTCTGTGCTGGGGACAGCACAGGGATCTGCTGCTGCTCTCGAATTAGAGAAGGGCCACAGCCTCCACAGGCACACTTTGCAAGGGATTCAAAGCTGCATGATGATGTGTTACATGCCTCAAGGTCTCTTACACGCAGGTCTCTGTAGGGCTGACCCCAGGCTGCAAAGCAAGGTGGGCTTCACTGGGTGCCCACCCTGGGGGCTCAGGCATGGGCGCTGGTGGGAAGGTAACTGCTGTGTTGAGGAGCAGCTATTCTCTGCAGGTCAAAAAGCTTCTTGTTCCTATTATGTAAAAAGCAAAGGACCGTGTAGTAGTAGTAGGAAAAACTAAGTGGATACCCTAAAATATCATGGCCAGAATTCAACTACTATTGCCCTTATTTAGTCTGGAGAAGAGGAGACTGAGGGGAGACCTTATAGCAATCTGCAACTGCCTGAAAGGAGGTTGTAGCCAGGTGGTTGCTGGTCTCTTCTGCCAAGTAACAAATGATAGGACAAGAGGAAATGACCTCAAGCTGTGCCAGAGGAGGTTTGGATTAGATATCTGGAAAAATTTCTTCACTGAAAGGTGAAGCACTGGAACAGGCTGTCCAGGAAAGTGACAGAGTCACCATCCAGGGAGGTATTTAAAAAACGCATAGATGTGGTGCTTGGGGACATGGTTTAGTGGTTGGACTTCGCAGTGTTAGGTTAACGGTTGGGTTTGATGATCTTGAAGATCTTTTCCAACCAAAATGATTCTATGATTCTATGATTCTATTCTATGCGTTACAGTAATCCCGTTCCTCCATGTATTTTCCAGAGCACTTTGCACAAACCAGGGTGTCTTAATATTGCTCTGTCTCTCCCCAGGTCTGAGCCTAAGCCATGCGTTGTCACCTGTCTCCAGCAGTGAAAGCACAGTTCAGAAGAGGTGTGGCCTGGGCTCACCGCAGCCTTTCCTCTCTGCGGGGCTCCTGGCCAAGTCTCGCTTCTTCCCCAGCCACTGAGTTTCAGAAAATACATGGGGTTTTCTTGCCTTTGAGAGAGACATTGTGCTGTCTAGGGTTACACTTGGCCAATAAGTCCAAAATTAGTGTTGATGGACAGGCAGACAAAGACGGTGTGGTTGTGAAACGGTGGGGAAAAAATACCTACAGATAGAGAAAATCAAATAAACCTCTTGCTGGAGAACTGCACGACAGTATTGACAAGGTGAGAGTACATCACAGAAATTGGTAAGAATATAACCATCATAAACAGCACCAGTTAAACACCGCAGGGTGAAGCTGCGCCAGTGCGCATACATAAGGAGCAACTGTTTGTGAAGTGGGAGAAACTGTAATCGTCTCTCGTATGAGAGATATCTCTGCAGCCAAGGACATATTGACATGCCTGGAAAATCCCCCTTTTTTTTCTGCAAGGAAGCCCAGGCACAAACTGTCTGCAGTGGGAACGCCAATGAACCTTCAGGCAAGACTTTCAAAACTAAACAAACACAAAAGAAGAGATTTGCTTGGCTGCTCCTTGTGCTGTTGCAAAGCCTGTACCTGTTTGTTTAAAACAAAATCTGGAAGGAAGGCCCTGGTGTCATCAGAGCACTGGTGCCCCATCACTGACACCCTTCCCCAAAGCCACGTGACAGTGGTTTATGGGAGATATCCCAATTTCCTGAAAATACATGATGTTCTTCTCAAGAGAAGGGAAAGCAGATTTATTCCTTCTGCGAACTTGGAACAATCTGCTCACAGAAGTGACAGAAAAAGCCTTTTCTGCTGTTTTCTCTTGCTACCCAGTCATTCACGCGTTTTCCAAAGGATCACTAGCAGTCCGCATCCCTCCCACCTGCCTAAGCCCAGTGAAGTCATTGGCTTTGCACAGGTGTCATTAAGGACCTTTTCTGGAGACAACGGGGCTGTGCAGGTTTAAATGAGGCAACTGAGCTGAAGAAACCTTTGTTGCAGGTGATAATGATAAGTAAGAGGGAACAAGGACTCACAATAAGAGATATGACTCCGCATTTGTAAACGAAATGCATATGATATGAAAATCACTGGTCCAAGAGACTTAGATCTCTGCTGTGCAGCTCTTGCAGCTCCATTCAGAGCAGGATGTTGCTTTCAGCAGAGACAGATGGTTTTTTAGAGCTAATACGGCTGCAGCCAGTAAGTGTATGTATCATTGTGGTTGAATAAATAAATATCCGCTAAAGGAACCTGGTTCAGAAGAGTAAAATAATTAAGAATCATGGAAAACATTACTGCCCATATTCAATTAACAGCTGAGGTATTGTTAGAAAGACGGATCAATCTGGAATGATCTGACTAAAAGCAACAGTTTAGATAACTTGTCTGATAATGGCATGTGTATATCCCATAAATGTCCAGCAATCCTGTATCATTAAACCGTCAAGGACAAGGCTGATTGATGGCAATGTACCTGCAGGAAGCAGCTCAGATGGAAAAACTCCAGTGTGTGCCAGTAAGGTAATTACCTGGGATGGTGGTTCTGATGTGGTCAGCTAGGAATGGGGTGGGTATTGCAGTGCTCTGAACACTGCCCTGATTCCCTCTCCTGAGAGGCAGCTCCGTGCACTGCAGCTGAGGCAGGGGTGGTTCTTTGCTGCTTTATTTACACCACTGAGTCTTCAAGGTCATTATCTCTGTCCCGTTTCAGCACATTTGCAGTGCGTTTACGCGGCAAAGGAATACTGTGTCCATCTATAGGGACTTTATGCTTTGTGTATCACAGTATAAACTGTTCCAAATACAAGCACATTCAAGATGCACCAGAAATTTAGAATAGAATAGAATAGAATAGAATAGAATAGAATAGAATAGAATAGAATAGAATAGAATCATTAAGGTTGGAAGTGACCTCAAGGATCATCTAGTCCAACCATCCCCCCACCACCTATTACCCACTAAAACCAAAGTGGTGCCACCTCCCATATGCAGAAACACACAAGTTGTTTAACAGTTAACATGCACCGGCAATGAATCTATCCTCCTTATTTATTTTTTTTTTAAATCTCTGTCTCCTGTTACCATTCAGCGCAAGGACTAAAAATAAGTATGTCACAATCACGCAACCCAATCCAAGTAATCAAGCACTCCTATTTCAGTAATGCTCTTTATGTATAAATATTTCAAGAATAAAGATTATTTTTGTGCTCTTGAGTGCTGAAATATAATATTTACGCTTAAAAAAGTAATACTTGAGACAAAAATTCAGTAAATCATTCTCCTCAGCTTCCTGGCAAACAAAAACTGTAGTTTCTTTGCCCTCATGAGAAGAACTCAGTATATGGGGGTAAGGGTACAGAAATATAAAAAGACCAACAAATTTTTGTCTTGGCGGTGTCCCATTCCAAAGCGCACAAGCTGAGCAGCCCTCACCAACAATCAGCTCAGCTCATTTTAGTTTCCAGTTAAGTATATAAAAGCGGGGGAACAAAGTACAAAGTCTTATACAAGACTTACACTGAATTTCTGGAAGATTAGTGGGTAATAGGTGGTGGGGAGACGGTTGGACTGGATGATCCTTCAGGTCTCTTCCAACCTTAATGATTCTATGATTCTATGATCAGTGTTTTTCCTTTCAATTTTGCACCTGTAACTTGACTTAGCAGAGTACTTCTCAGTCTGACCTAATGGCAGGTCAGAATTATACCCCAAGTCTGAAAACGGGTTTGGAAATCCAGTGAGTCTCATCTAGAGGCTCCCAGCACTACTGAGATTGTTTAAGCTAGAGACAAAGAAAGAAGACACCTCCTTTATGGCCTTTTGACAGAGGTTATACCCTTTTTAGAGGCTTAAAAATTTGGTTTAAATTAGTCTGAGCTTCAAAGCAAAAGCAGGTCTCTTCCTATGGTGTACCTCCTTTTACATGCAGAACTTAAAGTGAAATAAAAGGCCTTGCTCTTGATCTAAACCATTTTACTCATTTCTAATTTGATTACCTCTTGGTAAACTTTTCAAACATGATGGTTTCATTTAAGTCAGTGACAAAAGTCGACTCCCAGTGAAGCCAGTGGGAGTGGGATCTGTCCCAAGGAAGACATCAATATGCTTGCACTTTGTGGGCTGCCTACATGTCTTTTGAACAGCAACAGAAAGCAAAAGCTGACCACATTCAAGATGCGGATTTTGTGTCTTGGACCCCTATCTAAAAAAACGAATTTAGCACACACATTGAACAAGCAACATAAGTTAAGAACTGGTGATTATTATTGTTATTATTTACAGCATATAGAATACGCTGATGTGAATATTTTGCTTCAGAAGATTGTTTTTCAGAGTAGTATTCATATATTTCTTAGTTATTTTCTTAGTTATGCCAAAATTAAAAAATTAGCAATACAGTTATAAGCTTACTTAAGAGATTTAGACAACCATGACAATTCTGTCCCAAACCATCTGATATTCTGCAACATTTACAGGTCACAACAGACATCAGGCAGCTGCCACCCACGGCTGACAAGAAAAGCTGACTGCATCCTCGCTGGTCCATGCAATTCCTACGTGTGGTGACTTGACCAGAAGTACAGAATTTCACAAATCACTTAATGAAGAGAAAGAAGGACATTTACCTTTTGCTTTCTAGGAATGACTTTCACATGCAGAGAGACAACATTGAAAGAGCCAGATGTCATATGCAGAATTAATTGTGAACGTGAAAGAGATGGTAAGTGAGGCATAATATTTTGCATCAGATTTACAATATTCAAGGTCAATTCAATGCTCCAAGATAATTCAACAATATAGCTTGCAGTAAAGAAGTATAGACGAAGTTCTGCCTCTTTTAAAAGCTATAGCAAAATGCTCATTGTGTTTATGGGACAGGACTGAACGTGGTATCCATATTCACAGATACCTTATGTAAGACCCTGCATATAAATACAGGTTTGATTTCCATCACACCGTAGACACTACTCACTTTAGGAAAAGCCTGATCATTTTCTAAATAAACACAGAAAATTAAGCCTGCAACAGATACAGTGCTTTCCACTAAGGTGTATCAGGTTATCTTGAGTTAGTCAGAGTGCCTAGCAATATTAAGAGCAGTATCTATTTACTGATGCTAGCAAAAGTAAGCAGAGTGTGTTTGCAACTTAAAGGAAAAAATGTTGCAGAAAATTTTCACATATCCATTTCAACATTTTTACCTAAAAGTGTTTGTCATCCTACTTCTTCACCTTTCATCTTCAGTGGCAAAATGGAGCGTGGAAAAGGAAAAGCAGAACGTATTACTCCGAAAGCTACAGTATAAATATGAGTTTACAGTGTTTTGTTTTTCTTTTTTTTTCCACCTTCTGTATTTCTCAGATTCCCTTGATTGACTTGCCTTTTCTTAAATAAAGGGTGAAAAAACATCATTCCAACCACAGAACACAGAAGTTAATAGTGTACAGAAAAAGGCTGAAGTTCAGTGTGAATATCTATACAGGGCTTCTTTAACATTTTTAAGGCAACACAAATACTCAGAAAATCCAGAAAAATGAAAAGGGTAATGGCATCTTTTTAACATGTCTGAAGGGAAATCATACAGCTGCTTTTGATAGTGTACTGGTAACTTCTTTGATGCTGACATTTGGCTCTTCGCTCCTGTGAGTTGTTTACATTTTCCATATTGAAGATCCTTAATCCTTAAGGCCAAGGATTCAAGATAATATTGAATTAAAAGTAACAGTGTTTTTCGTAATGGAAAAGAACATCCAAGAAAGTAGTTGTAATATTTGAAGGAGAGGAGCCATCTGTTTGAAGCCTTGACACTGATAACACGGGGACGAACAAATTCCATGAAACAGTTGACATGAGCAGTTACTTACGTGCTTAAAAGTTTTCAGGATGGGCCTGTAGAATGTGACTGGATTTCACTGCACTCAAATCAGCAGAAATCATAAAATATTCCAGCAGTGATGTCAAGACAATGACCATAACACTGAAAGTGTTTGGCACGATATTCTCGTTATTTTTCCTTGTGACAGATTTTATTAAGGCTATTTATTGTTAACACATGGGTTCCTGGGTTATTAATATTGCATATAGATATATACGATTCCTGTGTTATTGCCCAACATAACTGAGATTTCAGTGGAAAGACAGACTTGGAATTTTAAATATTGAATTCCAGATGTCTTCTCAGTAGACCTTTACTACACAAAGATGCATTATGCATTTACAGTTTACTACCTGGAGAGAAAAGAATTAATATAGGGGATTGCACATGTCCAGCTTCTATGTCAAGCTCAGCTGAGGAAATCAGTTCATACCACAGCTGGTCCAAAATCTATCACACTTTTGCATTTTTGGCAGGATGTCACCTTAGGCACTGTAAATGGTGTATGTGTGCTATATAATTATATTGTCCATGGATTTATGCACCTGTGTTGCATATTTCATTACATTTTCTTGGCCTGCTTATTAGGACTACATTTTACATGTCTAATAATACGATTCAAATTCTACCAAATATGAAACACTGACTTTCAAGCAGAGCTAAATGAAGCTTAAGTAATTTAACATGAACCAGTGGAAGACAAAAGGATTACTTCACTCATAGCAAGGTCGCAAGGTTCCTGTTGCTGCTCATCCACCCACATTTCCTTTCTTTCTGTTCGTAAAAAAATTTGAGCCAGAGAAATGCAATTTAAATCCATTTATTTACTGACAATACAACAGAAAGCTCATTCTTTTTTTTGAAATAAAGCGTTAATGGGACGTTTACAGGAAATCACAATGAACTTGGAATCTTTTGCAGAATCAAATCAGAGTTCCTACAACAAATACCATGCGTATTTTGTTGTTTCTAAACATCAATTGGCCGTATAAAAAGTGTAATAGAAAAATTAAAAATTTGTGATTACAATGACACAGAGCGTGTGCCAACAACTCTGTGGATGGCTTTTTATCTCATTCCCTTAGTGAAAACAGTTAACTAGGCACTGGTGAGATATTCTGTAACTGCGCAACAAAAAGCTGGCACAACTGCCTGGTGTGGCATGCCAGATGTGTGAATACATTCTGGAGAGCAGTATCAGCAGCTCCAACAGAAAGCCATAGCCATTAATCTAGAGACCTCTGGGAGTTCAGGATCGTGCTGTAAAACCTAGACCCTGCCAAGACTGCATCAGATAAAGCCATCAATGCATTGTAAAAGAGACACAAAACCTATTTCATGGGCTGCACTGATCAAGCAATTACAATCATTGACTACATTAAGCAAAGAAACAGCGGGGTGCCCTATAAAATTGACTGCCAACTTGAATAATCAATAGACTCCATGTAGAGTAAATTAAATAACTGAAAAACTATTTGGAAAAGCTGAAGTTAAAAAGCCAATCTGTAATCCCTCATCCATGGAAAAACAATCCTGCATCCAAAAGATTCTTTTGCTTGCTTTCATTCTTGTCACTAGGAAATACAGTAACAATAAACTAAGATGTTTTTTAACTGTCTCATTCACCAGTTAATAATTGTTCATTTAACCTGGGCATTCATAATCAATGTGTGCATTAGTATCATACCTCCCAATCTGCCAGGCTTCAAACACGGGCCACAGTTGCAGGACTCATACTCAGAACGAGGGAACCCAGAGAAATTGTATGTACTATGGGAAACTTAAAACGACAGAGGGTGCTTTCCCTGATACAAGGCATAGTCAATTTGGCCCGACTCTCCTGATTATTTCCAGCATAAACCATTTATAGCAAAAGCCATAATTTTGCAACTGATGGTAGAATGGTTTGGAAA
Organism: Psophia crepitans; assembly: GCA_013399095.1. Taxonomy (NCBI): domain Eukaryota; kingdom Metazoa; phylum Chordata; class Aves; order Gruiformes; family Psophiidae; genus Psophia; species Psophia crepitans. Next base: position 5,582 of record VWZZ01000879.1, on the reverse strand, counting down.
TGTTACAACAGAGCAATTTTTTCAGCAAAAGATGCTGAGTCAACAAAAACAAAGGTTATGGAAACAGAATGGCGTTGACTAAACAGTTTTTCAGTCCAGCGCAGGAGGGCGGTTGACAGAGAGCTTTCCCCCTACACATGTAGATGGAGATAATGTGCTCTCCACCATAACTGTGCATCAAAGCAGTGGCTGGAGCATGCCCTTGTCTTACCACACTCCTCTGGTAGAGAAATCTGAACCTGGGTACTGAGCAAGGACCACTGCCCTGGATTTTCTCTCTTGTGGACCTCAAATGCTCTTCTGAAAATTGCTAACAGCTTTTAGGTTTTGAATGTAAAGTGTTGTGTGGTTTGGTATACTACTTCTATAGAACTTGTTTAGCATAACTGGCTTAGTGTTAATAGCTAAATTTGCTGAAGCCTTAGGCTACAAGCTGTGAACTTTCACTTAGATATGTTGAACTTCTACCTAGTCAAGTAAAACAAGCCCTCAGAATCGGTTCAAGACAGAAGATAAAGAAGGCACATTCATTAACAGAAGCTGCAACCTTGGAGATAAGAGAAGAAACGGCCCACCTAGAGACAAGGAAAGGACCCCATAAAGGATAGGAAGATCCCAGGCCCTAATATTACTACTAATCCAAACTGCCTCATGACGGGTGGGGAATTAGGTTGTAAGTGTATAATTGCCCAGGGATTTCTTTGTTCTTCAGAGGCACCCAGTCCGAGCTGTAGCATTATTAATAAAAAGGACTCTATAGAAGAATCTCCTTTTGACTTATTGGTTCGGCAGAAACCCAGAGTCAAACCCTGTTGTGGTGGCTCGTATATGTAATTTCCATAACAAAACAAGCCTAACAGTTTCTGTTTCATTTTGGCTTTTCAAAACTTTTGGGGAGGTTTTGGGTATGCCTAAATGTCTGTATAGGAGCAGGCTGCAGTGGTGCTGTGGGGCAATCTATGTAGATCAGCAGTTCACCTGCAAATTGCCACAGCTGAGTAGGAGCTGTCTTTTACTGATTGCATCGCAGTATGTCAACGGAGCTCATCCAGACATTGTTCTGGACAGGGACCATCAACTGTAGGGCCGTGAGTGTTTCCTTCAAGGCTGATACTTCCATTGTATCATTAGGACAGCTAGTAGCATATTGCAAAAACATATCCAAGTTATTGTGTCCTAACAGGTACTGTTCACGTTGTTAAGACTTCCAGGGCACATATGCCATAGTTCTTAGCTTACAGGAAGACGAGCCAGCTATTGGCACAGGAAGACTATTAGTGTCTAAGAGTGCTCATTACTTTGTGCCTTGTTACTGAGTGGAATATGAACCTGAGCAAAAGCAGAATGTCAGTTTTTAACTCCTGCCCCAACTAGCCTGAGCACCATTTCAAATGACCACAGGTTTGTGTATTTTACTGAATTTGGTTCAATAGTTGGCAGGAAATGTGCTGCAGCAAAGACATACCTCAAAAGAACAGTTCAACAGCATTAGATTGCTCCACATCTCAAGAAGGAAGGGATACCTGTAAAAACCTCGGTTAGTGGCAAATATTCCGATTCTATAGCCAAGAGAAAACGAGTCATTTTTAATTCTTGTAGTAAAAACAATAAATGCCCCTTTTGGAAAACTTGCACTTTTTGATGCCTATGTAAATTTTCTCCGTTTTCATTCTCTTGTTTTGAAAGAAAAGTCCCATTTTGCAGTGAAAATATATTCTTTCCTGGAAAAAAAATAAAAAAAGCCTTCTGTTTTCATGCTACCAAACTAAGAAATATCAAAGGCAAAGCTGCAACATATTTTGCTTTTCAGAGAATCTGGAGAAATGTGATGTAGCAGTTTTTCCAGTGGTGCAAATATTTTTTACTCACCTCACACTAACATGGGTTTTTTTGTGTGGATAAATTAACACGTAAGCAAGGGTGTTAGGCTCTGTACCTACGGTAATAGCGTGAGTTGGGTTCTTCACTGACAAATGTTTTCTTATTTTTTTTAGCTGAAACATAATGTAGAATTTTGGATTCATTCAGTCTGGTCTGCAGATTAAAGGAAAACAGATGAAGAATTGAAATTAACTCCTCACGGTACACAGCTTTTACATTTGGTTGAAAAAGTACTTCCAGAATATGTTCCGTACATATTCAGAATAAATCTTGGAGCGGTCATCATTACTGAAAGGGTTTTTGTAAATTAAGGCATCTGGGAAATCTTTGGGACATTAATTCATCCGTATTTTGGGGAGATTTGTACAAGAACTTTTCTTTCTTGGTACACAATAAATAAGTGAGTGAGTTGTCAAGAAACAGTCTGGGATAAGAGTTCTGTCTCACCTGTTTAAAAAACAGGGACAAAACCTCTGAAAAAATGTGCATTATAAGCAAACTCATAGTAACTGCATACCAAAGAAAGAGAAATATGATGAACTAAAAGTGATTATGTGTCACAATAAAATTTTCCAACTTGTCTGCTGATTAGATGGTAATGCTGCCCGTAAAAGCGAGGGCGGGGGGGGCGGGGGGGAGCACTGCAGAGAACCTGATAAAACATCCTACTGAAACCTATTGTATTTACTACTTATTAGATTCTGAACTCAAATAGATCTTGATTGTTGAGAGCTTGGGTATTTAAAAGCCTTAAGATCATCAATTACATTACTCATAATTTCCACATCTGCCTGTTCCCCAGCAATTCAGCAAGAGAGAGATGGCTGTTATAAGAGTCTTTCTGCAACTTGATTACCATGAGTCTCTGTTACAATGTGCACTTGAAATGCCTTTAAGGATCTGAACTTAACTGTAATTTGCAGCTTTATGGAACTCCTACGTGGATCGCTTTTTGGTGATAGTGAAAATCAAATGAGTGGATATGGTCCAAATTACCTGGAAGAAAAGCAGGTCCTTATCCACTCAAAGGAATCCCTACAAGCCTGCCAAAACACAATAAATGCACTCTGCTTTCCTGCATCATCTGGAAAGTGAATATGTATTTCAAATTAAACAGAAACCCTGATTAGCTCCGTTATTATGAAGTGAAACAGCAAGAAGACTATGTTTGTAGAAGGCATTTGCAGGCTGCAGGGAATGTTTCTTCCCTATTATGTCACTCTTTTCAAAATAAGCACTTTTTAAACAAAACTCTGTTTTCTTTCCAAAGCACTGACATCCTGATCCTATTTCCCATTAAAGTCAAAGGAGAGCTATCCATTATCTCTCATGGGAGTTGGATCACATTAATGGAGTGTGCTTTTCTCATTCACAAGCATCCATACCCACGCCACTTGAAGACAGTACAAGGTGCTCTTACACGGAGATCAACCTGACTCTAGTAACAGAAATACGCTCTTCAGTAACCATACTGGCTGCTCCTTTGGTATTACCTGGGTGCTACCTTTATTTTAACTCTGTCTTGTAAAGAATGGGATTTCAAAGGAGATGGAGACACTTAACAAGCTGCAGCATGGGATGGAGGCCTGTTTGAAAAGCCTCACTGAAGTCAACGGGAGTATCTATAAGGTAATACCAAATGCAAGTATTAGACCTATGTATCGCATACTGTGCTGTAGAAAGAGGCTGGCATGTGCAAAATGGATGAATCAAATAAATCATCATAGAAATAATGTGGAGGTAGTCTTAGAGATTGCAGAGAAATAAATACATAAATAAAAGCATTTGTAGAAATGACTTTTGCAAAGGACAAGTGTAGCATATGCAGCTTCCTTAGTTGCCAGTGTTTCAGCATAACTTCTGGGTGGTCTGTTTCTCTTTAGGTCGAAATATTTCAAAATGCTCTCACTGTCACTTCACTGGATGTCACTTTTGTGAGTCCATAGAACCTCAGTAAATACAGTTTGGTTGCCATTTACTTAAATTGATTATGGAAAATTCATCCACTACTAACACCTGAAGTGATATTCAGGAGAGAGAAAAGTCTTGTTTTAAAGTTTCCCTCCCTGTACCTGTCCTTCATTAAAAAGACACACCTGAGAAGTTTCATGTGAAATGTTAAATGTCGGACGTAAGCCTTCAAACATCAGGACATAGGCAACTTGGAAGTTGAAATGGGTTTCCCAAGGAAGAAAGGATGAAAGAAAGCTAAGGGGAAGGAAGGGTGAAAGAAGGCACAGGTACGATAAGGGAAGTTATAAAGTCATGAAGACAGGTCATAAAGGTGATGGAAGGGGTCATAGCAGGAGGAAGATGACAAGAAAATGCACACATTGCTGAAGGAATAGAAGATAAGTCCAGGAAGAATAGCAGTTCTTAAGAAACATTATCACTCCATTTTGAGAAATGCAAGCAAGAATGCTGGGGCAAAAAGAAGGAAAATTATCAGCTTCTTGTTTTGAAATACTGTATGAAAACGGACTTTGCAAAAACTTTCAAACCAATATGCTGATGACATGAAGACAAGTTCTGACTTACCACTCTTTCATCCAAGGCACCTGCAGGAATGTAAAATGTAGAGATGCCGATTCTGCCTAGGTCATAGGACAGATTCTGCTTTCACTTCATTGCACTAGAAACATTTATGCTTTACACTGGTGAATTTGAAAGAAGAGAGAGGCTTTCTTGGTGGACAAATGTGACAGCTCAAACAGTGGTCGGGAGCTGTCTTGGGCAGAATGACCACGAAATGGTAGAGTTCTCTATTCTTTGAAAGTCAGGAGGGCGCACAGTAAAACTGCTACCTTGGACTTCCGGAGGGCAGACTTTGACCTGTTCAGGATGCTGGTAGGGAGGGTCCCTTGGGAGTCAGTCCTGAAGGACAAAGGTATCCAGGAAGGTTGGACGCTCCTCAAGGAGGAAGTCTTAAAGGCACAGGAACGGGCTGTCCCCGTGTGTGGTAAGAAGAGCTGGCANTCCAAATAGTTTCATCTGAGTTTTCACTTTGGGTCTGAAGAGTACCTGCTGACAGGGAGCAGATTCCTCATTGCCTGCTGTTCAACATGCAACTGGATTGTAAATGAAGCTCTCGACATGGCCTCCGTCGCTAAAATCTGGCTGCATCCTCCCATCAAGTGATCTCTTCCTCAGGTCCTCATTTATCACTTTCATGTTCCACTTTGAAAGAAACCAAACTTCCAGGGAGCAAAGGACCAGCAGGGAACCATTAGGAGAGGATGTTTGGGGAGCAAATTATCCACACACCATCAAGTTTTGTCTCTTCGTTTTTATAGGTTAAGACAAACCTTGATAAAAGAGTGTTTCCTTCCTACCCCCAACCCCCAAACTACAGCAGAAGAAATTTATAAGGAGAAAGTGAAGTTTGGAAGATTCTGCTTGTCTATTTCAGGAGGACCACCACATGTAAGTTCCTCAGAGGCAGCTCTTCTTCAAGACGAGTTTCTGCCTTGCTTATTCAAATCAGTGTTCTCACCAAAATAAAATACTGTATATTTTTGATCTGCCAGAGTTTGCTTATAAAGAACAGGGAGCTGTTCTGTCCGAGCAGGAGCAGCCACCCTTTCTTCCTGACTAGCAGACAGATGCATTTGGTATTTGAATGCAGCTGTTTATGGAGCAAATCATCTTGAGGACAATCTCATGCCATGCCTGTGACAGCCAGGGGATCAGACCCAGCCAGC
>VWZZ01000877.1:0-10901 GCA_013399095.1 Psophia crepitans | reverse complement strand
GCGGCCACTCCCTCTCCTGCGGGGGTGGTGCAGGGCTCGGGGGCACTTTGTTTTCCTTTCCAGGGGGCTGGGGGTCTCTCTTGGGGTGAACGTCAGTGCTGGAGGAGCAGCGGGGCGGGAGCAGGGCGGTGGGTGCCCAAAAGGACGGCTCGTCCGGGAGCTGAACCCGGGAGCTGTCACACCCGGAGGAGACTCATTTCCCCAGACCCACGGGGAGACGGGACCCGGCCCAGCTCTTGGCCCCATGGCCCTTGGGGACCCTGCCCCGGCTCTGCCTGCGCTGCCAGCACAACCTCCAGGGAGAGCAACGAGCTCCCAGCACACATGAGTTGCTGGTGCCAGGCATCGGGGTCTTCCCCAGCAGAGGGTCCCCTTTGGCAGCTGGCTCATAGGAGGGTGCTGTGGGGACATTTCATCCTCGGCGTTTCATCCTCCCTGCCTTGCGGCACTGGCCAAGCAGGGCTTTTTCCCCCTCCCAGGTCCCCTCCCAGTGCTGGGGTTGTGCCAGGTTGGGGGGAGGTAGATGGAGCTGAGTGAGCACCCAGTGTCATCGGCACCTGCTGCACTGGGGAGCTGCTCCCCCTTCGTGTGCTTCATGCACTTCTCAGAAACCTGGAGGCTTCGCGGGTGCCTGAGCCCTCAGAGGCTTCACTGAGACTGTTTGGGTCGGCGCTGGGCACTCCTGGGCGAGCGGGGCGGGCGGATGCTGCCCTGGGGACACCCGGGACGCAGCAGGGAGGGAGGAGAACACAGCAGTCTCCTCGGGGGCAGCTGGCAGTGCTCTGCTGCGGAAAGGGGAGGGGGGCTGCAAGTCCCCACAAGCCTGGGACCCCAACACCTAGCTGGTGCAGGTAGGGGAGGTGTTGGGCTCCCTTAGCCAGCGACCCGGGTCAGCCCTGTGCGTGCTCCCAGTGCAGACAGGGAAGGGTTTGGGGTACCCCAGACCTGGGGTAGCAATGTGGGGCATGGGAGGGGGGCAGACAGAGGGTCAGGTGTGTTGGGGGGCACCCCATGGCAGCAGGGCAGGAGGGCGCCATGGCTCAGCTGGTTAAAGCGCCTGTCTAGTAAACAGGAGATCCTGGGTTCGACTCCCAGTGGTGCCTGGCCCTGGGGGTTGTTTTTCCTCCCCACCCCAAGGTGGGGGTCTCTGCCCTGCCCCAAGCAAGTGGAGACACCCCTCTGTCCCAGGCAACCGGAGTCTGGTGGGGAGTGAGTTTCAGTTTCATCCTGCCCCCTCTCCAAGATATGACCCAAACTATCTCCAGATCCCAGGGAATTTGGGAAAGAAAGAGGTGCATCCAGTGCTGGCTGGACATTCTTCCCCACAACCCCCACTCCGTTAATTTGCACAACTTGTGCAGGAAAACCCTCTGCACACAGGTTGGGGGTGGTGTGGGGGTGATGCAGACCTGCAACCAGTAATGAAGCCTGGGGTGCACACAGTTTTATGGCAAAAATAAATGCCACCTTGCCCATTGCTGTCCTCTGAGCACGGGGACAGAAGGGGAGATGGAGAGGGGCAAATGGATCGCAGGGACCTGCACAGGCAGGTGGGCAGCTGCCTGCCGCGGCCAGGCAGAGGGGCTGGGGGGGTCTGTCTGCCCAGCCCGGCTCCCCAGCAGAGAGCCTGAAGAGTCAGCCACAGGTTTGTAGCCTTTGGTTAAAAAGGGGGAAAAAAAAATCCCCCAAAAAAGGGCTTGGAGCGTGGGACGAGGTGGCCGAGTGGTGAAGGCGATGGACTGCTAATCCATTGTGCTCTGCACGCGTGGGTTCGAATCCCACCCTCGTCGGGCCCCGGGGGACCCCCACCCGCAGGGAGGCTTTTAGTGCAGCCCCCGGCGTGGTCAGCTCCCTTTTGCTCGTTCACGTTAAGCACACGTCGTGTTACATCTGCCCCTGGACTGCTGCTCCCACTTGCTGACCCTCCTCCCACGACCTTCAGTGCACCATGCCCCCACGCTCCCGTGCCGGGGCAGGGTGCTGCCCCGCTCTGCTCCCCGAGCCCACCCGCTGTCTGCCCTCCGGCCAGCCAAGTGCATCTTCTCCCAGAGGCCAAGCACCAAACCGCGGGCAGGGAAGGCCAGCGACAGGCTGGCCGTGCTGGCCGGGCAGCGATGCGGGCGCACCCTGAGCCTGGGCACTGCTTTGGTTTTTTTCTTTCTAAATCTCACACACAAGCCATGGGCAACCCTCTCATGCCAACGGGAGCCCAAAGCCAGTCCTGGACAAAGCCGTGCCTTGCTGAGCCACCACCACATCCTAGAGGTGCTTTTTCGAGGATGGCATTGCTGCTGCATGCTGGCAGCTCCCTCCTGCGTCTGCAGCAGTGCTCGCAGCGGAGGTTCCTGGGGAGAGGAGAGGGTGAGCTGTACTGCAAGATGAAGAGGAAAGAGGTAAAAAGACCGGCCTGCTGGGAAGTTTCTGACTGTTGAAATCCCGGCGGTTTTGCGGAGAGGGAAGTTCTCATTCCTCAGAGCACGTCTGTGCTTCAACTCAGCTGGGGAAACGTGTTGCGCCGGCCTTGCAGGTGCATTCCACACTCCCACCTCTTCATTCCATGGATGAAGATGTGGCCAAGCAATGCCGTGGCTTGGAGGCAAGGTGAGGATGCTCAGACATAGCTGCCCACGCTGCAAACACTGCGCTGGCTTTTCGACCTTCCCCAGGGCCACGTTTCCTTCCCGTGACTTGGGGAGATATCCCTGGGAACCTGCTGGGAGCTGCTTCCCTCCGACACCCTCTCCCGAGCAAGAAACAGTGATCAGTCTGCAGGAAAATGCCATCAGCACCCTGTCCCGCTGCCGTGGGACACTGCAGTGCTTGGCCAGTTCTGCTGCCCTGGGTGCCTGGACGTGCTGCAAGAGGGATGGGTGTGATTTCCTGGGGAAAAAGCATGGATTTTGGAGCATGGGTGTTACAGCCCTGGTGAAACATCAACTTGCAGCTAGAGACGGTGAAATGGGCAGGGTGCAGGCTCCTCCTCGGATGGTGGTGCGTGGCATGGGGGCTGCTCCAGCAGGATGGGACCTGGGGGCTTGCAGGGCAGAGGCAGCTCGGGGAAGAGACAAGCTGACGCCGTTGGGACACCACACAGCCTGCTGGGCTGTGTGTGCCCTGGCACATGCCTGCCCTGGCCCTGGCACGCGGTGACGAGGCCTCCTGGTGGGGTGACATGCCAGCCTCGGTGACGCCGGGGAGCACCAGCCCACCCGGGGACCCGACAATTATCGGAGACGTGGCGGCACGAAACTGGATCACCTGCAGCCCCGGGGCGGCGCACAGCAGCAGGAACCCAGTTCTCCCCAGCAGCACAGGCCGGGCTCCGCTCCCCGGGCTGCTCGCCTGAAGCACCCCAAGTCTGCCCCAGACAGGACACGGCAGCCAAGGATACCTTGTGGCTGCGGCGGAGGGGCACCCACCCAGGGTGGGTCTGTCTGCACCAGGGTGCTGACTCCTGGCATTGGGGCGTCCCGCTCGCCCATCAGCCGCCTGGGAGCAGACATCGCATGTCTCCAGCAGGTCGGCTGCAGCCCCGTGGCAAGCCCTGCGCAAGAGCGCTGGATGCGGGTGTTCCTTGGAGGTGGGGTGCAGTGGGTCTGTTGCTGCTTCAAAATCTGCCTTTGCATTTGGTTTTCAGGTGAAATTTTGGGGCAGGGGCAAGCTTCCACCTTCCAGTCGGTCTCAGAGACATCTTGGCTTGTTGGGAATCAGAATGCAGAGCAGTGGAACTGGAGTTGCAGAGCGCTGCGGGGCCTGGTGGTGCAAGGGGAAACACGGGGAGTGTTGCTCCAGGGACGTGTTTTTCCTCATGCCCTTATCTGCAGGAAGAACCAGGGCTGAGATAGCCACACATCCTGGATCCAGGATGTGCAGAAGTTAAGAAAATGTGTCCAATGTGTTTGATCGGGTGAAATTTTCTTAGTTTTGTGGTTCCTCTAAAGCCATGTCTTAAGTAGAAAGTGCTCATTCCCTGAAATTAATATTGGTCAGAAAATAACAGTCCTTGTCTTCTCCCAAATACCTGCATTTTCAGGAAGAGCTGTTTCCCCTGTGGTTTTCCTTTGTTTTAATTTGATTCATTACACAAATCTGATTATTTTAGCTTCCTGACACGTGCCTTTTGTTTCTCCTGTCCCCTTCTCCAGGCAAAGGCCTTGTTTCAGCACACGGATCGGCTCACATTCAGCAACATGCCCTCTCTAATTGCCCCCGTGCATTTATTTCGAGCATCGCTGCACCCGTGGATATTTTTCTAGGCCACGACGGTCCGATGCGAGCAGAACCTCAAGTACTTAAGCTGGGTTGCAAAACTGAAACTCACAGTGAGGCTGCAAATCAGAAGATCCCAGCCTGGGTCTGGAAGCTGGGAAGGGAATCCCCCCAGGAAGGGCTGTTTCCCTGGGATCGCAGGTGTGCACAGAAACACACACAAAAAAAGCCACAAAAAAAAGGATGGAAGATGGTTAGTGAATGGGAAGAAACCCTGACTGGCAGAAGAAGGGTTTAATTCTTAGGCTGTGGGTCCAAGGTGCACCCGTGGCACCATTTTGTTATTCAGGAATGGTGTAAAAAGCAGAAAGATAAAGCTTACAGTAAAGGCTCATCTTTTTCTGCTCATCAAATCAGCATTTGGGAGATTGTGATGAACCCACAGCCTCCTGCCTTACTCTGGCAGGCTGGAAGTTTGCTTCTGGCTGAAGCATGTGTCCTCTGCTGCACCTCGGAAAAGCTGATTTTCTCTTTCCCCTTCCAGAACAATGTTAAAAATAGATGGGCTTGACCCCAGCACCTCTGAAAGGCTTTTTTTTTGCTCTGGCAGGCAGAGCAGGATGGGACAATTCAGTGCTATCAACTGTGGCTCTACAAGACCAAGTCACCCTGGGAAAATGACCCCCAGAACCCTACATGTCTTCAACAGTGATGCCGGCAGCTCCCAGCTCCACACATGCATAGTACATATGCCCCGGTACTACCACGGTTTATTCCAGGGCAGATGATGTTTGTGCCTTCATCTGGGTTCTGCTGGGGCGAAACGAAAAGCCTTCTTCCAACTTTCCTTGCCCCTGGAGCATGACGGCTCATTCCCCTGCTTGGGACCGCGTCAGCGACTCCCTCTGCCCAATGTGCATGTGATTCATGGTTAAGTGCAGGTCAGGACTTTTGCAACTCCCCGGCTGTTTAGCACCTAACAGGCTTCCAGCAGAGCAATCTGGTGTCACGCTGCAGCCTCTAATTAAAAATGTCTTGACGATGTCACTCCATCACAAGGAAGCATAGCTGTGAACTTCTGGCTCACCGCTGTCAGCGTACCCAAAGAGCAGGGTGGAAAGGCCCTCGGCCTCGGAAATCAGCTCACTGCGCAAAATTGGTATGTTCTGGTGTGCATCACCTTCAAGGGTGGACTCCAGAGCCCATGATTATTTTGTTTTTAAAATTTGATGTGCCTTGCAAGCAGAATTCATACCCCAGGCGTGAGGACTAATAACAAAACAAACAAAAAAACCAACAACCCAAGACCAAGAAAGAAAAGCCAAAGTCGTGTAAGTGGATCCAGAAGTGTAAAAATTGGGTCGTGTGGGGCTAGCTGAAGTCCCTGTGTCTGCCTCTCTAGCACCCAGGCAGGAGAAATGCCCTGCTGGCATTTTTCTGCCAGCCGTGCATTGTGCCCCGGTGCCCTCAGCCCTGCAGCCCCCCCGGTTTTCCTGCCGTGGAGGAGACTGCTGTCGCAGGGTTTACCTACAGATGCACATTTCTTGTGTCCAGCCTAAATCCCGGAGCTCACCTCGGGTGCACTGGGAACCTGAATTGTTGTGCTCGGAGGAAGGGGGGGAGCGATGCGCCTGCCCTAAATTCTGCTGAAACGCTCCCCTGCCTCGTGGCGTGAGACCTGAAAAGTACTTTGGCCTTAGGAAGTGAAGTAATTAATGCCTGTAGCCCAAATCATTTCAATCTTACTCAGTATTAAATGGAAGCAAAACATGACAGATGAAAGAGGGAAATGTTTAATCAGTCGGGAGAGCTTTCCAGGAGAAAACTGCTGGTTGTTGGGGAGTTTCAGGCAGAAGGCATGCGCCTGCTCCCCCGGGGGCCGGGGCACCCTATAAAACCCCACACGGCACCTGGCCCTGCCACCCGCTCCCAGCCGCTGCCGCCGCCGCCTGGGTAAGTCAAGACGGGCTCCGTCTCTCCTCCCCACTCAGCTGTTTTCATCGATGCCTTGTGCCCGGTCCTCCGCAAGAGTTCAAGGTTTGTTACCTGCCTCCCTCCTGCCTGCAGAGGATGTCGGGGAGCGGTTTATTTCTGCTCCAACATGAGGAGTGGAAGGGGTTGAGGGATGCAGGGCTTGCAGGGTCCGTAACCACATAGCCGGGTGCATGCTGCATGGTTTTCCTTGCCGAAGGAAAAAAGAAATAGGGCATGCCCAGGTTGCAGGGATGGATGTGTTCCTCTCTATGGAAGGGCATCAGAGGTCCCTTATATTTTGGGATGGGATAGCTCAGCTCATGTTGAGCCCAGCTCACCCACATTGCATAAGTGGGTTTTGCTCCAACTAGATGTGTTGCAGTGAGCATCTCGCTTGCTGAAGACTTGCCGTCTGCTCCAAGGCAGGCAGCGCGCAGAGGCAGGTCTGCCCTCGGTGCTCTCAGCATCTCGTCCCTCCAGCTTGCCCAGATGTGCAGCTCAAACCAAATTCCTCACTTTCTCCTCAGCGGGTTATGGGAAGGGGGAATCTGTCTCCTGCCCGTTTGGAAAGCTTTCCTTCGTGGTTTCTAAACCATCCAAACTCGCCCTCTAGCTAGCTGTCCCACACCTCTTATTATGGGAGCCGCTGAACGAGGGCTCAGCAGGGAGGGACCAGCCTCTGCCTTGCATTTACACCCCAGCTCTGGCTTTCAGGTGTACGTCCTCGCCGAACGATGTCCTGCTACGACCTGTGCCTGCCCTCCTCCTGCGGTCCCCGGCCGCTGGCCACCAGCTGCAACCAGCCCTGCGTCCGCCGCTGCGGGGACTCCACCACTGTCATCCAGCCCCCCACCGTCGTGGTCACCCTGCCCGGGCCCATCCTTAGCTCCTACTCACAAAACACGACGGTGGGGTCCACGGCATCGGCGGCGGTGGGGAGCTACCTCCGGTGCTGCGGGGTCCCCGTGGCCTCCGGTGGTCCCCGGGGGCTGGGGAAGGCGGGACTGCTGTGCCTGGGCAGCGGGCTGTAGGGGTGTCCTTGGCCATCATCTCCTCCCGACGATGCCAGCAGAGCGGCCACATCGGGAAGGACAAATGAAGCACAGGACCAAGACTGGGGAAGAGTACTAAGGAAATGCCTGTGGGTTTCCCAGCTTTGGGGGGCACCCACAGCCCCCCCAGGAGGAGGGGAGCCATGCGAGCTTGTCACTCGAGCCCATGTCTCTGTATACCTTTCTCTCGCTAAGCCTTACTTTGTATTTCCATGTAGGTGTCACACCCTGCGGTGCTACACAGCATTTGCTACTGGCTGGGAGAAAATGCTTATAGCAGGCTGTAGATGGAAGATGATAGTCACGGGGCAGTGGGGCAGAGGAACACCTTGATCTTGTAAGGACCGGCTTGTCTCGGAGTGGGGTTTGTCCACTTCTTTACCGAGCGCTGGAAATGTACTTCTCATACTCTGAACTGGTTTATTCTCCTTCTCATTAAAGTCATGCTACATCATAGCCTGAGTCTTCTGGTGTTCTGTGCCTCTGGTCTGGAGGGGTAACCTGCTCTGGAGGCCACTTGCTCTGTGTGTGGAGGTTTCTTTTTTGTCTGAAATGGGAGTTTTTGCTGCTCAGCTCCTCACTGTGCTGACAGAAGCATGTGGTTTGCTGTGACCAGCCCCAAGGCAACTTTCTCAGCCTGGAAACCTCTCCTGCTGCCCCGTGGCAAGCACCTGCTTAGGGAGGACTTCCTGCAGGAGCAGAGTTGTTGCCTGTTCCCTCGGGGAGGTGGGAACACAAAGGTTTGACATTTCAAAATGCATTTGGCAGCAATTTTTGGGGTGAGCTAAGGAGGATGGATGTGGGGTCAGGGAAAAAAGGTAGAAGTGGGCTTCTTGGGAGATGCTCCTTTGGATGACCATCCCATGCCCAACTCACCCAAGGTTTAATGAGTGACAATGAAGAGTAAAAAATTCCTAAGATATGCCAGGGCAAAAGCAGACCTCAAGCATTAGGCTCTTCATTCTTGCTCTTTACAACAGCACGTGGCAAAAGGAGCCTTATACAGATAAGAACGTACTGACTCAAACCCAGATGCCCAGGTGCCAGCGAGGCATGTGATGTGTCTACATCTGGCTGTATCTCCTAATGAAGCAGCAGAAATGTTTTGTTCTGTGCTGCTGTATGCGCACATGGACATGCATATGTACTGCAGGCGCGACTGCTACGCTTGCCCCGAGTGAGCCCTGTGAGCCATGGGCTGAATGTACCCATGTTCCTCTGCCGGCTCAGTATGATGGCTCAGGGGATGCGATTCCAGGTGCACCTGGACCTACAATCCACGTCCACTGTAGCATCCCTGGCCCCGTCAGAGAAAGAGGGATGCCTGAGATGTGAAACATGGTGCAGGGTTACCCAGGTTTCCTCTGGACACAGACGTTTGGAAGCCCAAATTCGCTGAGACCTGTGGCTGAGCACTGATTGATCAGAGGTGTCGTGGGGAGAGGCATCCTAACATTTCTCAGAGACACCAAGCATGAGGGACACTCAGACCTGTGCTAACGCCATCAGGAAAGATATATAAACCTAGTAATAAGGACATGAAGAAGAAACTATCATTTCCCCAGGTGCTCCAGGTACAGAGGCAAGAGCTCAGCACTCTGGACCAGTGCTCAACAGGGAGCTTCACTGTGTTGCTGAGTCAAGAGACCTGCAGGTCCCGTCGTTGTGAGCTGGTCAGTTAGAGGAGGACAAGGACAACCCCATCCCTAGCCCCAGCCCCAGCACAATGAGCTCCACATGGAGCTCCTCCCAAAGACTGAGATGCAAGACTTCAGTTATTATTCTCACATTAGAGAATTGGGGAGTAATTGCTTTACAGGGAAGGGATGTGGGTGTCTGGAAAAAGATGTCAGGCATGAGCAAAGCCTCTTTTTAATGTGCCATGCATCATCAAGCAGAACCTTTTCAGTGGATGGAGGGAGGAATAAGAGTCTTCCATGGGTGGTGTTGTTTAGATCTCCTTTCGCACCTTAAGCATTTTGGTAGTGTGACAATTTGCATAAAGCTTATGAGTGTTTATAGTGAGCTTGAAAACATGTTGGTCTTCAAAAGTATTTGACCAAGCTCAACTGGTTTTATTGCTCAGGAGATCTTCACAGAGTTGCTCCTAATTTGGAGAAAATTTGTGTGGCAATTGCTCAGTAGTCAGAGCACCAGGAGAAGAGAGAGGTGGTTTCACATCCCTCTTCCAAGAACTGCTCAGGTATTCTTATCCCAACTCCAGAAACTGTCTGCAGAGATAGGATGCAAAATTCTCCTGAAAACTGCGATGAGGAAAAGCATTGGATTTCCAGCAAAAGTTTCATTAGAAAGCTGTAGGTATCTAGGCATGTGCAACTGCCTTCCACCAGTCCGTTGCACAGGACAATCCAGGATGGAGCAGGGGGAAAGACTAATGACATTTTTCTGTGACTTTTCACTGAATAACTCCACTGGTGAGGTTATATGGATTTTTTTTTCTTTTTTTCCTGAAGATCCAATGTCTCACAGGAGGTTAAAATCCACGCAGGTCCCTGATTTGACTGGAAAATTGTGATGCCTTAGTGCAGACAGAGTCAGGGAACTGAGTACCTTGGTGCCCCGCAGGGCTCCCTGTCCTAAGACACCTGGCACCCTGTCTCCCACGGGTGCCGTGACTCTCGGCTGGGAGCCGTGCCGTCTTGGCTCCCAGCTCAAGAGCCGCCCTGAATTCACTCTGCCATGTTTTCCCCCCAGCCAGTGCTTGCCCAGGGCAGGACCCCACGAACCTGCTGATCTGGCCCTAAAATACAGGTTCCTGCAAAGACAGTGCAGCCAAAGGTCCTGGTGAGAAACAGGGAACTACATGCCAAGACTGAGATGAAAAATAATGTTTAGCGGGTGGAAGGATGGAGAGAAATAGCTTGGTCATGGGGTTTGGTCCCAGCATCACCTACTTATGGCTTTCAAAAGCAGCAGCAGCAGCAGCATTTCTCAGAAAAGCCTGGAGCGTAACCCAGGTGCAACCCTTTGGCCATACCTGCCTCTGTTGAGTTTCACATCTCCTCCTCCCCTCTCATCTTCCCTCACCTGCTCATGTCCTTGGAGGAAACCTTCTCCCTGCTGTCACTCAGCATCCTCCTCCGGCAGCAGCCATTGCTTCCTGGAGACCCCAATTTCCCTTCATTGTCTTTCTTCTGCCCTTTGCTTTGGTGAAGTCAACTGCACCAGCAGAAATTACAGTGCATTAATTACAGTGAGGTGCGCCAGCTCAACAGGGAGCAGCTGAAACACACTGGCGTAGGAAGGTGATGGGGTCTCTCCCCATTGTCATAGCCTTCAGGGTGTCAATCTCCTCTTTGGGGTGCACGTAACCACGGGGACGTCGCAGCCTGCACCAGCACATCTGGCACATGAGCTAGCTCAGGTTTCTCTGCATTTACATGCTTGGGGAAGCCAACAGAAGCAGCCAGTGAGCATCTTGCATGGTGGGGGGTACCTTGCCACCCAAAAGACAGATGAGGTGGGGAGGAGGGGTGGAGTCATGGTTTGAGTTGGAACGAGTAGAGAGTTGTCAAGGAAAAGGGGAGACTGGTGTGAATAGCAAGCGAGTGGGGTTGTCAGGAGTGGAAACCCCGGGCTGCATGGGGCTGGCGATTGTTCTAGGTTTGGCTGGAGTCGAGTCGATTTCACTGGAAGCTGGGATGG
>VWZZ01000875.1:80972-92891 GCA_013399095.1 Psophia crepitans | reverse complement strand
CTCAAGAAATTGCATTCACTTACACACGTGCACATTTCAGACACAAATGTTCCCTTTCCCATCTTGCAGTACGGTGTCTGGTTGCTTGTCGGTGATAAACACAACTTTATTCTTCCCCAGAGAAAAGTGAAATTCGTCTGGCCCGCAGAGTTGGGGAAGCACATGGAAATATGGATGCTGGCATCTCAAAAGTGTCTGACCACTGACGAGCTCCTTTTGGAAGGGACAACTTGGCAGCTCCATCCTGCTCAGTCTGAACGACAGCTCAGCAGGTACAGCGGGGTAGCGCGGCCAAACGACCGTATTAATACGGCAGCTGTACGTGGGCAAGAGGAACGCGACACTCTCAAAGAAAGAGTAATCACTAACTGCAGACCCTAGGATGTTTAAATGGAAGCTGAGATCCTGATATAAAACTGCAAAATCTAACTCTATCGCTTTATTCCTTCCCCCCCCCACAATGGTATTTATAAATGAACTGTTAGATGAAGTCCTTAATAGTAACTGCTAGGAGCTTAGGAAGACTATTCAGTGAAAAGCAGAAACAGACTCCCTTCAAGGTTTTTTTCAGAACATAACTGAGAGGAAGCTCCTAAATCTTTCATCATTATCAAAAAATATACACTTCAGAACCCAATTTTAAAACTCAAGTCTGCAAAATCTGAGTACACAGCTCTGTGCTCCATGCTATTTTTTTTCCTACAGTAGAGGTATTCTACAACATTAAAAGAGTTGTCTTAAGACTCACATTTCTGGGACTATATTTACACAATTATCTAAAAATGTCACCTTAAAAGGTCTTGTAGATTTCAAAAAAACCCCAAAACCTAACCCTTTAAAAATCTGAATTTTGGTAAATCTAATAAGAAGAGGCAAAAATGTAAAAAAAAATCACCCCACAAAATATTCTATATATTCTATTCTCAGTACTCTCAATACTTCAGGAATACTCATGCTAATTTAACTATTTAGACAGACAATACTGATTTTAGTATTAAAAAAAAAAAAAAAGAAAAAAGAAAATATTTTTTTCATTTTGATTCAAAAAACAGGCTGACAGCAACATTTCTCCAGTGAGGGCAAACACACAGATTTATGGCATTAGGGAGAAAAAAAAGTCATTAGGGAGAAGAAGAAACCCCAAAACACAACACTACAGACCTGGACTTACTAAGGGATGCAATCTGGTGAATCACTGTGCTCAGTGAATGAGCGGAAGGTAATTGTGTGCTGCTCCCAGGCTGTCCCAAACCAAACCAGCCTTTCTACCCCCTTTAGCACTTGGGAATAACATAATTTTCTTACACAGCACCATCTGAGATGGAGGGTGAGCAAAGCCTTATGCCTCTATATTGCTCAGTTTCCCCTCTCAAACCTTAAATCTGATTATAAGAGTGAAGGCTCCCTGGTTTATTCTGCTGAACAACCTTGATCTGCACGGGTGGAGCCAGAGGGAGGGATGCCAGCAAGCCCTCTAGTGTCCACCTACTGCATGTTTCTATAGAACACACTGACACCTAGGAACGCATGAAAACCAAAACATTTCCAGCAATAAGCCATCCCTCTAAATTCATGGTACCAAACCACAGCTTTGAAAGAATAAAGTCTGTAATCAGCGTTACTCTTGAAAATAATAACGCCAGCAATGACAGAGGGCTATTCCTCAGTAAGAACATCTAATGTAGTGCCTTCCTCATCACATATTTGGGGTAAAGAAGGAGATAAAAGTGAATTATTGAAGGCCACTTTGCAGGCCAGCAGCCAACGCAGAAATGAGCGCTGTAGAGCTTTTCAGTTTCCCAGTGAAGTATTTTGTTTCGCGGGGCAACAGCTTCTTTGCACCTGAGGCACCAATTGTGCTTGGCCAGACAACTCCTCGTAGATTTGTATCTCCTGGGTGCTGGAGACTAGAGATAAGGTCTGAGCCCTGTCACTGAACACAAACTCCCTTGAAATTTGAGGAATCACAAAACAACATCCAACAACTAGTAGTTGCATCCCAGATTAAATTCGTTCACTTCAGATGAACCTGCTGCTTTTCAAACAGCAGTACACCTTTCCACCTCGAAGCAGGAGGTCAGTGAACACTGACCTGAGCCAACAAGGGTCCCAACGTGCATGTCAGGAGGCTGCTGAGCTTCTGTGCTAGCCATGGGTGACAGACCCGTCACTGAGGTTCTGTGGATGGCAAAAGGTCTAATTTCTGTCTGGTTAGAGAGAAAAGATGAAACAGAATCCACAGGAGCTTCTGGGCAGCTCAATAGCTGCCATTTCAGTCTGTTCCCTCCAGTCACATCAGGAACCTAGGATATAAGAACCCTGAGCCAAGAGAAAAAGTCTCCTCTCCAAAGCCTGCTCTGCTGCGCTGTGCTAACCTCCTCTTTCTCTCCCTGATGTACTACTGCTAGTCTGCAATGGAACTGTAGAATTACAGTACAGCATCGATGAATCCTGCTCTCTCATCCAGGGGCAGTTAAAATCCAAAGATTTCTCTCATTTCTTATTCACTCTGAGGCCCTTTTTACACTGCTTTGGCACAGTACAAGGCTGCCAAGTGGATGCAAACCTCCCTCCCACCCCTTTTACCTCCAGGATAGCATAAAGTATAACTGGACAAAAAAAAAAAAAATCCTGTTCGCAGTTACTCTCCGTTGCACATCAGTGCTGCAAGGGAACCCACACTGCCACTGAAGTGTGTAAACTTTTGCTTAAACTGAAATTTCAGCAAAAATTCAGAGGAGAAAACAGCTCTGATGTGTTTTGAATGGAATTCTTCTTTTAAAAGGCTTTGGGATTTGGAAGACATTTACTCTTTTAATCCATTATATCAAAATCATTGACAAAATCACAATGAAACATTTTGTTCCTTCCTAAAAACAAAAACCAAAGGGGAAAAAAAAATCTCTCACAGAGAATTAAAAAGCATTCAGGTTTCATTCCAACGAGCTGGGCGTCAGGACCTCAGCATTCTTCGAGAAAAGAGATTATTGTCTCCAGCCAGCTCTGGTGTAAGCCTGTAAAATCCTCTGCCAATCTTTTAGATGAATTACCAGCCAACTAATTCCTTTTCATCACCAGTTCATCGAACACTACCTGCGTCGACTAGGAGCTGGAAATTTTATGTATACAGACAGAGCTGTTTTACTAGAATATCTCCCTAGTTACTCACTGTTTTAACTCAGCCTTTGAATAGCGTGCACAAAAACCCTGACATCTTTCTCAGCTGGTGACAACAACATCCTTCACCTTCTGACCCCCGACACATTTCCACACATCCTAGGATCTTTCTTTCATTATTGATTAGGGAAGGCAACGCCATACAGCTCTGCAATGAGGAGATGCCCTCACATATATTTACTCAGATGAGAGATCTCTGCCAAACCTCCCAACTGCCAGCCAAGAATGGAAAGTGCCCAGCTCTACACCCAAGGAGAGATGGAGGGGAGCCAGACTGCCAACTCCTGAGCACCAGCCAAGAGGAAAAGCACTGTTAAATAGGTGAAGCCCAGTACATAGGTACTTGCAGCACGGTGCACATCGGAGCTGCTCACAGGCCAGTTCAGGAAGCCCGCAGATGTGTGCATCGGTGGCTGATCAGACATGGGGCCCATGCAGCTCTGCATCTGGTACCATGAAAATTCATCCTAATTTGGATGAAACCCGTGAGCTAAGCTTTTCTGGCAGGTCTCCCTGCAAAATAGTTCGACTTCAATAGAAAACACCATGGAGAAAAACGTGGCTTTTCAGTACACTGGTCTCTCTCTTATAGACTCCGCAATTTCCCCCAAACCATGATAGTCAACACTCATAACACAGATGACAGGAACAGTTTCTCTTGACTGCCATTTAGCCACAGGGCTACCTCAGTGCACTTCTTTACACCACCGAATCACTCTTCTGTGATGAAAAGGTTATTTAGCTGCAGCATGGCAACCCAGTCCGGTGGTAACCTCTGGATGGAGGAACATCAACACGAAAGTAGCGTGCTGCTACAAAGCCAGACCAAGAATAGGCTTTGGTTCCAAAACCACATCAAGGTTTCATGTTAAAACTCCCATCCAATTAGCCCCTCAACCTAATGAAAAGTTTACCATTCATTATTAACGTTGCTCGTGGAGAATCCAGTGGTCACAACCAAGAACAAAGGGACTGATTTGGCCAGGAGCTATGTGAGTCCATTTTAGATTACACAAATATAAAATCTACGCAGACACAGCACTCCTGATTGATAGATGAGGAGCTGAAACACAAAGGTGCAGAGACTGACTTGGATCTATGCAGAAAATGGGTGGCAAACATGAGGTCAGAAACCTTAGAACAAGTGCTGCTATAAAACTGTCTAACATATTTCTTTTCCATACACCAATCATATCAGCAACAGTAACAGATTCCCACCTGCAGTCTTCTGGAGAACCCATCAGCTTGTCAAAAGCCAGACCCGAGATCCGTATCTCTTCAGGACCTCATTTTTATGGTTCAATTCCAGCCGCTCAAAAGGAAAGGGCAAGACATATGCAATACATAAGGACTGGGATGGGTTCCGAGATAACATGCCCATAGGACACTAAACCAGTGCAATTAGTGTCTTCTTCAGACAGAGGATCAATATACCCAGTAGAATTAATGAAGATATTCAAAATAAAACTCCAAAATTATAAAAAGCATAATTTTATTCATTTTAATAGCACAGTGCTCTCATTCTCAATGCCATTCTATAGCAGTGAATTCTATACACACTCTGTGCTACATAAACCCAGCACTTTTTCCATTTGGCTTTCCATTTCAGACGATTCCTCATTCCTGCATCTGGGGGTGTAACGAACTGCAATCTAGAGGGTTGTGAAAGAAAGGTGATCACCCACGTCAGTGTAAGGCGAGATCTACTAGAGGTGCATTAAGTGCTTCTCAGATGGTCAGGAAAATAGAAAAACTATTACACAAAACCAGCATAGATTATGGTATATAAGCACAGCACAATGGCAAGCACATGGTATGAAAAAGAAAAAGCTGTAGTCCAAAAATGGCACAGGAGCCACAAATCCCCATGAATAGATTTAGATCAGAAATTAGAGTAACATTTTGAACAGTCAAAGAGTGAGAAGCAGCAGCAGTGTCACAAGAGAAAGCATTGCAGGGCCAGCACTGAATGTTTATGAACCAATTGCCTAACTAAAGCAGGAGATGGGACCAGGCGACCCAGAAGTCCCTTCCAGTCCTAGATCTTCATGAGTAGTTGTTGGTGCTTTACCTAACAGGGTTCTCTTAGAAGCAGGGATCTTCCATCCCTTGTGAAACAATGGCTACGTCCACAGGAGAGAACCAAGATTAGCTGTTAATGGGACAGGGGCGATGACAGATGGGTGAGCGCTTGTGCACACAACATATGGCACACATACATGCCGCACACATCATTCAAACATGCTCCTTACATATTTCATCCACAAGGATATTCTACACATAAAAGGGTCATTACTTACGTATAAAAACTTCAACTTTTTCAGATAAATCCAAAGCATGGCTGCAAATCTAAGGAACTCCATTTTTACAAGAAAATGTGAAGCGATTGTAATGTGATTTTCCCATTCAATATTAATTATGTACAATAAATAACATCCCTTCAAAATCTTAATGCCTGCATAGGGAGATAACGACTTCCTTGCACAGTTGCTACCCAGAGGATAAACGTGGAAGATGACCACAAATCTGGAGGAAGATAACTTCTCAGAACCTTGAGCACCTTAAAACACTTTCTAAAGGTCCACAAACAGTTTCAAAGCCAATTCAGGATTACCTGAATATGCTAAATATTCATTTGGATTTTCATTATGTAGTTTGAGCCTACACAGTGGCACACACATACATCAGATAACACCCATTACAGAAATTAAGTATCTAGATCACCACAAAATATGACCCTTTTCCATTAGGCTGCTAAAATACAACTTACTTGAAAAAACCCAAAACAAAACAAACCTTTTCTGAACACAGATAATTAAGCACTAGTAATGCCAAATTCCTTTCTAGAAATCTATCAGGGATAAATCTCATCTAGCATGTACCAGAAAACAAAAACCACATATACCTAAACGCACCGTGTGTCTTCATTTCAAGCCAGAACAAAGCATCAAAGCCATCAGGAGAGCTGTGCCCGCGCAGGACAGCTGCCACCCATTGACTCACCACTCATCCCTTGAGGAGCTGCAAGTAAACCCAGAAAGGTCCACTACAGGTTTTTCATCTTGTGGTCATTTTTTTAAATTTGTTTGCTCCTAAATACTTGCGAAAGTCCACAGTACTAGACAGTATCAGCACAGAAGAGCCAGAACCCAACAGCACTGAAGTCTCAGTCTGACTAACTGCATCTGAGGGGGCAATTTACTGCCAGCTGACAATGATTTGAAAACTGGTAACTGGTGTGAGAGAGCAATGGAAAAAGTAAACATTACCCTAAAATAGCCCGGGAAGAGATAAAGATAGGCCAATGCTTTTCTCTAAAACATTGGTGCGTTACACAGAAGACTGGATAATTTTGGTTATCCCTCTGAAAAACAGGTTAATATTCTCTGAGATGGATTCCTGCGGTGATTACATTAGGGGAAGCTTATAAAGGAACCTGCCTTATTTGACCTAAAAAGCAACGGAAAAAACAATACGTGACAGTGCTCTGCAAAGACATCAAGGATAAACGCTACAGAGGGAGAAGAACTGTCAAAGCTAAAGCAAGATGTTGGCACAAGGACAAAAGGGATTATACCTGCTATGAATACATTCAGACTGGAAACTAGAAAGTGTCTAGCCATCAGAGCACAGAGTACGGCGTAGCCTCACAGTGGGAATAACATAAGGAAAATAACCTAATTAGTTTTAAGAGGGAGATTGAGAAGTTTAAGAATGTCTCAACAGCAGGGGACTGGATTTGGGAAGTGCCTTTTAGTCCTGCGTTCAAGAAGGAAGACTGATCAGAGAACCACCAGAACCTGTATCTGCGTAAATTTCCATTCAGAAGCATTCTTGCAAATTAGTCTCATGAGCCCTAAACAATCACACCTTTACTTCACAATCATCATCAGAGATTCATGTAAGCACCATACACCTGGGTGTACCTGACTAGAGGTTAGCATCTGGAGTCAGTGAGCCTCTGCTTTGCCATGGATACACCAGCCATTGTTACGGGGATAAGCAGCACTGTGGCAGCAATACGGCAGAGCGAGAAGAGGGTTTGGCGTGGGTCTGGATGTCCCTGCAGGTGTTAGCAGGAAAAGCAACACACACGGTAGTAAGTCAGGTATAAAAGGTGTATTAAACCATTTGTAGATGTTATCATTTCTTCTGTGTGCCATCTCTTCCGAGAGCCAGTTCACAAAGGTCCAAATGCAATTTTAGGGCCATTTCTATATAAGAATGAGTTAAACCAGAAAAATCCAAGTTTGTTCTTTAATATCTTTTTTTTAATCTGAAGGGTTAGCTTCATTGCTGTCATTTAAACAAAAAATCATTGAAATTACAGGGGAAATTAAAGGTACAAAGAACACATGAGAATTAACACACCACAATACACGTTAGCATGTTCCCAAAACTTCAGAAAAGAGCTCCTACAACACTCAGAGTGAGCTCCTGTCTCCGCTGAAGCAGTACTGTAGTCTGGTTAAACACTTCATCCCTGAAATTTAGCTCCAATTAAAGAAGTGCATCATTAACTTCAAGAAGCAGTAAGAGCTCTGAGAGGGGCTGCCCCACATGAACTGGAAAAGAATTAGCAGGTGATTGCTACTTGGTTTTGTTGTACGTTACGCATTGATGTGTAATTGCTACAACTTGAAGCTCTTCATTCACTGTGTGACATACACGCGCTGTTTTGCAAGACTAGCTCTTTCTCTCGGACACTAACAGTGTTTGTCTTTCCTTAACAGAAAGTCCTGGGGAAGTCACCTCCCCAATCCTACCAGGTTCTTGGGCTCTGATGTGGCTCTTTTACCCATGTACCATCTTTCACTCCCCAGCACAGAAATCATGGTACTGTGAGTTGACGTAAATTCGTTCAACTCAGAAAGCAACAAACTGCCAAAACCCAAACCAAAGCAATACCAGCTCTGCGGAAGCAACAATGGCGTGACCATGGGTTTTCTTCATACCTGCTTTGCACTCCAAGAGTGTGCCCGTACTCCTCCCACCACTTCTCAGAGGCAAACAGCATGCCTAAGTATGCAGAGCTCTGCCAAGAGGAAGCAGAGACAGAGCCACCAGCACTGTGCCGGGCAAAGGGCCCTGTCCAGGCGCAGCCGTGAGCCTGCAATGCTCCTCCCCACCCATGTACACACAAAGCGGGAAGGACATCCTGCCCACTCATTGCCCCTTCCTAGACGTGGTTTAGCCACTCAACTCCCCGCTCTCTGTGGCTGCCCTCTGCCCGCAGAGCACCAGCGATGAGGTGACCCAGAGGTGCTACGAGGGGCAGCCTGGCACCCCCCGCACGGGGATCCCTCCCCGTCACCCACGAGGCCTCCCCAGTGCAGGCTGCCCTGCAGCTGCCTCCGCCCCACCCAGGGCCAGGCAGGCATTTCCCCAGACACAGCAGGACAGGGCCCGTGTAGCCGGGCAGGAGGGCGCGGGGCGGCCTACGGCCCGAGGAGGAAGGAGGGACGAACTACGCCCCCACAAGCACCCCTCCCCCCCCCACGACGGGTGCGGGCGCGGGGTGATGACGTCTCCGGGGCCGCTCGCCTTCCCCAATGGCCGGGCGCGGCGCTCCCGCGCCCCTGAGGCAGACCCAACATGGCCGCTGTCTCGGGCGGCCCCAGGCCGAGGCCGCGGTGTCCGGAGGGGCTGGCGGGGCTGGGCGGGCTCCGTGGGGCCCTTGCGCCTCGCACGGGGTTGCTCCGGGCTCTGGGAGCTCCTCCAGCCTGCCCCGGGATTGTCTGCCTCGCTGCCCGGCTGCCTGCCCTGCCCAGAACCTGCACTGACAGGTGCTGGCAGCCTCGGGGCTGCGGCCTGTCTGGGCTTTACCCGCCTCCCCCGGCCTGTTACTGACCTGCCGGGCCCCAGGGTGACAGTCCTCCCCAGGGTTGGAACTAGATGAACCTTGTGGTCTCTTCCAGCCCAACCATTCTATGACTCTANATTTCCCCAGACACAGCAGGACAGGGCCCGTGTAGCCGGGCAGGAGGGCGCGGGGCGGCCTACGGCCCGAGGAGGAAGGAGGGACGAACTACGCCCCCACAAGCACCACTTCCCCCCCCACGACGGGTGCGGGCGCGGGGTGATGACGTCTCCGGGGCCGCTCGCCTTCCCCAATGGCCGGGCGCGGCGCTCCCGCGCCCCTGAGGCAGACCCAACATGGCCGCTGTCTCGGGCGGCCCCAGGCCGAGGCCGCGGTGTCCGGAGGGGCTGGCGGGGCTGGGCGGGCTCCGTGGGGCCCTTGCGCCTCGCACGGGGTTGCTCCGGGCTCTGGGAGCTCCTCCAGCCTGCCCCGGGATTGTCTGCCTCGCTGCCCGGCTGCCTGCCCTGCCCAGAACCTGCACTGACAGGTGNGGAGAGGTGCGGGCAGCCCCGGGGCTGCGGCCTGTCTGGGCTTTACCCGCCTCCCCCGGCCTGTTACTGACCTGCCGGGCCCCAGGGTGACAGTCCTCCCCAGGGTTGGAACTAGATGAACCTTGTGGTCTCTTCCAGCCCAACCATTCTATGACTCTATGACCAGGGTGAGGGAGCCACTGCTGCCACAGCACCCCAGGAAGCACCCTGAGGCAGCCCCGTAAAGGGCAAAGGGACTAAACCAAACCGAGGATGGCTGCGCTGGGCCTTGGCGCTTGTTCGAAGTGTTTCATAGAGCTTCTGTTTCTTGTTAGCCAACACATGCCACCCCTGCTCTACACAGCCACGCAGGAGGGAGGTTGGCACCTGAAGAGTGTGGGTTATCACAGCAGATTTCCAATGTACTGTGCAGAGCTGGGGTTGAGGAAAGCTAAAGGGCAACCCACAGCTGGGTGCGGTGCAGATTTGGAGCACAAGCCCTTAATAAAAAACCTCTTGGAAAAAAAGGGCATGCGATGACAGTGTTTTAATTTGGTGTAGCTGCCAGTTTGCTTTGGGCAGCAACCTAGGAAGACAGGGCAGTAATAAAAGAATGAAAGGCAAATGGCCCTCTTGGTTGGTATTGTCCCTGAGCCTTGCTAATGGGGTAACAGCGCTGAGCATCCTCCAGGGGGGAAATGAAAGACCATCCCATATGCCAGCCTGGCTTGCCTTCGGCCCAGCCTCATCCTCGGCTGGCTGCAGATCGTGTCCACAGGCAGGTCGGGTTACCTCCCTGAATAGCCCTTGCCAAGGCAGGAGGCAGGATCCCGGCTGAACAACTGCTCTGCTACTAGCTGTATTCCCACCATCCCCTATGCTATTGAAAGACAGACCCTCAGTGAAGAGTGGTTCGGTTTGGGTTTTGGATTTGGGTTTTTTTTCTGGGAAAAAACTCAAGCCTATCTATGGATTTTAACTGCCGTGGAAATCTGATGGGAATCAGAGGTAACTATATGCAGACAGTCTCTGTCTTTCACACACTTGCCTATGGATTTTGCAGCATTACCCTTTGTGACAGTAAATCTTACACCACTGTTACAGCATTTATATCCTGAGATCTTGTTCTGGAAGCCTGAGGTTTGACAGAGAACTAACCCCCAATATAGTGAGACATTTGCAGGAGTTTATCACTGTAGACTGTATTGTTCTGAAACCTGTACTTTCTTCCTCAGAACCTTCCGCAGAAGTGCTCTGAATCATATTTGCTTCTACACATCCCTGGGAAGCTGTGGAAAATCCACTCCCTCAGCCAGGCATGTTGGACAAACTTGCTTCTTCCTGCTGGATCTTACAACTGCAAACAAGGCTTGAAAACAAAAACAAAAAAAAAAACAACCAAAGCAAAACAAAACTCACCAACAGCCCTGCTCTGAACATGTGGGATGCTTCCCTGGATCACTGCTCATTTCCTGGAGTGAAACTCAGACACATCAGTTCAGTGCTGTCCTGAAGTGTGTGGAGGCTTTTTTTTTTCCTCTCCCTCTCCTTTTCTTTTCCCTCCTTCCTTGTGTTGCTTTGTGGGGCCAGAATGACTTTGATTTCAGCAAGTTTGCTGTTTATTCACGTCACAAGTTTGACAGCTTTACACCAAATCAGATTGCTGGGTTTCAGGAGAGCTCTGAGGCGTCACTGGGAGCTCCTTTAGATTAAACTCGCCTCCTCGGTCTCCCCCCTCTCCCCCTCCTTCAGAGCCATTTAAACCTCGCTGGGACTTTAACAGAAACGTGCTCCCAAGACCTGCATTTCATTCTGCCACTAACATGGTAAGTGCTCTTTGCATTTCTCTCGACCTGGAGGCAGAAAAGGAGAGGCTGGTCCCTTTGCCTTGGGGGCTTGCAGTAGGTTTTGTGCCCTCTGTGAGATGGGGAAGGAAGAGGGCTCTCCTCTACCTGCAAGAGCAGTCTCTGCTGCTGTGTCTTCCCACGGGCAGGCAGATTCCCTGCTTGAGGGTCCAGGCTCTGCCGTTGCCTTGCAGAGATTCGGAGCTGCTGCAGATGGGGCTTGTTTGGAGGAGGGAAAAGGGGTGAATCCAGAGACAGCCCCCAGCTTTGCTGCTGTGCGGTCTGGGACTCCTGCGAACTGCAGGGGCAGAAGGGAGTGCGAGCAGCCTGGAGGTGACTGCTGGCTTTGTGCAGCGTTAGGGCTGAATTGAGCCCCCCAAGGTGGGAGGAACGGACCGGCCAAGGACAGCCTGGGTCCTCCCTTCACCTTAAACCCACTCAGGTCCCTAGTGCTTCCCAAGGCATCGCAGGAAACGCCGCCACCTTCCTGGCATACCTCTGCCCGGAGCCCCTCTCTCTGCTGCGGGGGGGGGCACTGCCCAGCGCTCAGCGGAGGGAGCTGGGCGGC
>VWZZ01000875.1:21785-80612 GCA_013399095.1 Psophia crepitans | reverse complement strand
GGGAGGCGGCCCGGCCGCGGCCCCGCAACCGGGCTGGGCGAGGGAGCGGGAGCTGGCTCTCAACCCCCCGGGTCTGCTCCCCCTCAGCGCAGCTCTGCAGCCCGCAGCTCGGTGCCCGGGACGCGGCGTGGCGCGGAGACCAGCTGTCCTCCCAGCTCTACAGAAACAAGCAGGTAAGGGCGCCGTGCCCCTCCGCAACACCGGGCCCTGCCCGCCGAGGTTCCTGAGCTTTGGGTCGTGCATCGCACCTTCCGGATCAGTTTATGGCACATCTCCCTCTCACCAGCTCAGATGTGGGAAACTGTGGCAAACTACTTTGGGTTTTGGTTTGGTTTTTTTTTTGTTCCTTGCTTGAAGTATTTGTCTCTTCCCTGTTGTCCCGTGAAGCTGGAACAACTGTTGTGGGGTTCCCTGTTCATCTCTTCCCTCTTACAGTGCGTTGCACCAGCTGCTTTGGTGCTAGAGAAGGCCAGGGGTATGAGCGGGGAGCCCCCCAGGCTCTGATGATGCACAGCCTCCTGCTGTTCGCTAAAAATACATAGTGTGTGTCGTCCTGAGTGCCCCAGGATTACCTTCATGAGAAATGATTCCACTAGAATTACCTACTTATATGGAGGATCAACCATTTTAACCAACAAGCCTTTCCTTGTTACTTTATCTTTCTCTCTTCTTTCCTTTTTTGTAAATCCCATCAAGGGGCAGGAGAAACTCTGAACAGTGCTAGATGAAGGAACCCCAGACACATCACTCTGATCAAATACTTGGAATGATATTTTGATGCAGGGAAGTCAATGGAAATTTATTTACTAACTTCAAGGTCCCTGGAATCAAACCCTAGCTCCAGACATCAGTGTACTGCTTTCCTTGGCTGTACCTCAATCATTTAAATCTGTGCTTTTCAGCCAGTGGTCAGCAGATGCCCAGGGCCCTTGGCAGAGGATCCTTTGTCCTCCTAAGGGAGTCTCCAGAGCTGTGATCAGGAGGCAAAAATCTCTCTGCAAACACCTTAATTTCCCATGCAGAAATGTTAGGCATCTGCAAATCAACACTTACCTGTTTAGCTCTTGGGACCAGGGTTTATTTCAGCTCTGTATACGTACTGTCACAGTAGGGTCTAGGGTTGAAGGGATCCCTGAGCACCACTGTATCATCAAGAATGGCATCTTCCTTCCTCACTCTATCCTCATAAATGGTTACTCTGCATCTCCTCCTTCTCCTTTTCCCCACCAGCCAACTCTAAATGGGAGTGAGAGGGGTGCAAAGGGATGCTTACTGCCTCTCAGGAGGAGATCTGGCAGCTGCTCTCATGCCCATGACAGTTTCTGGCTGTTCACAGGGCTAGCTGTAATTATTTTTCTGTTATTATTCCACGATTACAGTTTTTTTCAGGATAATCTTCTCAAACACTCACTAAAGAATATAGAAAGTCAAAAGTGAAAACTGAACAGTCATGCCACTTAGATTTAGAGACACAAGAGGCTCGTGGGAGGGGGGTAGGTTGAGTTTGCAAAGCAAACACCCAGACCATCAAATCCAAGCAGCCTGTACCATAGGGCAATTGCTATTAAGTTACAGAGTCAACATCTATTCATCAATATCTCTATTCCACAGCTTCAAGATACTTTGCTTCAGAAGGAAGAGGAACTTGCTAGGTTACATGAAGAAAATAATAACCTCCGACAATACCTGAATTCTGCCCTGATTAAGTGTTTAGAAGAAAAAGCCAAGGTATTGTGTTCAAACCTGGTGTATAGATGCGTGCAGAAGAAATGGGTTGAATAGGTACACGCTGTTAAAATACATGGAAAGTCTAAAAGCATAGACAGCCTGCGATATGAGATCTATTTAACTTCACGGCGCTGCCAGATTGCTGGTCATGGATCTAAGGTGATGGTTCCCCCCAGGGATGACATCCTGACAGGTTCTGACTGTGGAGACAGGATTCCCAAGGCATAATTAAGTTTAGTTTATAAGTTATCTATAAGTTAAGTTCATAAGCAAGGGAAAATTATTCCACCTAATGCTTTTGTCAGTGAAAAGTTCAAATTTGAACATGTATTTCTTGAATGTGTGTTTTGTCAATTATCCCTTTTGATAAAGATTTTTTTTTCCTTTTTGTTTTGGGTGCTTTCTGGTTTATGTTTTGTTTTGTCATCTTCCAGTGATATGTTTTATTTGCTTACATTAGAAAACTGATCTTCTAATTTCTTTAAAATTTATTAATTAAAAAGTTGTGTGTTTTTTTAAAAGGTGAAATACAAAATTAAACACTTCAGGTTGGATGAAACATTCTGTTACAAAGTGTGAAGGGGCTAGGGTTTTTATTTAAATATTTTGATTCTCTGTCTCTCATCCAAAAGACAGTATAGATAATTGTTTCTTGTTGGCTTAAAGACATTTTTTAAGTATTCCAGCCTTGCCCATGACACTGAACTATTAATTTATTTGCTCAGCTCTGGGGATTGGGCACAAGGTAAAAAAGGCCTGTAAAAAAATAGCAGGCTTTCCTTT
Organism: Psophia crepitans; assembly: GCA_013399095.1. NCBI lineage: Eukaryota > Metazoa > Chordata > Aves > Gruiformes > Psophiidae > Psophia > Psophia crepitans. The sequence continues at coordinate 78,101 of VWZZ01000875.1, read as the reverse complement.
TACATGCTATTCTGAGTTGACAGTGTGGCACAACTCTCTCCCATGCCAAGACCTGGCTCCTGGTAGTAGACAAGGTCTCCTTCATCGGGCACAGCAGGGAGACTTGTCACCCCTGTGTGTCATGTGGAGGAGAGTCCAGTGTGAAACCATCACAGGAGGTGACTGAGCAGTGAATTCATGACATGGTGGGAAGCTTCCTTCTTATTCCTGCCTTCCTTTGACCATCTCTGGATGCCTGAAGGACCCTTGTCCTGGGATAACGGCAACTGAGGTGGGTTAACGAGCTCAAAGCCACTCAGTCTGCTGCTCTGAGCACTCCCTGGCCAGGGTCACATCTGTCCCAGTATGACTTTCCTTCGCATCCTCCCTCTTTGTCAGGCTGCCACATTTCCCCCGTACCCCACTCACCTGCCAAATGCTGCTGGCAGCAGCAGCAGCGCAGAGGAGCGCCGCACAGCCAGGCGGGAGCTCTCATTTCACGCCGTGCTGAGCGAGAATGCAGTCAAAGCATAGGCCTTATTGACATTGTCAAATTCTTCTCTTTCAGGGACTGGGTTGTTGCAGAGACTGTAAAGATGCAAAACAGTCAGTCATATCGGTCTGTTTAAGCACAGGGTGAAGAAAAAGTATCTTTTATAAGGACAGTAGTAAAAATCCTGCCCATCTAAAATCTGAGATCAGAAACAGGTTGCTTCCAGGTAACTAGAAATTCAGATTTTAATCTCCTCTCTCGACCTTCTTCTTTTTTTAAACAGAAACTGCTATCCTGCCACAGCCAGAAAACCTGTGCCACTCTCAAAAGCACAAAGAGAAGATTGAAAGAGGACCACTGCTTTGTTCCTCAAGAAACTCCTCATGCTTCCAAAGCTAGAAGGAACCTCTTTAACGAATTCACTGCCTGTGAAGAGCAAGCCAACCCTACTGTGGACAGCTGGGTCTTGCAGACTTTAGGATTAAAAGATGTCAACACCATTGATGAAACTTCAGCTAACTACAGTGCCCTGTCCTCAGACCTTGGAAAAGACACGTACTGCCTGAGCCCTGATGAAGCAATAGACTATGACCACAGTGAGGGAGCGGTAGCAGCATATAGCTGCGGCCACGTGCCTCCAGCTAACAGCAGTACCCATCCGTGCAGTGAGGATTCTCCCTTCCTTCCTCAGTTTTCTTCAGCGTCCTGTGTTTCCTCATCAGTGCCAAGCATTTCTTCCCTCCCAACCTATGGGTTGCCTTATTTGACAGGCGATTTTTCACCCAACAAAACAGAAGTGGCCTTCACAACATCTTTAAGCCCTCACCGCAATGTGAAAACACACACCTTTCACCAAGGACAAGCCTTCGTGCGCAGGGATGATGATGGAGGATGGAGATTCACCTGGGTGCCCAAGCAGGCTGAATAAGGCACTTGCATCGAGGGTCAGCTGTAGGGGACATAGGAGACAGACACTTCATCTTGTGCTTGAGACAGTTTCAGGCATCAAAAATGAGCCCTTCTGGGCTCTGATAAATGCTACTCTGTCACCTACCCATGCCTCCTTCCCTCCCAGATTTTCACATGTGTGGCTCCAGATTGCACTTGGACAATTATCTGCCCCAGGCCAGATGTACAAATTGGATCGATTTCTCTTGTGCCTGTGTTGACATACCTGCTTTTACTTGCTTCATTGTTTTTCTGTCATCAGCTATTCCTTGTTAACTGGTAGTTTCTAGACTGGAGCACTTTCAGCTTGGATGATCGCTCCCACATGCACCGAACTGGAAAACATTTGAGAAATACAGTTTGGAAATAGCACCTCTCTCATCCACAGATGACAAAGGAGGCATATGCTGGAGTCTGAGGATCAGCAGTGTCTAAGTGGTTTGTGTCTCCCTCAGCTCACAGATTGCCTTGGATTAAGGCAACCATGGGTACTTGTTGGTGTGCTACACTAGGCTGACCTACCTGCAGTCACATGGTGCTGTCATATCCTTTGATGATGTCTTGAAATAAACAGGATTTGCTTCTGTTGCCTGGAGGCTACTTAATTACAAGTGATTCAGCAAGTTCAGGGGATTTTCTTCTGCTGTGATTAAGAGACTAATATGTTTACTACATTGTTTTAAAGTTATTTTATCTGTCAGATAACAGGAGTTTAAAAAGTTTGAGCCCTGGAACAGGAACTAGAATTGGAGATGCTGTAGAGCAGTGAGACTGCCGTCACCAGTCAAGGCCTTGGCCCAATGCATTAGTGGCAGAAATTTTCCAATCTGTGGGTTGCCTACACTCAGAGCACTTCTTTCTTCTGCAAAGAATGCAATCCCCTTGCCTGCAACCTCCCACTAGTCTTCTGATGGATTTTATTCCATGTTTACCTGACTGATGTTGGAAACCTTTATAAACAGGAGTCATTCCTGGATGCATAAACAATTTATGTGGCTCCTTTGGGGCTTTTTTTTTTTTTTCAACATTAAGAGCTGCACTTGTGAAACCGGAGATTTTCTTCTACAGATAAACATCTTGACCTCTTTGTCCTGATCTCTGAGATCACACAGAGATTTATCTGCAATCAACATCATCCCAGTCAGGGTTGCTTCCTCCTCCTGTAACCCCATGCTTCCCATAGGAAATGTTTCTCCTGGTTTGGGGAGGCAGTATCACTTAGTGGTCTTTGGGAACCACAGTCTTCAACAGGAGCTCCTGCCTTTCCATGTCTCTTGTCAGGCAACGGTGGGCTGAAGCTACCATTGTCACTTGAGAATGCTTTAGAAAAACCTTTAGACAGAAGGTGCTCTAGCACTGCAGAAGACTTTTAGTAATGCTACTAACGATATGAAGTCAACTGACCTGAAGTAAGCTCACCAGCAATGTTTTGCGTTACCTTTGTTTTCTGCTTTACAGTACTTTGATACCCAAGTATTGGAGACAGAGTGACTTGGTTGGTCTTAATTTCAGAATGGTCCCAGGGACATTAAGGAAATAATTAAAAATCACCGTAACTGAGGATTTCCTTCCAGTGGCTTATTTTGCTATAGAACCTGGCTATTCCCTTATTTTTAGAGGATAAATGTATCTCCTAAATAGCCTCGTGTGCCTTAGATTTGCAGTATTTGGGATTCTCCATCAGGAGCAGTAGTGATTTCCCAGATGACTTTTAAATAAACAAACTGTGTTTCTGGGTAGTTAACTTTAAATTCAGTCATGGGGCAGACCTCCAGAGCAGGCAATTTGAAAGCGTTGATTGTAGGCATTATTGCACTGGATTAAAAACAAAAACAAACCAAACCAACAAAAACTCCAAAACAAACAACGCACATGGAATACAAGTATTTGTTTGGGGGTTTTGTTGTAATCAGTAAAAATGTGGCCAGCTGATGAAGACTAGTCAGACAGGACCACTGTTTCTATAGCACTTTTCTGCTTTTCAGTGAAAGCAGAAGAAAAATCCTGTCCTACAAACAACTTATTTCTTTCTCAAGGAGTTTCTTTTCTATTAATCTCCTCTTGCCCTACTATATAAGGTAGCATTGAAGAAAATACTCCTGTCACAGAAGTTTTTATCGGTGCATGTGGTAGTGTAGGAAGTGCCCAGCGCTTAATGTGAATATGTGGTGGGTGACGCTGGTATGTGCAGTGTGGGGGAGCAACGGGATGCAGGGGACAGACAGGTAGCCAAAGGATTACCCCCAACGCACCTGTAGATGCCACATGTTTCAAAGCAGCTGTAAACACAGAGAAACATCTGTCTGTGTTTTTCTAAGACTGCTGAATGATATTACTTACATATTTCCCTACTGTGGAGTCAGTAGCAGTATGTTCGTCCTGGCAGCAAGTATTAAATCAGGTGTGTTTTTTTCCTCTAAAAAGAGAGAAAAAGCTTTCCACCTGTTTGACATTTCCTTTCCACATTTTTATATCACTGCATGTGAGAACTTCTCCTGCAGAGAGCCAGAACAAAAGCGTCAGATCTTTGGTACAATCTCAAAGCAGGGTTTCAATAGGAACAAACTGATGCATGAACGTTTGCCAGTCTTTTGTAAAGGGGTGACTGCCCCTTGTCTCATATATAAATTATAGATGTAAGTGAATAGCTCAATGAATAATTTAATGGAAGGAATCCTCCTCTTTTCCTGTGGGTTTCTGAATTTTACTCAGCATGAAGGTGTTGAGGCCTGTGGCAGGGATTTCTGCCCAAGCCTGGCTTACTGGAGTTCATTTGGGTAAAGGGCCCCACATTGCTGCTCCTGTCAGGTAGCGGGTGCTCCTGTTCTGCACACACAAAACTTAAAATTCTGTTTTGGACAATTGTTTGAGCAAAGGTCTCTGTGTTAATAATGCTGCTGATCACTGTAGTGGAGGGAGTACACTGGAAAGGAAACAGAAAAAATGTCCAGAACATTTTAGTAAATAACTAAAGGGTGATTTATTTTTCCCCTGACAGCATCATTTAAACTCCTATTTCCTGAGTTATCACGAAGAACAGTGGAAGCAAGCCACTCTGCACCTAACACAACCCACAGCAAGCAAGTCAGCCCCAAAGTGAGCAAGATGACTCTTATGCTTTTTTGTTTCTCTGTAATACTCCTGCTGAGTTCAGCAGTGCAATTCTCACTGGGGACAAGTCCCAGTGACCAAACCATTCCCTCCGATAAATGTTGCTCCCGTTGCCAAAAGAAAGCCTGCACTCAGCATACCTCACTGCCTGGTTCCTCTGAAGATCCTGCATTCATGCAGGTATAATAGCTGTGGCAAATGAATCAGATATTGGAGACATCTCATGGCAGATTACTGTCAGTGGGGTAGGGAGGACAGTTACTGACTGGGCTGGCGCTGGTTTGACATGTTGAATTGACCTGCTGTGTCCCCGTGACTTCCTTGCGCCTGGGAACAGTAAAGCTGCATTCATGTGGTGCTGCTTCCAGCTTGTTTGCTTTTACCTCTTGCAGGACTCACAACCTCGGGTGCAGACTGGGGCTGCAGCAGCAACACTGCTACTAACTTGATACTAGTGAGTCCAAATCTAGCGCCTCAGTGCGTATGCACGCACCATAGATGCACCCTAGATTGAACTCATGGAAATCAGCCACAGAAGTAGAGTTTAACACACCATCTTTTTTCTTCATGAGATAAAATTCTGGAAATGCTTATTTACTTCTAACTACTGTCCAGTTTGCATCAGAGTTCTTTGGCCTGCAAAGATACAGAAAAGAATATCTTCCCTGTATAAAGCCTAGGCTGGGCTTTGAGATGGGGGTTGAGTCCTGGTCTGTGCCTGATGGTGCCGGTTTGTCCTTTTATATCCATTCCCAGTGGGTGAAATGGAGCCAAAGCCACCCAGGCACTCCCAGAAAGTGCAAGGCAAAGCCCAGGGAAGCCTGCGACACACTCCTATGCCACAGAATTATCTAGACATCAGTAGGAATGAAAATAAAAAGTGGAAACAAAATCCAGTTCTTCACACAGCCATCACAACTAGGTAGCCAGGAGGTAGCAGAAATGACAAGTTTCAGCTTGGAACAGTACTTGTAACTTCAAAAACAAATTGGACATCTGAAGTGGAGGAGTGGGAGATAGAAGTTCTGGGTATTACCTCTGTATTACACTTTGTTTCTGTGCTTTGCTTTCTTTGGAATTCACCGCTGGGCCAGTTCATAGCAATTTAACAAAAAACCCATGATTTTTGCTGCTGCAAGAGAAGTTCCCTCATGCCATGGATCTGTATACCAGGTACATATACTTCTGGGATGGGGAAGCATGACTTGAATGGCCCAGGGGCCCCAGGAGGTTCTTTGAGCAGTGGCTAACTTCATTGTCTGTGAGTGTCTGTTTTGTATTAACATATTTGGTTTATTTTTTTATTTGAAGTTTATTTTCTTTATTATGTGAATGTAACATGTGCAGCCGCACACTTTAAAACAGCCCATGTTTTTAGGAAGGTATGCTAATAGAATTGAAAGTTTAAATTAACATTTAAAAGGTTGATGTTCATGATTTGTGATTGAAAAGGCTGTGATTATATGTAAATGTCAGTTTTACCAGCGTCATTAAGTTATGTCTAATAAAACTTAACATCTAACTGATGCAATTCTTTCTGCGTACTTCAGTTGTTGCTCAACACTGCACAGCACCAAACCTGGCACCTACACACCTCTCCTGAGGACTGAAAGGCATCTTTATTTCCTGCAAACACATGCATCCACACAAGGATGCATTTATTATAACAGAAGATGTACCAGCCACTGGTACACTTATTTATCTGGGCTTGCGCAACTTATTTCAGTGATCCATTATTGTTTTAACCCAGAAATAGATTCCTTGCTACAAAATGTCTAGGACAGAAGGAATCATTGTGCTTTTCTTTTTGCAGCATCAGACTCTAATAAAATCATAGAATGGTTTGGGTTGGAAGGGACCTCAGAAACCATCTAGTTCCAACCCCCCTGCCATGGGCAGGGACACCCTCCACTAGACCAGGGTGCCCAAAGCCCCATCCAACCTGGCCTTGAACACTGCCAGGGATGGGGCCTCCACAGCTTCTCTGGGCACCCTGTGCCGGTGCCTCACCACCCTCACAGGGAAGGATTTCTTCCTAATGTCCAGTCTAAATCTCCCCTCCTTTAGTTTAAACCCACCCCCCTTGTCCTGTCACTGCACTCCCTGACAAACAGCCCCGTTCCAGCTTTCCTGTAGCCCCTTTAGGTACTGGAAGGCCACAATTAGGTCTCCCCAGAGCCTTCTCTTCTCCAGGCTGAACAACCCCAACTCTCTCAGCCTGTCCTCATAGCAGAGCTGCTCCACTTACCATCCATAGATGGTCCTTATGCTCCTTAGACCATCTTTCTTAGGCAGCTAAGCATCCTGATGCAGGGCAACCTGATTCATCATAGTAGTCTGTGCACTCCTGGTTTTGACTGGAGCGATGGACTGTAAAATGGCACCGAGGTGTCATGTAAAAAGACTGAAGTGAGAAAAGCATAAGTAAAAAATTCAAACCTTTATTTAGTCAGCTATACTTGACACCAAGAGTAAAAGCTGTGTTACTTACCAACTTCCCTTTCTGGTCATGGGCAGGTTTATTAGTAACCGCGCACCAGCTGAGGCCAGAGGCTTTTATTGGAACGCAAGTTTGTTTATTGCTTAGGAAGAGACACAAAGTGAGCCTACCTCAACCTCTTTTGCCCTCCTCTAGAAGCCCCAATACTTCTGTTAGATGATTCGCACACACTGTGCTGCCAGGTACCCGGCAGAGCCCCCGCCCCGCCGTGCCAACGCCCCCCGCAGCCCCCAGCGCCCGCGCCGCGGCGGCTCTGGCCAGGGTGCTGAAACGGTCGCGCCGCTCCCGTGAGCGCAGCGGGGGTGCGGGAGCACGTGAACCCCACCCAGAGGGATCCAGCGATAGGAGATCCAGACGCTGTGCGATCCGCGGCAGGAGCACCACCCCCGCCCGGCCACCAGTGCTCAGAGGACACCCCACCCCCCCCAGCAGCCTTGGGCTGGAAGAGGGACCTTCCTTCCCCCCAATGACACGGCCGGGGCTCAGGAGCCGGGGGAAACCCTGTGCCGCAGGGCTGCATCCTTGGCCAACAACCGGCACAGACATCGCCGGGCTCCGCTGCCCAGGCTGCAGGGTAGGCAGGCTCATTGGAGACGCTGCATGCACGGCCAAGTACCCTACTACGTATCAGCATGCAGAGAAAGCACGGACTGGAACGCTCCTTACCGATGTCAAAAACCAGTTTATTCCAAATAGAGAAGGAAGAGACTATGAACTGCTCCCAGCTAGGACAGGGAAACTAAGAAAGCTGATCTTTGAGGGGTAGCATCCCTTGTAATGCTGCAGAGATTGCATCCTTTGTTGAATATCAAGCTCCAGATGTTAAGCTTGATACTACAGAAGCATTTCTTACAAGATAATTGAAGTCAGCACTGGTCCTTATGTTACAGGATTATGTAAACTATCCAGAGAGGAATATGGGCTCTGTTATACTGGAAATCATATTCAAAATTTTGGATTCTGTTCTCATTGCCACTCACTAGGATCCAAAATAGCCTCCCTCTTTTATAAAAGGTTTTTCCAAGTTACACCAATATAAGTGGGACCTGAAATATATATGTCTTTCTCTGCTTTTTTCTCAACATTCACTCCAGAATTACATGACAGCTGCTTAAATGATTTTCAATAATCAAGAGACAAAATAAGAACCATCTTGCTGCTGATCTCCTATTCCTTGCCCACCTAGTCCTATCTGAAATACAGCAATACAAAATTCTATAACAATTTCAAACAGTGGTAAAAAAAGAAAAAATCTATCAGAATGGAAAGCTACGCATATCTGGGTTTTAAGAAAAGTTGACATTTTTTGGTTATAAAACCACACAGTTCCAAGACACAAGTAACTTCTCTTTTTAAGAAATACAAAGTCCAGGCCAACCCTGGATAAAATCTTAACCTGGCAGTGGTGTAACCCAGATCAGCTCAGTTACAAGCTCTGAATATTACTGTGAAAAAAGTACGAATTCAGCTCAGCAGTATTCATGCTCAGTTATACCTGTTGTACCTACTTTGAATTCCAGTTACCTCATTTGGACATAGAATTAAACAGAACAAGTAGGGGTGACAGAATCCCATCTTGCTTCAGGAAACAGGGCTAATTTTGATTACCTATGGGTCACAAAATATTTAATGATACCTTTCTGCAACTGAATGTAGAAGCCCTGATTTAGTACTGGTAGGCATTGTTTAAACCTGCCAGCTTCAGTTTCCTTCAAAGATTAATATTAGCCTGGTATTTTTTTCTTGCCTTCTTACCTGAAGCAATCAACAATACTGCTGTGTGAAAGATGCCATGTTCCTCCACAACAATTGCTTCATTTAAACAAAATTATTTTCCAAAATAAGTGGGTCACTTTTGCAATCTGTAAAAATTGAACTAACCCACTGAAATCCGTATGAGTTAGTACCACTCCTGAGAACAAATTGGAGCTGAAAGCTTTAAGTCTCTTCTTACCAAAAGACCTTTTATCAGAATGAAATACCATTACCTCAATGGCCCTGTGGCCATTTCAGAGGTATATAAACATTTGCTACCTATCTGTTAGCCATTCAATTACTAAGATCTTGATACTGTGTAAATATTTAACTACAATAGAGGATATAAATCAGAGAAAGTGATTGTTTCAATCCACCAGTAGCAGTAAATCACAGGCTATTCAGACTACCGGGTTACACCCAAAAACTGACTGAGCTGCGAACACAGGCAGACATTATCTAGAATTTCCTGTAAAGCAAGTCCTAATTTAATTCAAAATTCACAGAGGGGGAAACTAGCAGTATACCGCAATTCTAGAAGCCAGGAACACTTCCAGACAGTTTTACCGTATCAGCCAGGAATAGGGAAGCTACCAGCACTCAACTGTTGGACTAGTTCTCCAGAAGATGTGACCGGAATACATGAAAGGGCTGGGAGAGCAGGCGCTATTGAGTCTGAGGCCCTGTACACTAGTGACACAGGCATCAGAGAAAAGGAGGGGCCAATAAATTCTTGTCTCATCCATTTTCTAGAATAGGCAGATAGGTCTGAGTATAATTAGAGGCAGCAGCACGATGGGACAGAAGACCAGTCAGCCTTTGTGATCCAGATTTCTGTGCTGTAACAAAGGTCCAGGAGGTGCCATTCTGTGTGCTGCCACTCCACAGATGCAACACTGTGCTTCCTATCACAGCAGGGACATGAGTTTTATTGTGTGTCATTCCCTAAATGCACTGCAAATTGGAAGTCAAAGTCTCCAAGCACATGGCTTTTCTTATGAGAGTAACAACCACAAATGCATGGGCTTATGCTCAACTTTAGCACCAGCCACCAGGGCCTGAGCCAGTGTCACCATTCTCCAGTGACCTGCCCCGGCAATACACTCTTTGGCTTCCTGATGTACAAGGCTTAGTGCCAGCCCTAGGGCTAGAATGATGGGTCACACTTTCCCGTTTCTAAGAGACAGCTAATGCTACTGGTGTTCTCCGTCAGGCCTCATTTATTCTCACCACTCTTGTTTTTGCCTGTGCTGTCAAAACACTTCAGCCAGAGGAGCAATTGCTGTCATACCAGTAGCTTAGAGCCCTGCTTCAGTCCTGAAAGGGACACCAAGGAGCTGATGGACCAGCCATCTTCAGAAAATAGAGTTGGACTGAGATGCTCCTACCAGAAAAGTGTGTCCAACCCTACCAGCAACATATTGTTGCCAGGGGCATCTCACTCAGGGTCTTTGATTACCCTTTGCTCTGGAATGGGCACTTCAGCAGAGAGGAAAGCAAGGCTTGCTCACAAAAGGAATGAGAAGCTTATCTCCATCTTTTTATGACTTGGGGTTTATCCTCCCCACTTGCAGGGTACTTCTCACCAGTGCCACCTCGTGGGCTCCAGCTCTACAGACCCACACCCTTGGGAAGGAAGAAGAGGGTGCAGCTAGAGGGCCTGGAACAGTCCAAATCTCCTGCAAGAGATTACGACTCCAGAGAAAGCAGGCATAAGTCCACACACACTTTTGACAAAGCCTTCACTTGGGGCTGCTGACAGTGGAAGTTTAAGCTACCTCTACAAGGGCTGATTAGAAAGGAAATTCCTTTTGCCTGGTCTCCTTTTCCACTTGGCCCACATGCAGGTACAAGTTTAGCAAGTGCCTGCAAGCCCCAGTGCATACAAACAAGCCTTGTGCAGCGTATTTTGGTTTTCTCTACCCCCCCTTATGGCCTCCCCTGGCTAAAGTCAATGAAACACTGAAGCATCCAAGTAAATCAGCCTATTGCATTTTCTCATCAGCCTAAAATGCTCTCCCTGGTGCCAAAAAAATGACAATTCTCCGCAGACCCAGGCTTGCAGGATGGTTGTATTGAAGCTATTTCTTTTTGACTTGCCTTCTTGAAAGGCATGTTGGCAGGGGAACATGTCTCCAGACTTTCAAGTCCAGTCCACCGTACTGAGCACACAAAAATATTTGCAATGCTCTGGCAGAGTGCAGAGGGTGTCCCAGCATGAATCTGCTCCATGAGCACTTGCCTCCTACCACAGTCATCCCAAGGCAGGTCATATTGAACCATAACTGACAGCTGCTAAATAAAACCCTGGCAGAAGACAGGAGCCCAAACGTGGTTGTCTTAGCCACCATGAGCCCACTGGGCTGAACACCATTAACCACCCTGAGCTGAAGACCTTTTAGTCTGAGCACAGCAGCCATAGCCCTGAGCTGACAGCAGTGACAGCCCTCTTGTGCTGCTTGAGCAGAGGGGAGAGATGAGCAGAGAGGCTGACATCAGCTGGGGCAGTTCCTAGGACAGCACAGCTGCTCCTCAGCACATTATGCAGCTGATTAGTGAAGAAGTAAACCCAGTATCCCCAACAGTCATGCTCTGCAACACTACAGTCCTGTCCTGTATCTGAGCAGTTCAAACCTTCACAACTACTCCTGTCACTAGGAAAGCTCAGGCTACCTCTGACTAACTGCAGCACTTCACCCTGCTCTCCTCTTCCACGGCATCATGCACACGGGGAGGAAAGGCACAAAAAAGGGAGAGAAACAAGCAACATTTACCATAAGTTATTTGTAATACATTATTTGAACAGGTCAAACCTTCTTTAAAAAGCAAAAAGCAGTAGCTGAACATCAGCTGAGAGGAAGGAATCGGTAAGTTGTTTAGGAATAGTTCAGAAACACCTGTTTTACATCAGTTTGGGGAATTTTTAGAAGGATAGAACAGAAATAAAAGCATGACCCTGTACTGGCTGCTGCCTGAGTCCAAGTCAGGAGAGATTACATGCAAAGGGAAGCAGCAGACAAAGCTGGAGTAGAGGGGAGCAATATATATATATATTATTGATTTAATTTTCAACCCACTCTGGAATTGGCTGTTCATTTCAGCATGGATGCACTCAGCAGTTTGTGACACACTGTGCTGTTTTGCTCTGCCAGCTGTGTTGTGCCTGCCAACATTTGTTGAGAAATAACAGGAGGTCACACATAGTGTCAAAAAAATACCCCTGGCACAGTACATAGAAAAAGTCATTGTATTAGTGGCAATGAATTCAGACCTACTGATGGTGGAATTAATGAAATCCGTGGCTGGCACTCTCTTCGCATCCCAACAGAGGCTACAAGGAACAAAGCAAATATACTGGCCACTAGCCCATAGGATCGACAAACTATGCTTGTCCCAGACAGCTGGAAGCCCATTGCCTTCCCTGGCAGGCCCTGAGGTGAAGAAGGGAATTGCAGTGCTTACCCAAGACCTCTCCTCTCTGACTCTAAGGCAACAGGAAACCAAGAGGCAGGGAAGTAATGCTCATGAAGGAAAAAGGACAATGAATCTTGAGAAGCATTTGATGATTATTTTACTTTGGCTTTCTTGGTGTCTTAAGCTCTTTTTGGTCTAGCTACAAGGAGGGAACATCTTGCCTTTTGGTTCTTACTTGCTCTGAAGCTAAAAAGCCTATCTTTCGAGCACCAGCATTCACTCATCAGTCTTCCTTAGTCTTCCAAGTGGTTTCCAGACCCTTTTAGGAAACCCTCAAAGATATTTATGTTGGCCTTTATCTTTCCATTATCTTTAGCTGGCAGAGACAGCTAAGGATACATTTATTTCTAGATAAGGACAAAAATCCTCACAATAAAAGTAAACATTGCAGCAAGAACTCAGGTAGATGTCCATCCTTTGAGATAGTCAGAAGGTGGCTGGACAAGGCCAACTGATTCAACTTTGAAGTTACCCCTGCTTTGAGCTGGAATTTGGACCAGAAAACCTCTGTAAGTCTCTAACTCAGATTCAATGTCTCAGTGATTCTAAATCCACACTTGATCAGTCAGCACTTACCTGCCTTGAACTAACCATCATTACCTAGAGCATGACCCATCACTTTCCATTTTCCCCTGTATTACAGGGTTACGGATTTTTCCTTATAACTTCACACTTTCTTCCTTCTGTCCAAATGCATCTGGGAGCAGAATCCAGAAACTGCAGATATCCACTCTAACTCTTCCTCTAGACATCTTAAAGGGCAGATATTTGTAGTGGTTTCTGTATTAACCCCAGCTGCATGTTCATTCCCTTTCAAAAAGGATAATTCAACCCCTGCTGTTTAAAATATAACTGGGTGCACCAAGTCAGACACATGCCAGGGTTGAATCTTCACAGATCAAAAGGACTCAATTAATTACTTTCTCCTAGGGCATTTTAATGCAATTCTTTCATGTTTAATGTTTAATATTACTAGAATAATTGTTTGTCTCTTGCTATCCCCCATTAACACAGATCAGAGGCACCAGCTGCTTAGATTCCACTTAATACTTCCCAGTTGGTCACCCAACCACAGGCCTTCTAAACAGGCCATTAGCTAAGCATGGACACAAGCACCTCTCAAGATTGCATTGCAGTTCAGAGTCCCAGGGCAGGAGTTCGGTCTCTTTTGGTTAGTGGTTTCCCCCTGTGTAAAAAGGTTGTGCAAAGATTCTATGTTGCAGCAATTTTTCCCGCAGTGTGTGATGTCATCTGGCCAAGACCATACTCTGGGTCTTTGCTCTGAAGCAGAAGTCCCATCAAGGACATCAGGTCCATTTTTGCCTTCCGCAAAGCAGGCTAAGTCCATCATGAACTCAGACCATTGCATTTCAGAGGAGAAATTCCAAGAGGAAAATTTAGTGAGAGGAACAGCTCAGCTGCGTGGTTACAAGCACCACTTTGGACACAAGCATCCACCCTTGCCAGAGCTGCAGACTCGAGCAGATTACTGGCTGCAGCCCACGTGGCAAGTTTTCCTTAGCAGGGGATGAAGGGAGACAGTCACAACGAGCATTTCTCTGACCTTTCTTCCATTACACTTCTTAACAGAATCAGGCTGTTAATGTTGACAAATAACTATTCCAACAATATTCCCATTAGTCATTCCCACCCTCACACTCCCTCATAGTTACATGACCAGAGCAAGAGCTGGGAGACCAACTCCAGCTCTTTACTCAGAAGTGGAGAGTTGTGTTCAGGCTCACTAAAAGCAATTTTACATCCTAAATTGAAATCTGACTAAAAATTCAGCTGTCAGATTGCTGTGCAATTCAACTGTAATTTGTCCCTTTATCAGCCTGAGAAGTCTGATACAATCTTTACAGCTACAGTTTCACTGATTCTCCGTAAAGCTAAGCTGAAAAATGGTAATTCCATTTTGTTTGGGCACTGACATTATAGATTTGTTTTCATTTTTAAAAAAACCAAAACAGAGAGGAATATTAAGTGTTATGTCAGATACCTTGAAGTAGAACGTATTTGGGATGCATTTTCTGCCTGAAGTGAAAATCTCCTCAAAATCAGTACTATTTCTTTCAGTATTTTCACTTAAGATCTTCATTTTCTGATGAAAATAATTTCTGCTGAGATTTTTCTAGAAAGCTTTCATCAGCTTTGAAGTCCAAGACGGAATAGAGAAAACAGAACTATCAACTGCAGACTCATGTGGGAGATCAAGCTATAGACAGAGGCTCAAGTGGAATCAGTTTTGCACCAAACTATGCTTAAGCTGAACAAGGAGGTGGACAGGATGACAATAATTAGTGACTTACTGATGTTCAGCTGTTCCTTTAGGCTCATAACCAACTTGCAGCAGGGAAGCTACTCACCAGCTCCAAGCCAGTTGTCCACCATTGGCAAATTAAAAGGAATTTGCCAGATAGTACCAATGAGCTGGTCTTCAAAAAGCAACAGCTTTTTGAAGATGGAGGAGACAACCATATTGTGTGCTGATAAAGCCAAACTTGGGACCAAGGCCTTTTGTTTTCTTTCCTCTGATGCCAAGGAGAGGAGCATGCCTGGGTCTGCACAGAGTGTTCCTGCTGAACAATGTCAGACACACGCCAATTTGGAGGTCTGCCAGTCAAGGGCCACCTCAGTGAACTCATACTGAGAGGCAGAAGGAACACACAAAGACCAGACCCAGGTTATCACAGTCTCCTCAGAGAAGGCCAAAGCAACCATTTGTCATCATTATGTTCATTCCCTATTCTTATTTCTGTACTCCCTAGAAAATAAAGTAATGCTTACTAAGAAATAAGAGGAGGGAAAGAATAACTTGGATACCTGAGACTGGCTAAACTGATGTAGAAGATGATGAATAACCAGCATGGCTGGCATAACTCCTATTCTTCCTTCATGAATGTTGTACTGCTTAAAATATCAGAGCCTTGATTTATTACTTGCCATGGTGCAAAAAGGTTTTGATTGCTTGGCACCTCTCTCCTGTCAAAACACTGAAGAGAGCATCCACCCGTGATGCTTCTCTGTGCATGTCTTGTACAGCTGAATCCCCAGACACTCACTTTCGCAAAGTCAACTTCATGTAGCCAAGGAAGTGCCCTGCTAGACTGAGGCTAAGATCAGACTGGAGTTTCTATGCCTGCTGCCAAAACATTTGGCATGTGAAAAACTGGAATGAGGTATATAAGCAGCAAAGAAGCAGAAACCAGAGAAAACCAAACAGAACACAGTGAAAAATAAAGATAAGAAGGCAAAACTGATTGTTTTACCTTTCTATGGTGTTTTCATCTCAGAATCTTTGGGCGCTGCATTCTGCACTCATCTCTGGTTTTGCTCACTACTTTGGCACAGAAATTCCCTGATCAGATTTGCCTCCTCACTGTAGCCTCAAATAAGGTAGGAAAGTAATAGCCCACAGGCACATGATGTGCCAACAAGGCCAAAGATCAAGCATAATCCTTGCCTGTGCAGAAGTACACAGGATCTTGAATACACAGGTTAAAACACACAAGCCCATGATTTTACATTCTTATCCACCTGTTAGCCCCATTCCCACCACAGAGCTCTGTGGGCCTTGAGGACAGACAGGGTGATGGTCACCCTTGTCTCTGACAGAGGGCCCAGGTATTGCAGCAAACGTTCAGCTTTAGCCCCACATCCATCATCCTAATAGAATAGAATAGAATCATTAAGGTTGGAAGTGACCTCAAGGATCATCTAGTCCAACCATCCCCCCACCACCTATTACCCACTAAACCACGTCCCTAAGTACCACATCTAACCTTTCCTTAAACACCCTCAGGGATGGTGACTCCACCACCTCCCTGGGCAAATGGCTGAGCCCTCACCACAATCAATGATTGTTTTTGCTCCACAGTTCTGGTCCTGTAACCCTAGAACATATTGAGCAATCACTGAGTGACAGAATAATTCCAAAAAATCAGGACTCAGCCTGGAGCAACAGAGGAGAACGAACCCGTTCATGCTGCATCCTGCCATATGCCACTGCAGTTAAACCCACCTGAGCATGAACCGGGATGTCAGAATATATTCCATGAAAGACACAAACCAATTTGGACTCTTTAACCAAAGTTCTCCCACTGAGGACAAAGCCTCTGCAAACTGTCCCTAAAGAAAGCTCATTCACAGCTCTGGCAAATGACAAAAGCAAGCAGAGAAAATGATGCACCCAGATGCTCCCATGTATGCAGTCCTGTAAAATGAGTTGTGATCATCAGCCCATGGAGAAGGAGAATGGACAAGGTTAATGCAAAACCAAGGAAAGAGAGTGGGCAAGGGGCACTTGTGGAGGCATGCGTATTAATTGCGTTGTTTTGGATCTGATCATTTACACTAGCGGCCCTTGATTAGCTGCTTCCTTGTTGACACTAGATCTGGTTGAGTTATTTAAAGAGCAGCAGAGGATAGTGGAGATTTTTCATTGTAACAGCTGCAATGAGTACAAACAAGGAAGCTAGAATAAGTCACTGGCACACAAATTATCAATATGCAAAACACCCCGCAGCCTTGCTCCTTTACCCTACAGAGAGCCTCAATGCCGTACTCCCCCAAAAAGAAGATGCAGAATTGCAGGTCCAGGAGCTACAGTCAGCTTGTGTAGGTAAGAATGAACCACAGAACAGCCTCAGCACAGCTGTGAAATGGTGGGGTGGGCTCCTTATCTCAAGGGACATCACCTGAGGGAGCCAGCATGGGTTAGGCAATAAGGCAAACTCTCCGCCTGGCTCAGACAGTCACTTCTGACCACCTCCCCTTGGTGGCTTCTACTGTCCAACATCTTCAGTGTTCAGGCTGTCTCCTGCTGTCTATTTTTCCTACTGGAAACAGATATCACTTTCCAGGATCAGCAAAGGAGACTTTGTGAAGATTCCACACACTATTTTTATTACCTTTGTTTCCATGTTGAGGGGAAGTTTGAAATAATTCACTCAGGTGAGAGGAACTGCTCAGTTTTACTCCCCACTAGTAAAACCCATGCCCTATAACTGTGTATAGGATGCACAGCGTTTGCAGTCAAGCATAGAAATACTAAAGGAGGAGAGAGATTTCCTCTTCTGCCACTGTGAGTATGCCTCTGCTAACTCCACTGTGTTACTCCCAACATGTATTAGGAGTCAGTGTAATAAAAGCATTAGCAACACTTAGTGGGAAACAGTTCTGAAGATTCCTAGAAGTTTCCCATCCTGTGCCAAGATTCAAGGCTTTTCCAGAGGTGAGAGTAAAAACAAAAGAAAGGCAGCACAGATTGATCTGGGGGGTCACCTCAAGTAACGGAGTCGGAGATGCCATGCCAGGTTCAGAGCCACACAGGGAACACCACTCACATCCCTGGAGCAGGCGAGCAAAAGGTCTCCCACGCATACAGCACCTGAAGGGTGACCACACAGCTTTGTCTTCAGTTGTGATGAGGAACCTCTGACAATGAACCCTGTGCTAGAACTGCTACATTCCTGCTGAACATGAGAAACTGAAGAAATCAAAAGCTTCCAACAAATCCCTCCTGTACTGTTAAAAACTCCCTGAGAGGGTAGGTACTCTGGGAACCCAGTGCTCAGGTGAAGTTTCACCTCTCAGGTCTTCCAAAGGTCTTAAACTCAGCTGCTGAACTTCCCTGGGCTTCTCAACCCCTGTGCAGTCCATGGAAACCAGTTATGAAGAAACAGTCATAGGAAAATTTATTTTAAACTGCCTCCTACATTCCCTACAACTGTGTGTCCTCGGACAGCCCACTGATAGCTCGTCTGTGCAGAGGTGAAGCTGCTTTTTAATTATTAAAAAAATAATCTGTCTAGGAAGCTTTGACATATAAACTGTGATGAGCTTGATGCATCACTGTATAATGCTTGATAAAGAAAGTATAAACTTTAAAGTGTAAAGTTTAAAACCTCATTTCTCATTGCCACCTTCTGGTCAGAATGGTGTAGTGGATTTTCTTGCTCAGACAAGCTGCAGCATAGGGCACACGGATGCCAGGTAAGTTACAGGTGCAGCTTTGGTCTGGTTGCAGTGATGTGCGAATGGGCAGGAAGGGTACAAAAGCAGGCATCTGGGGTTCACCATCCACCTGTAACAGCTGCTCAAAAAGTGATTCTGTGAAAAATTACAAATTTGAAGGTATTTGAAAGCAAAGTGCACTGAAACCTTACTCTTAAATGGTATTATGCTCCAGGTTCTCTCCCATACTTTAGTTATATATAACCATTTTAATAGATAACTATCAAAATAGCTATCAATCATTCCAGCACCCTCATCATGCTTAATAAAGGAAAAACAGCTTTTAAAATCCCTCTCTAGTTATAGTCTGATCTCTTCCAGACCAGTGTCCTCGAGCAAACTTTAATCTTTGGGGCCAGGCTAATACATGCTGAAAGTCTGTATTCAATGCACAAGACCGGCCTTAACACACCATATACCTTTGATCCAGATGCAAAATAACTATTGCCCCAGTATTTGGAGTTGCATCCCTGGTCAACCTGGAAATTTTAAGTCTATGCACCAAATAGCCTGCACAGATAGGAGAAGTTGTGTTCACTATCAATCTGACCCCAACACCTGGATGGGAAGTGACTCCTCTCCTTGGTGCTTTCTGCTTTTGGAGTAATGCTCCTTTGCTAAGCTGAAAACAATTTTCTTTACATCATTGTTCAAAATCAGCTTTCCTCATTTTCCCATCTTGGATGCAGCATCCCAAGCAGCTTCACCTGCAGCTCATTTAAACATACAAAAATGCCTCCAGATTTCCATAAATGAGTCAGTCCACAGAGCTTTTGCCCAGCTCTCCCTGCAGACTGAAGCACAAAGTCTGGATGCCCTGTACTTGCCCACACCTTTGCTGGGGAGCACTTGCCCTGTGGCCATGAGTCACACCACAATGGGGAAGCAGTTGAATATTTACATGTCACACCTCTTGTATCTGTAATAATTTTGACAATTTTTCGCCAATCCCCAAGCTCTGCTCTCTTTAGCCTTTAGTTAAACAAGCTGGAGGGTTTAACTGTGAATTTAAAACAGAAGAAAAGAAAAGAGCAATGAACATGAATAAGTTTAATGAGAGAGAATAAAATACAGTAGAATCAAGGAGGAAAAAATAAATTAAACATTATAGCAGCAGGTATCTGCAATAACCAAGTTCCTTGCTGCTCTTGTAGCAATACACCTGACTAAGTCAAGGAGTGCCAGAGAGCTGCTCCACATGCACTGGGATGGTCTAAATCCTCCCCAGAGCACCACAGTATGGGCATTTTTGCTCATGTTTTCCCAGACACTGTTCACACTGCCCCATTTTCCGTATGTTCTTTGGAAATGGTTCAAGACAGGCCTTCCTCTGAAGCACCACCACATGCAGGTGGTGAGAGGGCTGCTCAGGTAGGTCTTCTCCAATGCCTAGGTTATTCATCATGTGGTGCTGTGACAGTGTTGATCATCTTTGATAGTCTCAGCCTGGCTGCTCTTTTCCCAGTTCTGTCAGTAGTCTGACCTGCAGACTGTTTCTCTTCACCTCTTGTTTGTAACTGCTTCAAAATGTAACTTCACTGAAACCAGGATTACAAGGTCTTTTACCATGGCATATTTTCAAATACTAATTTATTTTCCAAGTCTTGGATTTGAGTGATATCCAATTGTATATTCCTGCTTTACAAACAAACAGGTCAATAATTCTCTACTCCCTTTGGATTCCCCCCTTAACTGTTTCAGCTGTTTAGCAAAGAGGTGGATTATCCTAGAATGGTTTGGGTTAGAAGGGACCTTAAAGATCATCTAGTTCCACCTCCCATGCCATGGGCAGGGACATCCTCCACTAGACCAGGTTGCCCAAAGCCCCATCCAACCTGGCATTGAACACTTCCAGGGATGGAGCATCCACAACATTTCTGGTGAACCTGTTCCAGTATCTCACCATCCTCATTGTGAAAGATTTCTTCCTAATATCTAATCTAAAACTACCTTTCTTCAGCTTAGGCTCATTACTCTTTGTCCTATTCACTACATGCCCTTGTAAACAGCTCATCTCCAGGTTTCCTGTAGGCCCCTCTAGGTACTGGAAGGCTGCTATAAGGTCTCCTCAGAACCTTCTCTTCTCCAGGCTGAACAACCCCAACTCTCTCAGCCTGTCTTCACAGGAGAGATGCTCCAATCCTCTGATCACATTCATGACCTCGTCTGGTTCACTCCAACAAATAGTTATATTTGTTTATAGATTCTATTTTACTCAATAAGTATTTTGGAATACCATTAGCATGTTGAAACCAGGTTGCATTCACAATCAGGTTAGACCTGGTTCTGTATGTGTTTATACAGACATCAGTCTTCAGTTAAACTTTTTGCCACTAGTGGCCCTGCTTTTCTGGATAAGCATTGGTATGCTAGTCCCATAAAACAAATACTTGTGATGGGATCCACACTGTTAAAATTCACTTTATTTGGAGGGTGGAAGCATGGTGGTGTTAGGTTGACAGTTGGACTTGATCTTAAAGGTCCTTTCCAACCTTAGGGATTCTGTGCAGCTATTCCTTCATGAGTATCTCAAGAAAAGCCTGTGTCCAGATTTGATTGGAAGCTACTCCACCTTCCAAGAGAATCTGATCTGTTATGATTGATGTCATTAAGTATCAGAGCCAGTGTTACTGATTAAAGCATTCAAACCACATCTTAGCTACCACTGCAAAATGCTTTTACATCTAGCAAAAGTTGGTGTTTTGGTTTTTTTAAAATAAAAAAACAACTTTGGACCTCAAATCCCTTGCAGTACAGAGAAGGAACATATTTCTGCTGTACTCCTTTTGCAAGCTGTCCAGTCCATTGAGCCTGAAAGCCAACAAGCAGTGACAAGAAACATATCTGAAGAGACCAAGTAGCACTGAGAAACCCAGCCAGGAGTTATTCTGGCTCTTTTCCACTTATTCCCTGAGTGAAATCCTTTTTTCTTATTCAACTCTGCCATGATAAGCTAGATAATGGATCATTCACATTGAAAACATAATTAGCAGCAATTAATAAAGGGGAAATGGAAATGGCTTGCATAACATATGTTAGGAAGACATCTTGCCAGGAGACTGCTTATGAAACACCACTTATTGGCACTGTATTTATGACTGTCTGGTACTTCCACTGTTGTATTTGCAGGTGTAGGCTCCATCACGTAAGCTGTGCACAAAATTGCTTAAGACCAAATTCCAAGCACATATAAAAAGGTCTAAAATTTTTTGATCTGTCCCACCAGTAACATTTTGCACCATTGGGTGCTACTGCATGCACTAGGTCAAGAACATATGGAACCAGAGAATTGTCCTACAGACAACACTGGGCGCTGACAAAATTGCAACACACACCAGAGCAAGTTGATGTGGTTGAGATGAATCCAGTGGAGCAGCAATAGCTTTGAGAAAGTCCAGGGGGCTCCTCTGAACTTATGCAAATAAACAGCATTTACAGAAAGGGAAGGAATCACACATAACAATTTTGGGTTTTCACCATGTCTTAGCAGCAGTCTAACCCTCATATTTGCACTTGGTGATTGCAGAGCATTTTACACTGAGGTGGTCAAGCGTACACAATTCATGGACTGCACAGAGGCCACCGAATGCGTGCAGGTGGCCTGTGTTAAGTACCCATATGGTACACAATTTCAACTTCCATGTAGTAAAAATGTTCAAATTAACAATAAGCATTGGGGAGTGGAGGGAAAGAAAAACAAAAGTCAGAGGAAGAAACCAGCAAGGGAACAGAAAGGTAAGGCAGAAGCTCATAAATGAAAGTTGCTTCCCTTACAGCAACTTGGTCAGACGCTACAGGTTTTGCTATCAGGCTGTTTAATGCTGAATCGAAGACTGGGATCCCCTGGGGTGTCTGTGCAAGCACTGTCTGAAGGAGCACACTGATCAGAGCCATGATCCCCACACACGAGCTGTTATCCAAGCCAAAGGCCGTGCGGAAACCCAGCATTCATCCCTCTCCCCTGTGGACTGCAGTCCTTGCCTCGTTCCCCAACCTCAGAGCCTTTTAACCAGCTTATTTTGAACACTCAGACATGAGGGCTCAGATTTCAGTTGAGCAGCACAAGACATGCAGGAACTATTGCAGCTGAGGCAAGGGAGATGCTGGCACTGCAGCCCCTATTGTTTGCACAGCAAAGGCTCTGGTTTTGTCTCAGAACACAATAGGTTGATTTGAAGGAATTTTCCCTTGACATAACTCATCTACATCATATGACAAAATAGATTTTGAAACAAGAAAAAAGTTTTTCAAAGCCCACAGAACTTCCAGAAAGAACTGGAAAATTGGCCGGCATGTCCTGTAGTCACCAGGTTCTATCCCTACCCCACTAGCATATTTTTCCAACTGGAATTAATGCAAGTGCTAAAAATCTCTTCAGACAAGACATGAAGACTACTTCTGCTGGGGTTTCTGGAGGGATGCTTGCCTGGGCTAATTTGGAAGTGTCATAGGGAGGTTTTGGAATCAGAATTCCTTACAGCATTACTCCCTCAAGCACAGTTACTAACACTGGTAGGCTGTGATCAAGACCACAGCAGCTTCACTTTTCTTCCCCACACCATACAGTTACTCTTTTGTCAGAGGAAGTCCCTGGTCCCCACGTTTCTGAGACTGATATCAAAAATTTATATACACATGTACTTTTGCATATATACACACATACAGTATTGGATCTTGCACATGCTTGTTCATTTGAGCAATGCTATTTACATCAGTAGGAAAACATCTGTAACAGAGTAAGCACGTTTGCAGGGTCAGATCTATATGTATATTTTAGTTTTATAGATTATCTTTGTTCTATTAAGAAGTGAAAAAGATATTTGACAGCATGTATGTAAACAGAGCTGAAAGTCCCTTCTGCATGATAACTTACTGAGCACTATTTAAACTCCACAGGTACTTGTGCTACTGCAAAAAACTATTACTTTATCTGCTTGCAAATCAAAATGATCTGAGGCTTTTCCAGAGGAGAAGTCAAAGAACAGATTTCCACTTCAAAACCCAAATGCCAGAGCTGTCCATCTCCAGCCACACCAGTGACACAGTACTAACGCTGGACAGCCTCAAAGAGACTGTCTGCCATGCTGAGGGGCTGCAGAGAAATTGTATTAGAAAGGTAGAAATCAAAGACACTGCTTTCCCTCCAAAACTAGGGAAGTTCCTAGGTCTGAGACAAAAGCTGGAAGCTGCAAAGAAATACAAAGTCATCTGGGGAACACATAATTCTTTGTCTCAGAGGTTGCCGTTAGGAAAGTGCCAGCTTGCAGCAGAAAGTGATGGCATCTCAGTGCTGGATACAGGCAGCTCCTGAAACACTGTGTTGATATTGTCTGTGGTCAGGCCTAAAGCCACATCAGGAGAGATCATGCCCCTACAGTCCCAGATGCTCTGCAAACCTTTCATCAAGAATGGGGGCTACAATGGTCTCTACTGCCAGCCTTGCTCAGTATTAATTTACTTAATTTTATCCTGATTTTTTTTGAACTTTTTTTTGCTGTGGTTTGCTTCAAATTCACAAGCTCCCTTCAGCCTTCCAACGCTAACCATGAAAACAGATTCCCAAACCCACCAAATAGTTTCACCTGTCACCAACATAAGGTAGCTCAACCTAGCCAGATAAAGGTTAGGTTTGAAAATATTAATAACAACAACGAAGAGAGCAAGTTCCTCCTGAGATAATGAATGGTTGTAGGTATTTTCAACAAGCAGGACATGTGCTGTGGGTTAAACAATTACCAAGGCATTCACAGAAGCAGTCCTAGCTATTTAGTCCCAAGAGCAACCACATCTGCTATCTGCCAACATACCTCACCCACCTTTACATACTGCCAGTCCCTTTGCCAGTGACAACAGCATCACCTTTAGAATAGGGTCTATTACTGGTAACTCTTGAATTCCAGCCCTCTCTGGTATGTGAACTTATGAAAAGCCAAACAAAGGCATCTGGACCTTGGATATTATTCTAGTATTTACACTACAGCAACACCTGGAAATGTGACCAAGACCACACAAAGGTAGTTGCTCCACACACACTAAAAAGATAGCCCTTGCCAAAAAGAGTTTACGATCTTGGCATACTACAGGGTCTTGGTTAAGCCTATTCACATACTTCTGACATCTCCAGGGGTCACAGACCTTATCCTCCCTCTGCCAAGGCTGGCTTCAGTGAATGCAGAGTCCTGATTCCTGCACTACACCCAGCTAAGGAGCATGTGGAGAAGGTAGTAGCTGAGAACATGCTGCTGCAACTATCCCTTCTCAAAGCAAGGTCTGCATGGGGTGCAGGAGTGGTACATGCCTTAACTCACTTTTTTCACAATAGAGAGGAAACCTTGAAATGAAAAGCATGTCTTTAATACACTTACCCACCTTGAAGACTGCCTGGACAATTCCATGGCTAAAACAGTAGACGTAAGAACTTCAGCTACAGCATAGAGATCTTCTGAACCCAAGGTATTAAGCATATTTTCAGGGTCAGGCTGGAGCACAGGGGCCTCACCAGTCATGACACCATCCACAACACCCAATCAAGGCAGGTCACAGAAAGCAGCCAGGTTCAGCGAAGAATCCAGATCACCAGAGAAATCCATGGTGATGAGGCAGATTTGAAGTTGAAAGAGAAAACCAATCCACAGGTCAGACCCAGTGGCAAGGCACATCCAGGGTCAGGCCAGGAAGCCAGGCCATGCACTAGACTCTGGATCAATTGAGCTCATCACCAGGCAGGGCCTAACCAAGCTGCAGATCAGCACTATCCTACAGCATAATTCAAACCAGGGCTCAAGAGCCCAGACTAAGCTTAAATAGGATCCCTGGGCCAATGAGCAAGGTCTGTGGGTGGAGGTCCCATGTGAGGCTGATCAGGGCAATTAAGAGCTATTAGTGCCATCAGAGCCCCAGCCCATGTTTAGAAGCACCATCTTAAAAGCTGTGATTGTACAATTGTCACCAGAGAGACTGGCTACTAGAAGTGGTGAAATTATTCTGTGATGCCTGAGAGTTCCTGCAGCCTTCTACTTGCGTGTTGCCCATCTCAGCATCCCTAAGACTCCATCCTAGGGAGTCTTATGCAGCTGTGGCTTGAACAAGTAAGCAACTGGCTCTGTAAGACAAGTAGAAAGCTCAAATAAATTAATAGAAAGCTCCTTTCCCATGATTTGAGCGGAATTTGAGTCATCAAGCAACAGCACGTCAGTACCTGTTGTGCTGGGGCCACAGAGATGTTGTGTGCTGAAGAAATCATTCCCACCACTCATCTGGCTGCTGGGTTAAAGGTTTATTTTGTCACTGCTTTCTTCTCCAGAGTCCCCATTTCAGTAGTTACACCCATGTTGCCTGTTAGCCCCGTCGCTGGCGCGGCTCCAGCTGTCTTTCAGTTGGTGACATATGGGAAAACAGCTCTGATTAACTTCACTTCCAAATCATTTACCCCAAATGAGATATATTGTTCTGGTTGATTTCAGCTGGAATTTGTTCATACTTTTCAATGGAAAATGAGATTAGAGGTCAATATTCTGACTTGTTGATGAAGTGCCATGTGGAGATGCACTGGGTACAAACGTCACTCTGCACTCCAGTTAGATATTGTTTGAGCAGTGAAATTTGAGTTCAGGTGCAGGCAAGATAAGTTTGTTTTGAAACAAAACAGTGCTCTTGACTCTGGAAATTAAAACAAACGCTGGAACCTGAGGGAAGAATCTTCATGATGGCACCTTCAGAGAAAAGCAAACCTGAATCTGCAAGCCAAGAAGAACTGGTCAGAAATGCCCTCAGCTTTTAAGGAATCTACTCAACAGGTCACC
Source organism: Psophia crepitans (assembly GCA_013399095.1). Taxonomy (NCBI): domain Eukaryota; kingdom Metazoa; phylum Chordata; class Aves; order Gruiformes; family Psophiidae; genus Psophia; species Psophia crepitans. The sequence goes on along the minus strand of VWZZ01000875.1, from coordinate 52,021 downwards.
TTTCAAGTGGGATCTGTACCTCCACCAGCTTGATACATATAGAGACACCAACGGCACATTGCTGGTGTGCTGGCACAGATATCTTGGTGTGCATGTGTACGTGCGTACACAACAATTCAGATTCCCATGATACTCTGATTGTGCTCCCTTTTCTTTTGGTGAAACATCTCTCTCTGGCATATCCCAAAAGAACTTACATAGGAGAAAGAAATGCCTGGCAAAGCAACCAAAAGCAGTTTCATTTCAAAGACGCAGGGTAGAATATGGACCTGGCCTGCAGAAAGTGATTTTCATTGTTTAATTTTTATTTTCTTATTAAAAGAATCACTGATAATGTTTAGTCTGGTGTTTTTTGTTTCCCTCTGGTAAAAGAGTTTCCCTGCTCCTTCAGTACATTTATATCACTCATTTTTTAATGCTCTAAAGCCCGGGATGATGACTTTCACTTGACCGCCTATTTTACCAGCCAAAAAGCCAAGTCAGAACCCTGTTGTATTTGATGCAATAGGAAGAGCGAACACATCCAAGAGCTGTAAAGGCAAAAAGACGTGAACTACATAAAGAAATGGCTTATAGGGGAAGTCAGAGGGAAGATGCTGTAGTGTATTTTCTGTTGGTAAACTGTGTTATCCAGCAATCTGAGGGCTGACTGCTGGAACCACTGGCTCTGAGAGATTGATCCTATTTATTTATATTCCTTTTGCTTGCTGTTTTGTCTATATCTGTCTTTCCAGGGCTTATCCAGTGTGTGTGTTTTTGTTATGTGTACAGAGTGTGAGCGACTCTCAGAGAGGCTCCAGTCTGCTTCATTAACCAGATCACCACGCTCATACCAGTAGTCTCCACTCTTGCTCATTAGCAAGAGAAAACGTGTGGGAGAAATGTCATGGAGGGTGTAGGTCAGACAAGGAAAGCGATACTAGAAGCATTTGGAGAACGAGGACATGGAAAATAGCCATGAACAATTTCCAGGAGTGTCCCAGGAGATCATTGCCTTTTTCAATGCCTCACATTTCTGCCAGCCTATTTTTGTCTCAACCCTTAACGTGTCCATCTCAGTATATGCAGCTAACTTGGTAATTTTTAACTTATGTCACTAATTGAATTGTTATTGAATGTGATTAATTAGAACTGGAACAAGTCTTTAACAAAGAATTTATCAGATACTTTTCTGCTCCCTGCACTGACTCACTGCTTCCCAATGGCTTCGAAACTTGCAGCTTGAACATGTTTGTACAATCCTTGGCAGGTCCCAGGTACCTGACTCCACAGGAACCTGCTGCCGTATGGGCATGAGGCCAGTGTGAGCAGCCTGGCCCTCCTCCACCCAAATGCGAGCCACCATGTCCACCAGGTTTTTTGCTTACACGTTTTCTTCTCCAACAGCACCAAGACTGGCTCAGAAGACCACTGCTTGGAGCTGGCTAGATAACTAGTGACAGGACAAGAGGAAATGGCCACAAGTTGGGCCAGGGGAGGTTCAGGTTGGAGATTAGGAGAAATTTCTTCTCGGAAAGGGTGGTCGGGCATTGGAACGGGTTGCCCAGGGAGGTGGTGGAGTCACTGTCCCCAGGGGTGTTTAAAGAAGGATCGGATGTGGTACTTAGGGACAGGGTTTAGTGAATAATATAGGTGGGGGGGAACAATTGGACTAGATGATCTTGGAGGTCTCTTCCAACTGTAATGATTCTATGATTCTAAGAATACAAGTCCTGGTTTAAGCAAATCCGAATTTATTGAGTTAACTCCAAAATATGTCCAGAAAACTGCTAATTTACAGAGAATGAGGCAGTCTGGAAATTAAAACACAAACAAACCCCACAAAAACATGGCAAATCTTTCTTGTTGGTCTATTTAGTGACCAAGCAAGATGCTAAATCCAGATGTTTTTCACCACTGGCCCAGCCATGAAGTGACAGAGTGCCATGTGAGTGATGTATCGAAGCTTTGAACGAGACTTAAGCGCTCATCCTGTTTTTCATAGCTGAGTACGTGCTGCTTAGGTATATTGAGAGAAGGGAGCTGCAGCCTGGCATCAGCTCAGCTTAAGTGTTATTTTAAAACATGAGGCATAGCATACTTAGACAATTGTACTGAAAAACAAACAGAAATAGGTTGATCGCTATTTACACTAGACTTAGAGTTGCCTTTTATACAATGTCTCAACTTACAAAAAATACACATATTTAATTCTAATTTTCCAAGACCTTTATATATTCATCAGCATGGTAACGTGCTTTGGCACCTGAGACCAAATGAAAAGAAATGAGGACAGAACAAATACATACTAAGTTCAGTCCTACCCACTTATTTGAGCTAATCATCTCATCTGTACACTGCTCAGCAAACAAAAGGTGATCCAAAATCAGCTGCCCCCTCTGATTTTCCTGGGGAACACAGAGCAGATGTCACCTGGGGGATGAGTTCATCGTTATTTCTCCTGCCAGCTTGCCAGTAGTCCTATTTTGGAAGCATTGGGCTCAAGTGGGAAACGAATTTAAAAAAAAGTGACTTAATATCAAGTTGTCAATTTTGCAATTAAAAAAACCCTCTCGTTCTTTCATCGGTGGTAATTCAGTGGATGTTATGGAGCAACTTGTAACACAAAGTAGCAGCAATATTTGAGCAGTCTCCAATTTTCTCTCTCTGGACCTTGGGTCCCCATCTGTACACATGAGACACTAGCATTTTTCTGCCTCATGGAGGTTTTGAAAGGATAAAGAGGTCAAAGAAAGGGAAACAGGAAGGGGATGTTATCAGACAACAGAAAATATTTTCGCTGCTGCTCCACGTGTAGATACAGCACACTTCAAACCAGCTAGTAACAGCCCTGCCAGTAGTACAGCCTTGCCACAGAGAGCTCAGGACCCTGCCCAGGACCTGGGACAGATGCTGAGGCAACCAGTCCTCATCATCATGTGGCATTGTCACATGCACGAGTGTGAATTTAGAATCAAAGAATGATTTGGGTTGGAAGGGACCACAAGGATCATCTAGTTCCAACCCCCCTGCCATGAGCAGGGAGACCCGACACTAGACCAGGTTGCCCAAAGCTCCATCCAACCTGGCCTTGAACCCTTCCAGGGCTGGGGCCTCCACAATCTCTGTAGGAAACCTGTTCCAGTGTCTCACCACCCTCACGGTAAAGAATTTCTTCCTAATGTCCAATCTAAAACCCCACTCTTTTAGTTTAAACCCATTCCCCGTTGTCCTATCACTGCACTTCCTAACAAACAGCTCCTCGCCAGCTTTCCTGTAGGTCCCCTTTAGGTATTGGAAGGCCACAATTAGGTCTTTCTGGAGCCTTCTCTTCCCTAGGCTGAACAAGCCCAGCTTCCTCAGCCTGTCCTCATAGCAGAGGTGCTCTGATCAACTTGGTGGCCCTCCTCTGCACTTGCTCTAGCAACTCCATGTCTTTCCTGCACTAAGGACTCCAGAGCTGGATGAAGTACTGCAGGTAGGGTCTCACAAGAGCGGAGCAGAGGGGGAGAATCACCTCCCTCAACCTGTTGGCCGCACTGTTTCTGATGCAGCCCAGGACACAGTCGGGTTTCTGGGCTGCCAGCACACACTGCTGACACATGTTGAGTTTGTCATCAACCAGCACCCCCAAGTCCTTCTCCTCAGGGCTGCTCTCGATCCATTCTCTGCCCAGCCTGTAGTTGTGCTTGGGATTGTGCCAACTGACATGTACGACTTTGCATTTGGCCTTGTTGTTCATGCGATTTGCACTGACCCACCTCTCTAGCCTGCCAAGGTCCCTCTGGATGGCCATCTCTTACTCATCTCTGGATGTGTCTGACACATTTTGTGGATGTTTGATTTTACAGTGCCCTGTCAAGAGTTCCACCTGTCTTCTAAGGCTGCTAGATCCAACTCCTAGCCAGCATGGTCAAGACCTGTCCTTACTTTCAGTGTTTTGACCAGGCAGCGGTAGAACATTTGCTTACTACCAGCTACTTAAATTCCTTTTTCCTTTCCACCCAACAAATATTTCTCCAAGCCAAACACAAAGAGTTATATTGTACACAGTCTTTGAAATGTACACTTAATATTCAAGGCGGCTGCTTCAAGGAGGGCAGCATACTTGTAGGCATTTTGAACTAGTAAAAGAAAAGGAAAAAGATAATGCAACGGTGAAGAATTGAAGCATGACTTTTCTGATGTTTGCTTTTTTTCTGTGCCAGCAAAGATTCAATAGTGTGGAGGATTTGTCTGCAAAGTCATTCTTCGTCCTCCCTCCCTTACTTTCCATTTCACACTACCACCACCCGCAGCTGTACTAGTTCTTTATTCTCATGGTAGTTCATGAAATGCTTCATTTACAAAATAAAGTATCACCAGCACCTGTTAGGTAAAGGAAATCATCCCCAGGATGGTGCTGTAACCTCTCCACATGATAAAAACAGATCAGTGAGGCTCTCAGGTGGGAAGCCCCATTTGGAAACTACCCAGGCTGCAGAAGCTGGTGGATGTTGCAAGATGTATTTCTCTTTTCAGTCAACTATAAACCACTCTGTTTGCAGAAGTAGTATGTAAGCAACGAGAGAGAGGCCATGACTATTCATATTCACTGAGTCGCTTATTTTTGCTAAGTTCAAATATGCCCTTAAATCCCAAGGCTGTACATTGAATTTCAAGGTCTGTGTTTGTAAGGACTTTACACATACATAGCTCATGTCTGTAAGAAAGGTTGGCTGATTAATTCTCTCTGTATCAGTTTTCCTTCCATGAAATCTGTGTCCACAAAGGCCTGGTAAAACAATGCGTAAGACGAGGGCAAGGCTTCTGCTGAGACTGTCTGGAAAAGGACAAATCCCCAAAGTCAGACGTCTGCCAAAAAGCAGCTGCAGTTACACGCATGGACCTGTGCAGATTGCGCCAGAGAGGGTAGAGCACGGGTTTCTTGGGTGCTGATGGCACAGCACCTCAGCGTATCAGGCCTCACAGGTTTAAAAATTAAATAGAACAAGGTAGATCCAGTAGGTTATTATTTTGTCAGTTGTTAACAAACCTTTACACTTTAATTGCCTACCATTTCCTTAAAAGTCCTGCAAAAAGAACAGTTAAAACTTTGGGTTATTGAAGTAACACATTTTTGTTGAAAGCAAACTTTCAGCCAAAGGGATTTTTGGTAAAAGATCAGAACTATTGACCTTTTCCAGAACTTAATTTTGTTTTTTTAATTACAAAGTATTTTAACAAAAAATAGACTAGCAGAGCTAGACATCAAGTTTTGTTCTGATTTTCAGCACCATCATGAACCTCCAAGTATTCATGGTGACTGGGTTGCTTATGGGTGAAAAATTGAGGATAAAGTGATTCTCTCTCATTACTGAAAATGGTGATTGACATGAGGTGGTGTGTTAGCACCTGCACACATGTGTCCAAGAGAGAAAAAAAGAATCATAAAAGGTTTGCATTCAGAAGTTTTACGGAAAGTCCCAAGGAATAAACCAAGAAACCTTTCGCAATCTGCCACTGTAAACTCAGAGATCTTGCCAACTCAAAACGATCCTTGGGATAGCGAGGTGGCAGAGGCAATGCCTGCTTTTTACCTCCACATCCTCTGGCTTGGCTCGGAGCAGGACACGCTGCTTGGCAGTCATTACCTGTCCACCAGCCTGCACAGCAGCTTTGTGAGGATCAGACATGTGTCAGCCCTTCTCGCTTGCTTTCTCTTCTTTCCCTCTCAGAAGAACCAGTCTCAGTTGATTTGGCTTGATTTCTTTGTCACCAGAAAAAAGCAAAACTTGTACACTCAGGTCAGAGTGTAGGGCTGGTGCACAGACATCCAGCTGCAATGGTGAGGAACACTTAAACCCTCTCCCAACAGCGCAGCCTCCCTCACGCTGCACCCCTTTGCACCCGTAACAGTTACTGTACCTTAGGCAGCTCTGATGAATGAAGGATTTAATTACAGTCATCTGAAGGGGCAGTGGAGGTGAAGGGCATGGGAGGTAAGGAGACGTGGGGATCCATGATGCTTGGTGGGTCGTTGGCCCTGAAGCTGAAGGACAAGCCATCGGCAGTGCTGGGATGCTGGTACTGCAGGTGGGCAGGATCACACCGCAGAGGATAAAAGCCTTCGTGATAAATGGTTTTCTGGTTGTGTGGAGGAAGTTTTGGCATGGAATTTCTTCCTAGTGGAAAAGGTTTTGGCATAAAATTTTGTACAATACAAAGCTGCTCTTGAAGCCCTGTGGCAGGGACAGATCCATCAGAGGAAACCCAGGGTTTCTCCCTTTGCAAGGAGGGTTTCCCAGCCCCCAAAATTCAGTATATTATACAAATTAGAATTTTATTTACATGGAAATATAAGAGACCACTCCCATTTTAAACAACTCCTATCTATCACAGCAGGAAAAGCTGCATTTCACATGTCTTCCAGGCAGACAGGTGACACACAGTACACCTGGCCTCTGACTCATTTAATTTCTTACTGTTACTTCACAGTTCACGCTGGAATTGCTTAACCATGAAGCCTTCAAATTCACTGAGGATCATCTGTGGGTTTTCTAAGACTATGTCTGCATTAGCAATTAGGATGGACTAAGAAGAGCAGAGTCATGGACCAGGAAAATTTTTGCTGAGGACTTGACATCCACAGTACATGTATTTCATAGTTGGATTGTTTTGGGTTTTGTTTGTTTGTTTGTTCTTTTTAATCCATGCCATCCGCAATCTTGTCCCATGGACTGATTTCCCAGTAGTGACTGGGATGGATTAAGGGAGCATGTATTCCACATAAGTTTCCTCCAAAGGGACACTAATTCAAGCATCCTTAAGAGGGCACCACAATGCAAACCAACCTACTGACAAAGTGAGCTCCTGATCTGAACTGGAGCAGTTATGCAGACACACATTTAGGTCTTCATAATAATTTTAATTAATTAATCTGTAATCTCCATCCAGATTTAGGAAGTAAATCACAGTTAGCAGTGCTAAGAGAAAAAAAAAATCAAGGACTCAGTATTCCTTGAGGAATTACGGTTAGTAAGGATATGAGATGAATAAGGTTTGCTCTGCCTTGACCTCCGAGGTTGTTGATTTGTGAGTTTTTTCAGCCCTCCAGCCGCACACAAAGCTAACGTAAGAAACTTCACAGCTTGTGGAATAAGGGATAGGTCTATTTCTCTTTCTGTAAATCTCACCTGACCTCAGAGGGAGTGGAAGAAAAGGGTGTGGAGGGGGGGCAGCAGCATGGAGAGGAAGGACTAAGAAAAGAAAAATAAACAAGAAATTTAGCATGGATAAGATCAACACTACTATTCATTTGTCCTAAGTGTGTGATATAAATTAAAGAATCGAGATCTCTATCTGGGCAAAATGTGCATCCAGTACCCCTCTTCCCCTCCACTGAAGTAGGAAATATGTAGTTTATGACCAGCTGGGACAATCTCTACTGAATGGCTTTGAGGCAATAAATCACAAAAGCTGGTTTGTCCACATTTCTTTCTTTTCTTCAGACTGTTTGGCTAAATCTCCCACAGAGAAAGTTACGCCATGCAGGGGATTCAGCAAAATGCATGAAAAATGTACTCAGGTCACCTACAAATTCTTCAGCTCTGGCCAAGGTCCAGTTGTGGCTTTAATACAAGACAATGCCTTACTGCTCTCCTTCCCCAAATCCTATGAGGGCAGCTGTTTAAACATTTATCATTAAATGTTTCAAAAAGAGAGCTCACTGTAGTACAATGATGCTATTTGAGCCCTCAGTTTTGTTTCCGGGACCTATAGAACACACGCGGGTTTGGGTGGGGTCATCCCATACTCCCACAGTTGGCTTAATTCGCTCACGTTCATGCTAAATACCTTACTAATATTCTTTTTCTTTCCATGTGGTCCTGATCCTTCATAAACTGGTTCAGAAAAGCCAAAGCTGTGGCAAAGACTCAACATGTTGGGTAAAGGCCTCCTTACAGCTGCATCAAGGAGAAATTGAGCCAGAAGAGAGTTGGCTTGCTTTCTCTTGCTGCTTCCAACTGTTCCTCATAACCATTCTCTCTAATTCACATCTCAGTTTCATTCATTCTATCCCCATCTAAAGATGCTGTGGATGCTACAAGTCTACATGAGACCAAAGAAGACAGAGAAACTTCCTGAAAGAGAAATGCATTGAGTTACCAAAGACAGAGAAACTCCTTCTGGCTCTGGCAGTTCCTGAGCAACAAATAGCTGGATATGGGAGAGTCATATGTCCTTGCCAAATACTTACATGTTTTCCTGTGGCTTGATTTTGTTACTGCTAGAAACAGGACATTGGGATAGACGGACCTTTGGACTGAGGCAGTACAGCCGTTCTCATGTTCACAGAAGATCACTTATGTGAGGAACCTTCTCCTGTGGACAGGCAGGCCCCAAAAGGGACAGCAGTCAGCTCATGTCACAGCACGATACCAAGAGCCACTGCTTGAATGACCTTCCAGCCTGAACCACACGAGAGTCAGTGATCTAAAAATGTAAAACCCTGCCACTTTCAGAGGTCCTGTGGATCTCCCCCCATGCTCTGGAAACATGGTTTCAGGAAAGGTTTCATTTCCCCAAGAAGGTGAATTACTAAATGCCACTGTGGACTTCACGACCCATGCTGACTGTGCTGTTGCGGTGCAGCAGCAAACAACAGCACGGCCCGCCAGTCTGCACCCAGTGCTAATCTGTGCCTCTGTTTGCCTTTCAACAGCCAAACTTCTTCAGCCTGGGTGGCTGAAATGAGGCAGCTAATGCTACACTTAATGACCTATTTAATGGCCCATTTTCTGGAAGTGATGGGAACATACAATTATCCCTGTGCTCAGCATGAGCTGAGGCTGCTTAGCAATCAAAAAGTCCAGACCAGGCATTCAGATGCTTCATCTTAAATGGGTAAAAGTAAAAAAAAAAGATCCTTAGATCCTTGTCCTTCCTGCAATAAGGTCAGATGTAAATACATCAAAATACATCCTCCCATTGACTTTCATGGGACTCAGTGCGAGTGACCTCCACTCCCCGTGTGAGCATGACTTACTAAGTGGCAGAGTATGGCGTGATGGAGGCTCACCGTAGACACTGATTTGACCCTTCATACTTAAAAACTTCTGGCAGACTTGGTTGAAAAGTGGGGGTTCAGGTCCGTGAAGGACAGTGGACTTTTAAGGATTCCACCCAACATTGAACACTTTAAATTTAAGTCTCTCTTGGTCAGCAGATCTTGAAGTCTACCATTTATTTTGGAAACACCAAAACATTTCTGCTCTTAGTTTTGGGAGCCTTAATATTCACCAAGATGCCAAAGTTCAGCAGCACAACCCTCAGGTTTAGAGAGTCAGGGCATCTTCCTGCCAAAGTACTCTCCAAAGGTCTTTTAGTGCACGCTGACATGAAAACAGTTTGCTTTTGTGACAGAATCGACAGAATATACTCCTACACATGTGACACTTAAAGTTTCAGTGGCACCTTCTATTATCTTGGCTTCAGTGGGTTCTCAATACATTGAGGACACATCCATGCCAAGAAAAATATTCTATTGCCCTGGAGTTGTCATCTCCAGGTTTCATTCTCCCAGTGTCCTCCTCTGTTTTCTCAGTGTACTTTTCCCTATCTAGCTTCACACTGACTTCAAGGGGCAGGTCCTAATCTGCCATGCAGGATGAATGACTTAGTGAATGTCCAAACCACTGCAGACATCAGGGATTTTCATCCCAGATGAAACACAAATAGAGGAGAACATGGCAGAGCTACTCTAACTCACAAAGGGCTTGCTGAGGATGAGTAGCTAGCTGTCTCTAATATCAACACAAGGGGACATGGTATGAAACAACCAGGCAGCATATTCAAGAGAGACAAAAGGAGGTATGTTTTCCACACAGCGTCCAAGTAATCTCTGGGCCTTCTGCACAAGAGCACAGTAGATACTAGAGGCTACTAGGATGCAAAGAGCAATCAGAGAAATTCACAAAAAGAAACTACATGTTATCTACAGAGGTCCCAGCTCTGCCTTTTGAATTATCTGAGCTGCAGGCCACAGCTGGCTGGGAGGATATTCTGGGGAAAACAGCTCAATGTATTTTTCTCCTTGGCATCGCTCCTATTAGTGAGATGCATGGCTGGATGGTCACTGGGCTACAAAGACCCTTGCCCTGACCTTATAAGATGCTTTACACAAGCAAGACAAGAACAAAGATGCCAAAACTCTGTTTGAAAATCAGAAATACACAAGAATTGCTGTCTCCGGGCAAATGTGACTGCGTCCCAAACAGGTAAACCTGGGGCGAGCCAGAAGTTCCCTGAGCCAAGCTATGTTCAGGAGTCAGGCTGGGGCTGCAGACAGGTACCCCACACCAGAATCTCATGAGCCAAAGCAAGAGCCAGGAAACCTCCCTTTGAGCTACAAGATTGCCTTACGGAGACCTGCTTTGCCCTCTAGTGACTATTAAGCATAAAACAGAGAATTTTGCACCATCTATTCTAATTAAAAAAAATCAGGTCCTGCTATATCTCCTGGCTGGCAGACAAGCAGTGGGGTTGTTCTGACTTTGTCTGGCCTAATTGAGAATACCCCTCTCCCGAGGAAGCCTGGTCACTGTTGCCTGGGAGGCATGTGGGATGGAGCAAGGGAAGGAGATGCTATTCTGAAAAGTTGCAAACAGAGACCCTAAATTGGGGAATGAATGTCCGAGTGAATTGTAAAGGAAAATCCTCCAGGGCTGATGCTATTTCTAGTCCGCACATGCCTTGGAATTGAAAAGAGGCTATTTGGGGGAAAAAGGAATGGATTAATAATGGGAGCAAAAATAGTCGCTCCACATTCCTTTCCAAAGCTGTGTTGCCTGCAAACCCTTTGGAAACAATTGACAATTCATCAGAACATGAGCTCATATTTTGTGATCTATGGGGCCATAGACTTTGTGATCTATGGTCTGTGTCAGTGACTGTTATAGCTCTTACTTGGAAAAATAATAACACTGATCTTTGTTTAAACAGTAACAGGGGAAGAGAGGGATCAGCATAGATATCTAGATATTTGCAGTTGCTGAGATGTATGGAAAGCAGACTCTGAAAACACTGTATAGAAAACTTTTCCTTTAAACTTAAGAATAAATAGCAATATCTTACATTTGGAAAATGCTAGTCTGTCTTTGCTAAACTAGAGAAGCTTTTACTACAATCCAAAATAATCCAAGAAAACATATGGAGCTAGATTTCTTAGTATCACAAAAATCAAGAGAAATCAAATTTCCATTTGGAAACTCTCACATAGTCAACTCCTGTGGTCAGAAAATAGGGTTATTATCATGTGATGGAAAAATACTTTTTTTGGGGGTTTTATATGTAAACTATCTATTTTAGAGAAACTCAAATTCTATCTAGATGTTTTGATGATTAAACATTAGTATTTTCTCAAGTACTCAGACAAGAAAATTAAAAAAGGCAATTTGAGTACTAATGTTCACTAAATAACAAAAAGTTTGGGACCATACATGAATTTTAATGGAAAACTTAAGCCCACAAATAGTCTTAAGATTTTTGTGCAAAGATTAACAGGAATATCCCAGGCAGGAAGCCATTCTCTCACACAACTGACTAGAGTGAGTAAAAAAACTTGCACGAAACAAAACAAAAAGCCCCAAGCAAACCAAAGTCCATCCCAACTAATCTGCGAATGAAACAGGAAAGGCTGCATTAGGTTAATTGCTCAGTTGCCAGCTTCAAAACATATTTCATTTGGGTGTTACACCACCTACAACTGCACCTAAGAACTCAGGCTTAACTGGGACTTTCTGCAAATCAGCGTCATCAGCTGGGATACTGCTGGTAGGAGAGAAATGTTTGGCTCCAGTTGTTAAACCCTTTAGACCAACTGCAGAAAGATTTGGAAGAAACTGGGAAAGACTCACATGGAGTCTGTACCCATGTTTGAGACTCCTGTTGGCTCCATATCCATTCTGGACACCCAGACCTTCACATCAGTGTCTTTTTCCTTTTTTTTTTTTTAAAGGATGCTCCTTTTCTGTGTTTTGCTACACAGAGCTGACTTTCCCAGATAGTTTCCTGCTGGGCTTTTCTAGGCTGCAGCTGGTCAAACTCTGCTGAGCCACGTCTGTGCGGGGCTCTGCCATGGATTTGGTGGCTTGAGTAATGCCCGCAGATGAGGAGCGGGTTCATCTCTTTATCTTTATGACTCCAAGAGTAATTTTCACTTGCAGTGCTCACATCCCAAAAATGGGTTGTTCTCAGAATTTTGTGCTCTTGTCTGAGCTCCTGGCCCCAGCAGCCACTAGATGGCATCAAGCAAGGAGAGTCGGGGGGGGGCTGGGTCTGAGCAGGGCCACATCAGCCTGGAAATACTGATTGGCTAAAACAGTGATTTTGAAGTTTTTAAAACTTTCTTCCTGTTTTTTTGACCCTTTAGAGACATAGGAACAACTGTTCCATAACCCAGTATGCAAGATCTTGCGTCTGATAATAACCAAGTGCTTCACAGGAAGGAAAACCACACAGCAGATGTTCGATAGTCTCTTGCACATTAGTTTGTTATTGCACATTAGTTTGCTACTGATCTTAGTAGCTCGTAACTGATTTAGACCTGGAAAACTAGAAATGAATTGCTTGATTTTCATGGGTCATGTTCCTTAGCTCTTCTTGACAGCTGCAAGAGGTAGAAAAGCATCAGGGAAATAAATTGTATGTTCCTTTCTGAACAGTAGCAACTGATAGCCATCCAGTGGAACAGCTTGGCAATGCCAGGAAGCAATAGACAAGGTGCATCAGAAACAGTTCTCCTCTGAGTTCCCATATGTGTATCTGAATGAGCCTATTTCTGCCCATTTCATGTAGGGATGTGTCCTCATTAGCAAAAATATGGGTATTGCTGGGCAGTTTCAGCTCTGCAGAGCTGCAAGATAGGGTTGGACACAGCTGAGGCAGCATGAGGCTCCTCTGCTTCCTTGGTGGGAGCTCCAAGGATGCTGCTCTCCTCAACCTAGGGAACCCAGAAAATGGAGAAACATGTTCAGTCGAACATGCTGAAATCTACCCAAGACAGATCTAACAGCACTAAAATGAGCAGATGCATAGGAGGGCACAAACTCCCTCCAGAGTTGTCCACCTGCGTCAAAGTGCTGCTGACAAAGTTCCACAATCCCATGAAGGTTTTCCCAAGAGTAGGCAGATGCTATCAGCATGTACATCCCACCTGATCCTCCATCTCTAAAAGTTTCCTTGTGTACCTTTTTCTATGAAGAGCCCTGAGACAGTAGCACTGTGGCCTGGCCATCTCCAGGAAGTGAGGTAGAAGCGTGAGGGAAAGAGGAACAGACTGGCAAAAGATGCTACTGGCCCATTACTTAGCGGGGAAAAAGAGCAAGCAGGAAAAAAGCATGTCAGATGCGGCGCTCCAGGACATAGTCTAGTAGGCACGGTGGTGTTAGGTTGACAGTTGGGCTTGATGATCTCAGAGGTCCTTTGCAACCTTAGTGATTCTATGATAATTCTATGATGATTCAAAGTACTTTTTTTTTGGTTTTTTGGGGGTTTGGTATTTTTTATTGTGGTTTTTGTTTGTTTGTTTTTACAAACAAGCAAATTCTAACCAACCAATTAAGATGGTTAATTGTGTTAAGGGAATAGGTTACTCTGAAGGACCAGAGTGGAAGAATGATTTAGAGAAATACCCAGCCTTAAAAAAAGAAAAGAACACACCATGTATTCAAGCTGGCAAGGGCTGCTGAAATTCCCCCTAGAGTACTTAAAGAATTAGCTGAACTAAACCTCTGAACCATTAATGATTGCATTTGAGGAGGCAAAGATGACAGCAGAGGTCCCTAAGGAGTGGAAAAGGGCAAGTGTAATACTTATCTTAAAAAGAGGGCAGAGCGGGGCTCTGGGGATTAGCCTTTCCAGGAGCCAGGACACGCAGGTGATTACTGAGCATCCCATCATTAGTACTGAACAGATGATGAAATAAGGAGCTGCCACCAGGGATTTGATGAGAATAAGTGTGTCAAACCAATCTGAATTCCTCAAGAAGGTGAGCGACCTGACAGAGAAGGGGAAACCTACGTGCGAGATCCTAGCTTGAGAGCAGTATGGATTTCGATGCTCCTTTCCTCTGCCACCTCGTAAGTGAGCTGAGGAATTATGCTGACTACCGCCGACTCACAGGCACCGGTGCTGAACAGCTGGGCAGGGAAGTGCTAATATTCCTGCCATTCCTCTAACAGATTTGCATCCCACCAGTGTCATTATAGCAAGAGTATCTTCTGCTTTCTTACCTGCGTAAGCTTGCTTCTCATGTCCCCACTGTAACGGGTGAGGCTGGAAGTTTTAGTACAGACCTTTAAAGATCAGCACCTGTGAGGCCACTGCAGATCATAAATTAATCAAAAGAACTTATGAAGGTTGAGATAGTCCAGAACAAAAGACCAGATCTCCCTTGCACTGATTTGAGTAATTTTTGTTCTTCAAGCCTAGATATAGATTAAGAAATAAGGGTTTTATAAACTCCCCATAGCTTTATTAGACTTTGAGCCAAAGCCACCTAGGTTAGACAGGCACTACTTAGCAGATGTGGCTCACAAGCGCACCTCACTGACTTTTGTGTCCAGTCCCGTGGGACCTTGGCCAGTGTCAGCTGGGGAGCAAGTCTCCTTCCCCTTCTGTAGGCTATTGCGATGTTTTCTACAACATGTAGAGAGAGAAGGTAATTACAGCCTTGAACTACATTCCAGCTGGGGAGAGCCACTTTGCCTATCCCGAGTTTTTTGGGGCCGAGGTACCATGTCTTGGAGTGGTGGGGCTTTTTCTGATCCTCTGTACCAGAGCTCCCTTTGAATTGGGAGGCGTTAGAAAGCAGCTTGGCAGAGCCTGCTTGACAAGATTTGACATCTAAATTGAATATCCAGGCCTCAAATTCCTAGGAATTTATTGAAAAGCCAGTAGGATTGCCTCTTGGTAACTTGTGGGCTGTAAAATTGGCTGTGTGCTCCTCCAGATAAGGGCTTCTTTGTGCAGCGTTGTGTAACGGCTGCCACAGGGTTGATGTGGGCCAGGCCATAAATAACTTCTGCATAAATATTTTTAGCAAATACTTTCCACTCTCTTGAGATACACTGGACAGCTTGAAGTTTGTGTATCTGTGTGTGAAGTAGGTGGGGGAAGCTAGAAGGGCTCCCCATCCTGAGCACAGAGCAAATATCACAGCACTCCAGATATGCACGTTAATGCAATAGGAGCTGACACCTCCATGCAAGAGTGTCCAGAGCAAGCAGGACATCTCAGAAGAGCTGCCTTATCAGAGTGGCAAGGTGTGTTGTCCTGTGGTAGAAATGTGAATGAACCCAGAGCCCATGAGAGGTGGATGCCAACAGAAGTACTCCAAGCAGGACGATGCACAGCCAAGCCCTGGGCTGCCACCCTACCTGAAGGGCCCCCTGCCAGCCATCTACTGATTTTTCTGGTGCATGCTTAATGCAGAGGGAAACGAAAACTGCTGGTTGTGTTTCTTATGAGGATAACCTATCTCTTAGGCTGCACCTGAAGGGCACTGTCTGAATCCATCTATAGAAAACACCATTAATCTCTGCAGATGATTGTCCAGCCCTGGAAATATAGAAAGGGTTAACAGGGAAGCACAGTTGCTAGAAGCCTCCAGCTACAAGAAAAAAATTAACCCTTTTCCCTCATATATGAAGCCATATATGAGGAGCCCAAACATCTCTGAAAATGTAGAACAGGACAAAATAACCTACTCACATTTCCCCCACACACACACTCTGCAGGCACTTGAGAAAGGTGTGATACACTCCCAGTGTGTTAATCAGCCTGTACTAACTACAGCTGATGGAACAGTGGGAACGGTACAAACCTGTTATGGATTTTGCATGTATTTATCATTGCTGATCATCTGACTACTGTGCAGAGCAAGTCATGAACACGGTGTCAGGCTTTTGCAAGATTCTACATGCACCTCTTCAAAACCAAATGGGCCAGAGAAGGAGCAATAAATGGTGTTTTTAAAAAAAAAAAATCAAGAGGGAAAAAAAAATGGTTTGGATTGATTCAGACTGAGATTGTGCAGAACAGCCTGTGCACTGCAACAGCTAGTCCAGGGGAGCTTCGTAGAAAGACTAGCTTCACAGAAACATGGAGAGGGAGAGAAAGAACACTGAAGATTATTAAGCTCACTACTTAAAACATCCATTTAGCATGTAACAGGACATGAGGACACACAGGAGAGAGTAATCTTGTCTAGTCAGCTCAGCAAGTGCTGGGAATCTGGACCCTCAAACCTCAAAGGAGCTCATTTTGAAAGTGGCAAGGAAGCACCAGTATGTTTGCCTTCAGTTTTTCCATAGAGATTATGCAGGCGCTGTATTTCAACTGAACAAACTAAGCTTAACAGGTGCAGGATTTCTCTCTACAGTGAGGTCCCTATGTAACCAGGGGCAGTTATCTAGAGCAAAGTACCTGGAAGTACTCAAACATCCACCTCTCAGTGTTTTTTTCTTAAGAGAGATAATAAGTCATACTTTACCGTGATGACCCAGAGGAAAAGCAATCCCTGGTGACCTTCGCTTCCACCCCCTGCTTCTAAAGCAGGCATGTAGTGACAATACATCAACACAGCCCTGCTCCTCAGTCATTTCTGCAAGGGCTTGCTTGCCTAGCTATATTCCTCAGACACAGCTGATATAAGTAATAAGCATTGACTGATTAGTTAACAGGATGAGGCTTAAGGGAGTTTCTTGAGGCGGTACAGGACTTGCTACAGGTGGGACTTGCTGCAAGGATTCTCCCTGCCACCTGCTAGCTTAATTACTCTGTTACTTAATTAGTTGGTGCGTTCTGCCTTTCAAAAATGAAGGAAAATATTAATGTAACTAGTCTAGTATTAATCCTGCCTGCTCTGCTTTTGCAGCCAGGGATGAGATGTAGCAAGAGCTTCTAACTACCCCTAGTTATAAGGGGAGGGAGGTTACAGCACACAGTATTTATAAAGAAAGGTTAAATGCCTACCTGAGAGGAAAGCAATGAAAATCCAATAATGCAGTAGTTATTCCAACTGAGTGACAAAGGTGACTGCAGTTAATGGGGAGCGCTGCTCAGGTGTCAGCCAGGCAGCTGTGAATTCACAACAATAGCCCTGGAGCCTGCTTTGGGGCAAGTTGCTCTTATTCTAGTGTTTCTGTAAAAGCATTGGCCAAACAGGCAATAACAAGGGTTATCTCTAGTCTGTGAAATGAGTGGTCGCAGTTTCACTTTGTAGTACTATGGTGGAGAGCTGTTATTTGCCTGCCAAGTACTGTATTAAAAAAAAAAAAGCCAAAAACCTCCACCATAAATAAAAGCACAACTGAAAATGCCAGGAGGAAAACATTTTTTTTAATTGTAATAATGTTGTCTATTCTCTATGCCACATCTTTCCTTGTTCCATCTCCTTTCGTAACATCACCTACTAGAGAATAAATATAAGCTACCCACCAAACTGAAACAGCCGGTGACAGGAGGTGACACCCTGCAGGCTGCTCAGATCTGGATGTTCCGGCGCTACGCTGGTAGCTGGCAGACAGGCGTCTGTGCGCAGATCTGGACCACGCTTGCTGATGAAGTCACTGCTCAAAGGCGTCTGTTGTGTTGACCTCTTCACTGTATGCAGGCCCAAACTGGGGAGGCTTAGCGTACCTTTAGGAATTTACTGTCAGGCGGTGTGTGGCAGCGGGGACCACACAAAATGAGAGCAGAGCCTCTTAGAGCAGAAGGTGTCTCCTGACATCTGTGCAGCACCTGGCACGCACTTCCTTACCCGTGGAGGATGGAGAGAAAGAATATGCTAGAGACTGACTTGTCCAGATACTGTTACAGCAGAGGGGTACAAGGGCAGGAGGCAAGCTGCTAGATTTCAGTGAGGAATTAGTGAGAGAAAGAAAGCAAGCAGGTAGGCTGGAGTACAGCCAGACGATGAGTCCCAACCACCTGCTAAGTCCGTCTCCCTCTAATTCAGGCTGGTGCGCAGAGCAGCTGGGGATATTTGGATGCTGCTTGTGTGCATGACTAGGGTTATCAGGAAGCTTCAGATACAGACAGGCAAGAAAGAGGGGTAGCTAAATTAGAAATGAGGATGGGAAGCTAAATCATCTTGATCTAGTTTACAAGGTGGTGACCTTGGGTCCCTCCTTGGCATAAAATTCATGTAAGAGGAGTTGCAAGGAGCTGAGCTGGACTGAGCAAAGCGTTAGGTTTGGAGTGAGCTCTGGGCATCTTCCCAACGATGTCTGTGCGTAGGAGCTTGGCAGGAGTGAGAGGGGTCATGTGGGAGAGGTCTGGCTCACTGATAAGAACATAGCAAAACAGAGGTGCAAAGTGTGCCCAGGGAAAAGGGTAACTTAACCCCATTACTTGGGTCTATTTCCATATGTCCCAAAAGAAGCAATAATAAATATTTAAAATTAGAGTAATATGCATGTATTCCGCTGATACTATTGGCATTTATTAAACTGTATCCTCAAAGAACTCAAGGGAAAAGGGAGCACAAAACCAAGCCAGCAGAAAGCTAGCACCCAGCATGAACAGAACAGCCCTATATGGGGTCTAATGGTTATTTGAGGAGGTGGGTAGTAACTGTGTGTTGAAATAGCCTAGATGCCCTCACTTTTCTCCATTCAGGTCCAGCTTTGTGCCAAATGCTGGGCAAAAGCAGACCAACTGAGCACTTACTGTTGTTTGGGTGAACCAGGACTCTGGCAGGATCATGCTGCTGGAGTGGATGAAACCCACCAAAACCAAATGCAGGTATTAGGGGACAACAGCCAGATATTTGTTGGCTTGCTTTTTTTTTTTCTTCATGTGTGCAAATCAGAAGGGTACAGTGAGTGAGTATGAAATGCTGTCTGACTCCATCAGGATGTTAAACGCAGGTAACTGAACACGTGCCAGTGAGGCTGATACTGAATGGGAGCAAGCAGCTGCTCTCTTGTGCATCACCACAAGTGGAGCAGATGCCTTTGAGGCAGAGACGTGAAACAAAATGATAGATGTTACTCTTGCCTGCCTCCAGAAAGGAGCATGTAATTAAAATGTAAGCATGATTGGAGCAGAATTTTCTTTCACTGGCAATAGCGTGCACTGAAAGAGCATGAGCAAAGCAGAAGGCATGGATTACTGTCTTCTGAGACATCTCTATTTGTGTTGGCAATATATAGGAGGAAAGAGGTACTAAGGCATTATCCATAGCCAAGTTCTTGGACCTGATACACAAACATGAGTGAGATTTGAGAAGCTGATATGATCTGATATGCAAACATGTTGATTTTTTCCAGCTAGCTGTAAGAATACAGTTGGAGGCTTTTCAGTTGCTAGAGGGTTGGTTGGGGAACTCATGGCATCACTGACCTAATTCTTTAACAAATCTTAGAAGACTGGGAAACTGCAAGTACTGAAAAATGAGAATGCTGGGCCAATAGATGGTGTGTTTATAATGGAAGATGTTTTTCAAAGGAAAACGCTGTTTTCATTTAAGTTGAAATGTTTTTAAAAGGACTAGTCTTAAAAAAGTATGCTGTAAGCAAAACACAAGTGAAATACTAACATGTTTTTGACACTCTTGGTATAGCACATTTTGAGCTTTGTTTAAAAAACTTTTCAAAACATGTTTATGTTAATGAAAATAGAAGTTAAAATGGGAATAAAACATTTTCCATTTGCTATGGATATAGATTGCTAAGAAAATTTCATGGAAAATTTTGATGTCATCTTGTGCTATTTGTGTTCCGTTGGATGACAGGAGAGGAGAAACAACAAAACAAAACCAAAACCAAAACAATGGGATTTCCTGTGAATGGGGAAGTCCAGTTCTCTGTGAATCCGTATGGGTCACTGCAGGCTCATTCCAGACTGGTCAGTATGGGATTGCCCACATGTGGAATTTCAAGGTATCAGTCTAATTAATTAGTAGGCAGTGAACATGGCTTGATGGGAGCAGATATTCCCAAATGGCCTTTTTCCATCAATAGTATTTCCAGCTTGGCTCTAGCTGTGGGCATATAGATGTAGTAGTGTTTTTTAAGCACCACCCTGTGTACATCAACAGCAGGTTTTTGGTTCTTCATCCATTAACCTATAGATCTCAAAAGATGAGAATTTGTCATTGAACAGATTTCTAATGGGAGTCAGTGTCTTCATGGCTGATCTGGAGATAAATAAAACATCATTCACTAATAACCGTGGCAGATGGCACAAAGATTGTCTGTCATCGCTATTTCCCGCTTCACCAAGCATGCAACGTGATCTGACTTCCCTGATGAACTGGCCCCAAGCAGATACAGTGCAGTGTAACAAAAAACTTCATCTAAGATCATGCCAGCAGAGTGCCAGGGGCACCTCAGACTCAACACCTCCTTGGAAAGGGTGTTGGAGTGGACAAGCAATGAAGTCGGGTTTCCCACTGAGGTGTGGTGGCATGAAGGAAAGAGTCAGTGGGAAGCAGTGAATAATCACAGGTCAGGGACTTCACCTCCTTGGGCAGACCAGGCAAGAGAAGACAGATCTCTGACCCCCATGGTCTGAAAATTATTCAACAGCAAAGGAAGAAAACCTTTTGGAAAACTTGAGAAAAATCATTCATGGGCAATGGACATGTTGCCAGATGATTTGGCAACAGCACACAAATACCCCCATGGACAGAAAAAAACCCAAGAAGTCTCTTTGCTGCAGCAGAGGAAGGTAGAACAAGAACCCTTCCTGGAAGCAAAATCCAGGCAAAGCAACAATCAGACATGATATTAAGGGTGAGGCTGATTATTCACTTGAACAAATACTGATGAGTTGGAAAACTCTTTGATGTTTTTAAGCCAAATGACTTTGTGTCAAATATGTTTCAGTGAAGTACAAATCATTAGCCTGATTACAGGCATATCAGTGTAAATGTTGTCCCCCCTGTGTCTGGCCATTACCGTGTCTGGTATTCTGCAGAATTAAAGTCATATTCTTCTACAAACCATTCTGCAACATTTGTGTGTGCCATTAACATCTTGACAAAAGGTGCCTGTGTGCTGCGTTTATTTCATCGCTTTAGAGCCGCAGCCTCTCCTCAGCATGGCCAGTAACGGTACCTAGCATGAACACCCACATGAACAAGTCAAACCTTGCCTCTGTCACGTGGATTTGGGCTGGCAGCTACGGGGTCATTCAGTAGTGTTTCTCCCTCCTCCTGCCGCAGTGTTTTAACTCATGCGTTCCCAGAACAGCACCACACGTTCCTGGGTGCCAGATGGGGCCGAGCGCCTGGGTGGTGAGCAGGAAGCACCTGCGTCCCCCAGGCTGCAGGTCCGTGCTGTGGGTGCACCCTCTTGCGTACCCTCATACGATCTCCCCTCGCCTGCTTTGCATGGCTCTGGGATATACCCTTACGCTGGGTATGCCACACTGGGCAGGCACCATCCCAGAGGCAATGCTGCACTTAACAGAGATTTGTGGTACACCAACAGTAGGAGGAAAAAATGCATAAATATAGAGCAAGGATTAAGGGTTTGAAGCACTTTTTCCCTATTTCTGGCATCTGTCAGTTCCTTCACGGTCTTGTCATCATTTGGGAAAATGTCTGCTATAAATACACTTGGATCAGATGCTCTGAGATCAGTGTCTAGTGTAATAGATGAGAATAAAAATCTTGTTGATGTTTGGAAGATAATTTGTTTAAGTTCTTTCAGGTTAGTGATTCATCCAGCATTTCAGATGGAGCAGCCCATTATTGGCATGTTCAGTGGAACTCGCCAGGGACAGACTTCCTGGGCACCAGAGCTTTGCAGTCACTGAAGTGAAGACAGGTTGATGTTGAGATGGACAAAGTGACTTGCCTGTGTTCCTGGCCTGTCTAGCTAGCTCTGTTCAGTGTCTTCATGACACCACCAGCCTTCCACAGAATAAAAACATCTAGGTAACAGTGGAAATATTGTACAAATGGCTCTGCCCATTATGACTGGGTAGCCTTGTACCGTTGCACGCCATAGGTAGGATACACAAGATTGTATAAATGTTTTTATATTAGGATATGGTAGAAATTCTCCATAGATACTAACTCTGCTCCCCTCTGAATGCTTCTCTTGAGAGGACTCAGTAGGGCAAAGGTGACGGTAGTATTACACTAACTTTGGAGACGATTGCATGTTTGTAGACTGACAAATGCATGCGTAGTAGAGAACAGAGCAGTGACCACAGTCCATCTGCACCAGTCAGTGTCAGATGGGACATGAACAGATTTTAACTGATTTTCAGAGAGCAGAAATCAAACCCTGAGCAGAGTCTGTTCTGGTCCTAAAGCAGGAGTTTGTGCTGGTGCTTGGGGGTATTTCTAACCAACATGCTTGGGATGAGACAGAAATACAATTGAAACTGGTTGTAGGGTTTAGTCCCTGTGTCCTTGCTGAGCTGACCCATCCCGTACATCATGCCTTTGGGGTCTGGGAGCTTGGGCTCACGAGGCAAGGCTCTGCACACACTGAAATCTGCCGTGTCTCACTATTTGTTACAAGATCAACCGAAACCCTGGGTCAGTTTGGTGGGCAGTAAAAGGGGTAGTAAAATTGCACTAGCTCTGTTGAAGCAAGTGGAGAAGCAATGGTCGTTTCTGGTTTCCACTTGTTCTTTCATAAGAGTGACAGTTTGATCAAAAAGGCTGGATTTGGCCTGTTGCAAGCTCCAGCTGTTGTTTCTTGCATCTTTGGATTGCTGCTGTTGACCGGGACACCACCATGGTCAAATAAGGGCAAAGTTTGTAAATAAAAGCTGTTTAAATGCCAAAAAATAACAAATATGCTGGCTCTGGAGGTTCATTGATTGTAAATTATTTGTATTTTGTAACTTACGTTTTCCGCTCTACCAGATTCATTGAGGGTACCCTTCCACATCTAGTTGTAAGCTGGAACCATTTAATGGTATTTTGATTTCCTCTCACAAAGCATTTTGCAGTTTGTCAGCTCGCTTTCCAAATATCTCACTCCTGCCTCTCCTCTTTGAGCAGAGAATGGCCATGTATGGACAAAACTTCTCTGAGCCATTTAAAATGTATCTGCTTGAAATTTCAGAGAAATCCACACCTGGAGAGTTCTCTAGAGTCTGAATTTCTAATTCCTATGAGCTGGTAAGGGATTATTGCTCTTATTTTATTTAGATTGACTCAGCACCAGTGGTTTTTTGCTTTCTATTTTCTTGGTCTGTTGCAGCAGGGCTGTTAGGATTCAGCTCACAGAGACTTGTAACAGGAGGGCCATCAGCTGTGCTTGATCTCAGAAAGGATGGAAAAAGTGAGGACAATACTGGGGAAGAGGGGCTGCTGAGGGAAGGAAAGCGATGTATGAATTATAACCAGGCTCCAGCACTATTAAAATGGGCGAGATGTGGCCCCTTCCTTCCTCGCAGCTCCAGCAATCTGACTAAGGCTGCATGTGAGGACATCAGCTAAGGGTCTGTCCTGGGGCCACAGACCCTGTACCCCAAGGGCTCAGTTGATATTCCCAAGGCAGAAGAAAAGTAATTACTTGCCAACCTAAGAGGCAGCAAGCAAACTGACCAGAGTGGAGAAGGAAACCCATTTTTTGTCTCTGGGAAAGAAAATAAATGCAGGTTGTTACCTGGTCCGGTGTGTCTGAGAATCAGCTGAAGGTGAGCAGCCACCTCCCAGGATTATCACCCTTCCTTGGTGGGGAGAGAAGTCATTATACAAAATGGAATGAGGCAAATGAAGTTTTCATTGTGGATGAAGAGTGAGAAACACTGCTGACAGCCAGCTCAACGGGCTGATGAAACAGCAGCCCCAGGGAGACTGTTCAAAGGCTCCTTTGGTGATTTTAATGAAGTATGGTTGAGTTTTCAGCCCTCAGCTTCAGCGCCTGAGGTTTTCTGTGAGTGTTTTAGGTCTTGCTCCTATCCCTGAGCTCACGGACTACTTGGAGAATTTTTTTAATCATATTTCCCTAGATTTGTAATGGTTTTCTTTCTTGCTGCGCGAAAGGCCACGCAGCTGACAGAACAAATTCATCATATGGCAAAGCTGGGAGAGGGACCAAGCCCAGCAGCCCACTGGAAGCACTGGGAACAGGAGGGGACCTCAGTCAGCTTGGGCAGACGGTCTCCCCGGGCACTGCCTGGTGAACAAGGCTCCAGCATTTACCAGTTCCCACGGCGCTTGTAACAACAGCAAGTTAAAGAAATCAGTTTTATTTAGAGAGAAGGGACTTGTCTTAAAACTTTTCCGCAAGGTCTTTTAAACCACAGTGGATAACGCACCGTACTGCACGGCACACTCCTGCATTGGCAGGGGCTCCCGTTGCCCTCATTAGCAAAGTTTTATCCTTTGCAAAATGCAGGCTTGCTCCCCCGTCTCCAGAAGTCACTGCCAGGAGCGTGGTTTCTGCCCCCTCCCTCCCAGCCCCCAGTTGAGGACCTGCCCTCCCGCACCGGACCCCCGCCGCAGCCCCGAGGCAAACACAACCACAGCCAGGGAAAAGCAACGCCAGAGAAACATATTTTCAGCTCCGCTTTGCAATTTAAATTAAGGAGAAGGACCCCGGGTGGGCAGCCCCCAGCCACCGCCCTGCGTGTGGCTGCGGGTCCCTGGCTCAGATCACCAGCACCGCTGATATTGCTGCAGTCCTCTGTGCTGGCACGGGACTGACAGGGAACGGCTCCATTTCAGCCTGAGATATCATATAAATATCTCAGCTGAGGCTGCGGTGGGTTTCCTTCTGGGAGCAGCACCCGCGGTGCCTCAGCCTCTTGGCTAGAGTACATAGAAATCGTTGTTGTTGGACAGGTCACTGTAATGGCAGAGGGCGAGAGCGGGGGCCTGTGCTGGCGGGGGCTCGGGCCGACTTCTGCCCTGAACCCCCTGCACCGCGGGTCTGCCCGAGCCCGGCTTGCAGAGATGTGTGTCCCACCTGGGCTCAGCCACAGCCTGATGCTTGCGCTTGAGTCTGCTGCCGCCATTGCAATAGGTCCCACAACACCGGCATGTCAAGAAGTGCTTGGCTCGGTGCTTGGCCTTTGACTCAGAGGCTGAGGCCGTCCCTCCGGGAGTGAGAGTCCCTGCCACGGTGCCCCGAGGGTCGGGCTGCCCTTTCAACCGGCTCCTTCTCCTCTGGACGGCGTCCAGGCTGATGTCCGACTGGGAGGAGCAGCTCTCGTTCCAGCCAGCGCCGGCGCTCAGGCTGCGCAGCGGCAGGGCAAGCCGCAATGCCTTCCAGAACTGGGAGCCGGAGCGCTTGGACTTCTCCCCCTTCCAGGTGACGAAGGAGACGGACTCCTTCAGCTGGAGAATGCTGGGGTGGGTGCACTGCAGTGGCCTGTACTCCACCACGATGAGCTTGGTGGCAATGGCGTTCTGGCACATGATGCCCAGCTTGAACTCCAGGAGGCTGATGCTCTTCTCTGTCAAGTAATCGGGACTCAGGACCACAATCATCCTGCGGCTCCTCTGGATGAAGTCGAACACGGCTTCGGTGGTATCTAAGAGCGCAAGGGCAGAGGAGTCGGGGTGCACAAGGGAGAGGGATCGGGGAAAGAAAAGCTGAAGGAAGCTGTTTGGTGGCATACCTGCACAGATCCCCCCTCCCCACAGAGGGAACCCTGGCACAAACCCAGTGACTTTTGACTTGCCCACGCTCCTGCTGGCAGTGACTGCAGGAGCAATAGTAGCATTTTTGCTTTGCAGTTCGTTTTTGAGAAGGTTGAGGTGGTACACGAGAAGCCAGGATGGCAGGATAAGCCAGGACCGTACTCTGATTTCTGCCCTGCACGGCATCACTGATGCCCTGGGGAAGTGCAGGCCTTTGATAAAGGGCAGGTTTTGTTCAGGAACCACTTGCCCACAGCTCTGGTAGCCCTCTGCATGGAGGGCAACAAGGTGAAACAAGCATGTAATCATGCCACAGCTCGCACTGCCAAGGCTAAGACCCACCTCCCTTCCTCTCATGCTTTCTCATCTAGAAACAGAAGCCTCCAAACTTAGAAAGCAAAAATGTCAGCCTTAAACCTCTTCATCAGTTTCTCTAGCTGTGATGGGGGATGAAAATACTGTCCTTCAAAGCATTTCTTGGGATTAATTGCAGTTTGTAAAGCTCAGCGAGATGCGTAGCTGGAGTGGTGCCAGGCAAGGGCAGCATCTCTTTTATTTTGAACCGTGAAAAGCAGCAAACCTGAAGGATGTCCTTGGATTTCTATCTACAGTTTAGGATGCAGTAAGCATATTGAAGGTGTCATGGCTAATGGGAGAGCAGTGGAAGGGATGGGAATTAAGTGCTGTGGCACTTAGCAAATTAACCCAAGCTGATTAACAGAACTATGAAAACTTGAAAAAAAAAATCCCAAACCCCACCCACTTACTGAGTGCTGGGGCCTGAGCTGGAGGGGGGGCGGTGTCTGAGGACAAGGTGGTGTTCAAGCAGGGCAGAGAGCACTGGGGTTAAGAGCTCTTCCACAGAATGAGAAAAACATTGCAGGCATGTCTTGCAAAGAGCTGTTCTGGGGAGAAGAGCTACCTGCTGCTTCCACTGCCTTTCTCAGAGCTGAAGCCTTGATTCCTCGGGCTGGAGACTCCCCTCCCTCCCTGTCAGTGGAACACTGGTCTCTTATATGAATAAAAATACCGGTCCTTCCCTGCAATGGCAATGCCACTTATTCTTCCAGCACTTGGCTGTCGCTTTCCTTATCTCACAGCAGAAGGTGCACGGTGTTGCACCTGGATGCATCTTATTTTAATACTGTACAGAATAAACCTTTTTTTCTTTCCCAAAGATATATGACTAGCTTTAAAACTCATTGTCACTAGATTATTTGGGGACCAAGAACTTGAGATAGGAAAAATGATTGAACAATAATATCCTAATGGAGAAAGTAAGGTACTGTTTGGTTCTTTAATGTAATACTGGCATTTAAATCAAACTATTTGGAATATTTTTTTCCTGTATACAAGGTTGGGGGGATTTCCTTCCCCTCTCCCCCCCCGTCACCCTGACACACACAGGAAAACACTGATTCATTTAAACCTAAAGTAGACGATAAAAATCAGTTCTGTCAGAATTGTCACTTAACGCAGTGGAACGTTCTTACCACCCTATTTCAAAGGCACAAAGAATTGGCAGCAGTCTCCCAATTTACTGAGTCCAGACCTCATTCAAACCTTTCTATAACTGATTGAGATCTATTTTGAAATCAGCCAAGCTTCAACATTTTGTGAAAGAAAAAGCTCCTTTGCTGGTTTGAAAGGTCTTTCTTCTGAAACTGGAATCACAGCGAAACACAGGTAGGAGCAACCCCTGGGAGGTCACCTGTTCTACCTGCCTGCTCAAAAAGCACAAGTCCAATTAATGTGAATGATTCCAACACTGCTGAAATGAAATGTTTTGATTGAGCTGACAGTGATGGTTTTCTTTTATCAATTTTGAATTTGCCAGACTTTTTGAGAGTTGACATTTTTTTGGCACAGAAAACACTCAAATTCCCAAAGATAGATTTTATTTCTGACAATGTGATGCTTTTAGACTTGGCTGACCAGGATACCTTGGAATGTTCCATTTACAACGTAATCCCAGCTCACGAAAAATCCTGAGTGGCCACTTCACAGTGTGCAGGCAAGGATGGTCCCTCCCAGTGACACCGACAGCACAGGATGGGACAGGCAGCAGTAACACTGCAGGGGTTTGGGTACCAACAGAGCTGGGAACTTGCTGCTCTTGGATACCTGCTTTAAACTAAAACTTCCATCTTTACTACACCATTACGAAGGACACTGCATATTTTTGTTGGTTAACTTGTGCCTCCCCTAACGCACCCCAGAGAGGTAAGAGGATTACCAGAGCCACGCATTTGTCCTAGTCCAATAAAAGCTGGCAGGTCACAGATCCCACACCCATACCCCACAGACCCCAGATCCATAAACTGTCACAAGTGTTCAGTTTGCTAGTGGTCTGAAAATGCTAGGCTCTCTCTTAACTTACCTGCTAGCACACAAACAAGGGAAAAAGCCAAGGAAGTGGCTTGGATGAGAAAACGGGAAGCTGAATGAACATTTTCTAGCCAACTACCTGGGAGGTGATGGGCAAAGCAGCCTAAGAGTGAGTTTGATTTCTGTGGTTAGGGCAGATTTCCAAGATTTCTGTTCAACACTCTGGCTTGGTCTCTCAAACAAAGGGATGCTGTTTCCTTCCCGTCTTTCCATCTTGCGATTGCTGAGTGAGCAATCTTCGGGGCAGAGACTTTCTGTGCGTGTACATCCACTGCTGAGAGACATTTGAATGCTGTGTGTCACTGTGTTTCTGCTTGCATGGCCCTGGTAGCAGCAGTGGTGCCTCAGGGTCTCTGAGGCACATCATGAAACAGCCAGGAAAATGTCCCCCTCTAAGGAGGTGTCCCCAAATGAGCTTGATACTTGGGCTACAGACAGTCATCTTCCTTTAATGGCCTTTCGCAGACATAATGGGAAGGAAAGTGATACTTATGAGAAATGCACAAGGACTGAAATGCAAAAGTGAAAATGTTTTATTGAAAAGCAAAATAAAATAATACTGACACTTCACAGACCAAATAACACAAAGGCAAAAACATACAGAAAAGGGAAGGGAAAACTCCGGAACAGCTGTACGACATCAAGCAGCACAGGAGGAAAGAGATTTTTTCCAATTTGTGCCACGCTGTTTCCCCATGAAATAACAATGAGGAACTTTGTATGAGCTGCATATTGATAAACGTTAGGTTAGAGCACAGAAACTCAGATGAATCAACTGAACTAGACAGATGCTGTGACAGAATCCCATAATGGAAACCACACAGGATGAAATGGCAGGCGTTTGAGGTGCGTTGCAGATCTGCGTTACAGCTGGGACTGAGATTTACCCCTGGCCCGACAGCTGCCAGTAAAGCCACCGGTAAAGGTCCCAGGGGAGCAGACCCTGCTCCAGCACTATTCCTTCCATGCTGCTCCCTCTGGACATCTCAGGCCCCCTTCGGACCATCGCACCTTTTGCTTGTGGGTGCTCTGCTGGTGTCCTCAGTAACCCTGTTCTGGGGCTGCAGTGGCACTGAGGGCCACTGCAATGTACACCAGAGAGCGCCCTGCTCCATTGTTTATTTGGAAAATTCTTTGAATAAACCTAGTAAAATAAATGAGGTTGTACTGGGTCAGGCTGAGCTGGAGTTAATTTCCCCGTAGCAGCCCTCACAGCGCTGTGCACTGGTAGCAGCAAGGTGCTGATAACACACCAGGTTTTGGCTACTGCCGAGCAGTGCCGGCACACACCAAGGCTGTGTCTCCAACCCTTCTTCCACCCCCTCAGCAGTAGGCTGCGGGTGGGCAAGATCCTGGGAGGGGACACAGCCAGGGCAGCTGACCCAGACTGGCCAAAGGGATATTCCATACCATATGGCATCTGCTCAGCAATGGGAAGCTGAGGGAGAGGGAGAGGAACGGAAGGCATTCGTTTTTTCAACGTTTTGCCTTCCGGGGTAACCCCTACGCTTTTGGAAGCCCTGCTTCCCAGGGAGTGGTCGGACATCGCCTGCTGATGGGAAGTAGAGAATAATCTCTTGTTTTTCCTTTGCTTCGCTTCCGCGCGCGGCCTTGCTTTTCGCTATATTAAAACTGCCTTTATCCAAACCCACGATTTTGGAGTTGTCTTTTCCATCTTATCTTTTCCCTCTCCCCTCCCTGCCCTGCTGAGGAGGGGAGTGATAGAGCGGCTTGGTGGGCACCTGGCGTTTAGCCAAGGTGAAACCACTACAGAGGTGGATTTAACTTCTGAAAATAATCAGACTAACTAAACCATCAGCAGAAGTTCTCTTGGTACCTTAGCCAAAAGTGAGATGTGATGAGGTCTGGGTTGTTAATTGAATTTATGCGTGGTTGTTACTCAATTTTTTAAAACGTAAATCGGAATCTGACACAGTTCTGCTTTGGCCTCAGGGCCTTCCCTCTGCCTGCAGATCTGGCAGCTGATTACAGCAATGCTGAAAACACAAACAAAAAGGTGAAGCTGGGCAAAATGATGTGGTTGCAATGGCTTCATAAAAGCTAGGCATGGGTTTAGGTGTGCTCTCATACAAATGAAGCTTTCTGGAGCGTGGGAAGCGGCTCTGCCCTTCCACAGACAGCCACAGCAGAAAAGCTCCTAACGGCAAAGCTTTTAAGCACCTCTGAGCAGATGAGGAGCTCCACCGCCTTTAGTGAAGCTGACTGCAGTTTCACCTGCTTAAAGCAAAGCTTATTGGGGGGG
>VWZZ01000875.1:0-21603 GCA_013399095.1 Psophia crepitans | reverse complement strand
GATGAAGAGGAAGGTAAGAAAGAAGCTCTAGTTGTTCCACGTTTGTACAGTACCTGTCCAACAGCATGGGTGGCTGCAGCTCCCCACTGCCTTGGAATAACATTATTAATCGTAGGATCTAAGAGCAAGGGGCTTTGTTGACGCCAGGATTCAGCCCCACACCTTTAAGGCTGGGCTGTTTAGCGGGACGCCCTCAAACCTCCCTGCTCAGCTGGGTGGATAGTGCACAGGCTCCCATTTGTAGTGCTTTTGTAACAGCATGGTGACTGGCTGTGCCTCACCTGCCGGGCACAAACGGAGCGGAAGCATGAGTCAGAGGTGACTCAGGAGCAACCATTACTGACAAAAAACAAGCAGGCACTTTGTGTGCCTAATACTGAATTCCACAATGGAGTGGGCAGGCCCTTGCACTGGGAGCTACAGGAGTATGGAGATACCCCCAGAACGTGTAGTTTTATGTGAAAACATTGTGCCCACTGCGCTTTGGTCTGTCCTACAAAGGAAGGGAAACTGCCCTCGTTGGTTTGAAAAGCCTGCCTGCCAGGGGTTAACTCACCAGGTCCTCTCCTATGCCTGCTGCCTCCCATGGAAGCAAGGACTGGTACTCAGGGGTTTTTTTTTATATTTCCATTTTGTGCAAAGGTTGCAGAGGGTGAGATACATCCTCTGTTCTACAGCGCTGGGCTAGAAACAAGCTGGGTGGGGACTTCCTTTGTAAAGCCGAGGCTAGTTTAAACCTGGGCCCTGAATTATGAATGGTGGTGGTGTTCATACCCAGGCAGAGAACACTGAGCCTTCACAGAATCACAGAATGGTTTGGGTTGGAAGGGACCTTTAAAGGTCATCTAGTTCAACTTCCCTGCAATGATCAAGGCCATGTTCAACTAGATCAGGTTTCTCAGAGCCCCATCCAACCTGACCCTGAATGTTTCCAAGAAGTGAGCATCTACAGCCTCTCCAGGCAACCTGTTCCAGTGTGCCACCACCTACATTGTAATAGATTTCTTCCTTATATCTAGTTAGAATCCACTCTCTTTTAATTTAAAACCATTACCCCTTGTCCTATCACAACAGGCCCTACTAAAAAAAAAAAATCTGCCCCCACCTTTCTATTAAGCCATTAAGTATTGAAAGGCCACAATTAGGTCTCCCCAGAGCCTTCTATTCTCCAGGCTGAACAACCCCAACTCTCTCAGCCTTTCCCCACAGTCTTACCCAGCTGGAGAGAGCTAGTAGCTTTTGGTAAGTCAAATAAGTTTGTAGGGTCTCCTGGGGACTTGGACATACATACAGTGTCATCTCAAAGGCCTCAGCAGCACCTTGCATGATGGCTTTCCGACAGCCAGAGCACAGAGACAGTAGGCAGGTTCAGTAGTAAACTGGGGATCTTCGCAGTGCTTGTGAAGTCCCTGAGTTTACTCTAAAAAGAAGCATCTCTTAGACATGCTCCATGGCCTGTACTAATGAGAGATTTCCCCTGGATTATAAGCATTACAGCTCTGAAGGATCTGGGGTACTCCGGAGACTGCAGAGCCCCAGAGACTGACCACTTATTAGTAGAAATGCTACAATACAAATATCAACAACCAGGTTGTTGTTGGTTGGTTGGTCATTTCTTTTTTTAAAAAATACTTTTGTAACAGCCATTTCACATTGCCAAACTATCTGAATGCACCTGCTCCTATAGAAACGTGGAGAGCAAAGATGAGGAGCCTCAAGAGTCAATGCTCCCCTCACTGAAGCAGAGATCTGTGATCCCACAGTGATCACAGACTATATAGCTGGGACAAGTATGAAAGGTTCTATACTGGACCCACCTTTCAAACCATTCCCCAGCCTCTGCAACAGGGACCAATGACCAGGAAGGAGTAAGGCCACTTAGGAGAGGCAAGGAGGTCTGTCCTGGATGCTAGCAAAGGTCCCATAGGAACTGGATCTAGGAGTACTGGTCTATACAAATATAGTGCTATCACGAGGTGCTGGCTGCATCCCACCTGGATAGCCCAAATTTAGACCATGAATTTAGGGACTGTGTGGTTGACGACAAGGATGTGCATTTGCAGAGAGGAGGTGTATGCATCTTTGGTCTCTGTACTGCCAGGGCAGTAGAAAAGCTGCAGGGAGGCACGACTGTCCTCGGAAATGCTTGGGACACAGTCCTTCATGGCTAAACCCCTGAGTTCCTTCCCACTCCCTGTCCTAACTTGTGGATTTTGGGGGTTCGTTTTGTTTTGTTTTGTTTTCTGATGGTGTCAAACACTTTTCAGGCATACATATGAGCCCGTCAAGGCTCAAACTCCTGCTAATTTTTTTCACTGGCATTTCCACCTGCAGCTGCTTCCAGAACCTGCCCTTTGGGAACTTGGATTTCTCGCCTTTCCATTTAATGACAGTCAAGGCCGCCTTGGCCTGCTTCAACTCCTTCACTTTGCTCTTCTTGATGGCTTTGTACTGCACTAGAATGACTTTGATGCTGCCCTTGGAGGCCATATTCTCTAGACCAGCCTTGAGCTCCAGCAAGGCCTGTGTCCCCTGCAAGACGTAGTTGGGGCTCAGGACAACAAGCAGACGTCGGCTTTTCTGGATGAAGCTCAGGGTTTCGTCTGTGACAACTGGGAGAAAGAAACATTGAGGTGGTTAGTGATGGCCAAGAACATGCTGTCGAGCTGCTATTGTGACACCAGGTATCTCTTGAAAGGAGCAATAAAATCCCTGGGAGGCTCTTCTCTAGAGACTATCCTGGTGCTTCCCAACCCTGCAAGCAATTGCAGGTAGGGCATCCTAAACCACGGCTGGTACCCAGTGCCCCACACAGTGGCATATTCTACTCCCAGTCTCAGGCTGCTATAGCATGTGGAGGAGGAAACACAGCTATGTGGAGATGCCCAAGAGGTAGCTACATCTAAAAGGCACTGCACTAGCATTGCGTGATGTCACTGCCACCTATGGGGATGCCATGTGGCCAAGAGGGCTGCTCTGGTAGGCTCAGATTTAGCTCCCTTCTAGTGAGAATGGGAAAAAAAGGCTCTCTGGAGCAAAGCAGGAAAACTGCCACCTGGACAACACATGACCTCAAGGAAAAGATTCAGCCTGAAGAGGCGTTGGGAAGCCCGAATGTTTGTGCTTACATCCTCCTCTGGCAGATGTCCAGAATGACTCTGGGCGATCCCTTCACTCCTCCTGCCTCAGTTTCCCCACAGCAAACACACACAGTAAGTATCTACACCCTCCCTGAGTGTCCTCATGGGTTAATTTGCTTTGGAAATACTACCATCCTAACTCCTGCTACTCATCCAGCTGTTCCCGTTGCTGTCATCGATGAAAGCAGATTTAAGCATTTCTAGAACTGACAAGTAAACTGCTCTGAGGACTTGTAATGAAGTGTCCCAGAAGTGACACCCTTTGAGCTGGAGACATGTCATGGTAACTGTAGATCCTCTTTGATTTTCTAACATCTGCAGGTAGACTGTCCTTAGGCACCTTTCCGTAATTAACGTGAAAATTCCTAGTATGTGCGAATCACAGTGCTTGCACTCTCTGCTGCAGGATCTCCCACACTTCATTGACAAGGGAACGCTCTTGACTGGTCAGAAAATACAACGGAGACTGGAATAACACTGACAGGCAACTTCATTTAGCTGTCAAGCACATCTGATTAGTTCCTGTCAGCACACTCACATGATAATCCATCTCCCACTGCTTCTTCATCAAGGACTACACAACTCTCTACCTGTAACACAGATGCACACTCTGGAGGCATGACACCAGCTGCCAAAAGCTATCTCCTGGCCAGCTGTGCTTCCCCAAGAAGGAGATTAGTCAAATCCCACTAAGAAGCAATGGGGAAGCCTCAGCAGTGTTTCAAGCAACAGTGCAATGATGAGCCACCCCAGCAGTGCTCTGGAGGACTGCGCTGGATTGAGGCTGGCGGTGACTGCCATGGTGAGCAGGGATGGGAGTGCTCTGGGGGGGAGGGTGAAGGGCAGGGAGCCCATGAGAGCTGCACTGGTAGGAAAACAAGACTGTCCAAAGGGAAAAGGGAAGGATGGCAAGAAGCAGTCGAGGGCACAGGAGGAAGATGTATGTCTTGAGGAACAACTGGTGAGACCAACCAGTTCTGAGCCTGGCGCTGGCATCAAGCAAACAGAGCCTGGAGGGTGCCCTGCCATGTCATCCAGGCTCTCTCTAGAAGAAACAGCACCGGGACTGCAGCTGCCTCCCTGTCCCCCGAGGCACACATATTTATTTGCCCTCAAACTTAGAGGTGCTTGGCACCAATCTAGGAGATAAAGCTAAAAGATCCCAGACTGGTTCTGCTCCTTCTGTCACACAGCTGGTGACAGAGGGAGTGCAGATTCTGTCATCAGTGGGCTCCTGACCCAAAGCCCATGGATTCAAAGCAAGGCAGTCTGCACTCACAAAAGTTCAGGCTTTGACCTTTTAGTAGGCATCAGGGGCGATACAGCCAACTCAGCTCCCAGGACACAAGAAATTCAGTGTTGGGTAGATCTGTGCCCTTGCTGTGGCACCTGTGTGACTGTATGCATGGCTGGAGAGTTTCACAAACTTCCATTCTTGGTGATTCCCTACAGGAATCCAGAACCTTGTATGATTTAGCTTGAAACAATGAAAAAAATCTACATCTTAGTGAAGAGATGAGTCTCACTACCTGCAACAAAATACTCTTAATCATAGCAGCTTAATTGTATGCCGTGTTAGACACAGATTCTTTAATTAATGAGAGTGAGAAGGAGGCCTCCTAGGAGGGCAGGCTATCTTCTCATTGATGCTGGCACAGTGCTCTCCACACCTCCCTAAAGCAGACACTCCTGTTTTTTTATAGGCACTCACCATTACCCTCTGTGAGCTACCAGTCTGGTCCAGTATCACACTCCCTCTGCCTCTGTTCTCTCTAGCCTTGACTTCATTCCTTTTTTTTTTAAGGCAGCTCAGAGGGTTTGCATGAAGGTCAGTGGTCCAGTTCCCTCATGTAGATAGATCAATCACTCCTGCACATCACTCCTGGGAAGAGCTACTGAACCAACCACCACTTGCCCACCACAGCCTTTTTGATGGCCTGGAGCATCTGCAACATTGTCATGTGAAGCAAAAACATTAGAAGATACCAAGAGATTGTTAATGGAGATGGGGAAAAATATCCAAAGGACAAAGTTAATCTGGATAGGCGCTCAAAGAACAATAGAAGATGCACACGGAGCACAGTNGGGAAAAATATCCAAAGGACAAAGATAATCTGGATAGGCCAGTTCCTATCAATTATCAGTAGCTCAAAGAACAATAGAGGATGCACATGGAGCACAGCCCCCTGTGAAATACTCACTTCCCCCAGGGAGGCTGTCTCTGTCGAAGATACACAGCTTGTACCCAAACTCATTCTCCAGGACTCCCCGTAGTGTCAGCAGCACAAATTCCTCCTCCTCCGCGTTGCGTGCGTAGGACACGTACACGTCGTACTCCTTCCCGTCTGAGAGTTGGGAGCGCGGAAAACACAAACAGCAGAAGAGACACTTGTGACAATGCGCACGCTGAGCCTCTGGCTTGCTTCGTGGGAAAAGCAGATATGAAGGCTCGCTTCCAGCCCAGCACCGCAGCTTCAGACACACCGATTTCCATAGTTACAAGACAGCAGCGCTGTCACTTCGATTACCCAGCCTGAACGTGCAGGTACTCGGACCCTGCTGGGTTGCTGAAGGCATGAAACTGCAGCAAGATGACCAACCCATTCTGTCCAGGGTCCTTTTGTCTGTTGACATCTCTGACATTGCTTCCTTTCATTGCTGTCTATCCACATGAGCAGTCCCACCAGACAGAGACTTGCACCCTGCCTACACCCTCCGAGAGCCACCACACCCCCTTGGCAGGTTCACACCACAAGCTGCGAGGGCTCGAAAACCCTCCTCATCCTACAGAGGAAGAAATCTCAGCCAAGAGTCCCAAGAGATGAACTCCCAGTAACGCAGGGAAGCTGCAGAAGAACTGAGGACAGAAGGGTGATTTCCAGATCCATCCTTTTGGATGCTTTCCCACATTTTAAAGCAATCACCCTGGATTTATGAATCCTTACATAGAGTCACCAGAGACTGTAGGGACTTACTGAAACTTGATGACTTATTTTGAGCATCTAGACTGGATGAAACAGCCAGCCACCAGCAGGGCAGTGCCCCAGGGAGCTTGACACATCCATGTGTCACCTTTGCAGAGAACAGAGGACTTCTCTCTCCTTTCTCCTGACCCAAGCCTGACTCCTCTTGCTCCAAAATGACCC
Source organism: Psophia crepitans (assembly GCA_013399095.1). Lineage (NCBI taxonomy): Eukaryota > Metazoa > Chordata > Aves > Gruiformes > Psophiidae > Psophia > Psophia crepitans. Next base: position 15,317 of record VWZZ01000875.1, on the reverse strand, counting down.
ACATAACTGAATGCAGGTATAGAAATGGAAAGTCAAAATGTTATTATGCTATGAAGAGGGTTAAAATAGCCTGTATGAAAATTTCTATGTGAAAACAAAGGGTCTGGCCTGTAGCAGGATGAAATAAATGTCAGTCCTTTAACTCCTTACCTAGGATGGTTTCATCTGTTCCAAAATGAGCCCGATAGAAGAGAACCATTTCAAGCCAGTAAACGTGGTAGATGACGATCAGCACCACAACGAGCAGGATGGTTGCCCCCAGTCCACAGGCCAGCTCCACAGTGTACTTCGGTGCTACAACTGGATTCGAAAAGAAAGAGGGGGTCTGGTTTACCAGAACAGGTTGGGCCTTCAGCTAAGCAGAAACAAGCTTGTTTCACATGCAGCCAAACACCCCAGAGGAACAGCCAAGGGCCAAGCTGGCCCTTCAGAGGAAGGTGGCCAAGCCAAGGCTTTTCTGGCAGGGCACGTGATGGCTGGCTGCCCTGGAGTCCCCGTTCTGGGTTACCAGGTCCAGCTGGGCTGGCAGAGCAAGTCAAAGCACAGGCTGGACTTCCGTCTCAGAGGGAGACCTTGGGAGCAGCCAGATGTTAGAATGACCTGCTGATGGAAACCACCTCCACAGTCCAAAGCCAGCTCATGCATGCGCCCTTCTCAGCAGTATACGCAAACTGTTGGGGCAATACAACAGCACTTGGTTCTAGGAGAGCCAAGCAAAAGTCACCTGCAGCAAAACAAAGGCAATGGCCACCGTTTTCCCTCCCCATCACACACACAGTTCTTGCAGCTTGTCCCAGACTGACAGCAAGAATACAACTAGCCATGGCCTGATTGTTTTCTACCAGGAAAGAAGAATCAGAGTTCATTACAGAACAGCTGAAATGCTTGCAAACAAATAAGACAACCTGTGGATATCAAGCCAGAACATCACAGGTCACCTTCCAACCCATACAGCGTCTGTCACGCCACTGCTGCTTCTTTGTATTAAGGACAGAAAATAACTCTTCTAACTGCATCCCTGGGCAGCTCTGTTTTTATGGCAATCCAGGTGGCAGCTGACATGCGCTCTGGCAAACTGCACGATAAAAGAACAGCAGTGAGGGGAAACATCACCAAGTTCCAAGATTTAATAAGTTTTGTTAGAAAGCAAATTAAAAAAAAAAAAAAAATGAAAGGAGTTTAACAACTTTCATTAGGTGATGAGCAGCAGAAGTACATGAGAAAGAGAGGGAAATCATCCAGGAAAAGCAGGAAATGTTTATAACCGAGTGCAATAGAAGTGTTGGAGCTACCATATATAGCTACTTGCTAAAAACTGGAAGCACTGAGGGGTTACGTTCTGACATGCTTCATGTCCCTATGTGCAGTGGGATGGTCTGCAGCGAGCTGAGCTCACTTAGCTTAAGGTTGCTCTGCCAGCAGTGGTTGGGGATGGTTGTTGGATTTTGCTGTGGAACAGAGCAGAACACGTGGTGAGTAAACAGGTCTGCTCAGAGCAAGCCCACTCAACTGCCCAGGAGCAGATGGGGGCAGAGGAGAGATGATAGTACAGATCCGTCCACTAGAAAACAGCATTTAGGCACTGCCACGTAGAAGAATCAAAGATTGTGCTACATGTACAAATATTATCATCCCAGAAGAATTACCTATGTAGGACGAACACACCAGCAGATGGTTTCAGCCTCTCTCAGTTGTATGTTTGGTCTATTCTTCCTTCCTAACAATCCAGAAAAGGTTTGTCTCAAAGGAATGGAACTAAAAAGGAGGGAGGACAGCTACCAAAAAGGAAGAGAAAGAGCTCTTCCAGCAAAGACCTCTGTGAGCCTTCCTATGCTAATAGGGCAGAATGGGGGGGACGAAGGTGTCTGGCATAAGCTACACAAGGCAGGGCAGCACTGCTTGTGGGAGAAGGGAAGTCTGATCTACAGCAAGTAGGTGCTGAAACTCTAGATGAGGTTGATAAGGAGGCTTAAATATCCACCTTAATCAGGAAACCTCACATGCCTATAGTGAAGGTTCAGTTCTTATTACTGAGAGGTGGGTCTAGGAAACTGGAACAAAATCTTTGATGAAAGAAAGATGTAGGAAAAAACCGACACCAAACAGAGCAGTATCAGTCCACACCATCCATGCTAAGATGGCTGTATCTAGACTGCAGCATCACCACAGCAAAGAATAAAACCACAGAGCATTGTGGTTAGACTGTCTCACTCCCTCAGCAATGTCAATGAGTGCACTCTGCCTTCTGGAAGATACCAACTGGTAGCTGTTGCATCACACAATCAAGTAACCTGAAATCATTTCAAGAACCCTGTCTCCTCCAGTTTGCTTCAGTATGGGGATGGGATGAGAACAGCGGGTCTGTGCATCCCTCTCTCCCCAGGCACTTGACCATGGTAGGGCATATGTGATGTGTCCTTTGCTCCTTGCCTCCAAGAAGTGTTTGGCAGGGCAAGGCTCGAGGCTGGCCCGGCAGCCTGCTCTGAGCATACCTCGTTTCACACCCATGCTCCGCACGTGCGTTACCTTTCATGCGCACTATGGCCTGGCTATGGCCCTCGCCTTTGGCGTTCCTGGCATAGCAAGTATAATTCCGTTTCAAGTCCTCTGGTGTGGCTTTTGCAACTGTTAGAGTCCGTATGACAGTTTTGTCTTCAAAATCTCTAGTTATTTCACTGTAAGAGAAAGATTAGAGCATTCCATATGTGAAACTGCAGCAAGTTCTTAGTGACAAACACTCCTTTCGCTGATATAACCTGACTCTTCCTTTAAAAAAACCCCACACACCTGAACTGATAATTATAAATCGATACACACTTCAGATTTTAATACAGCTGCAGCTATTCCTTTATCTGATTTTCCTTAATATTTATTTTGCCACTCATAATTTTCTCATTTCAGCTGTGTCATGTTACATTTTGTAGATAAAGGAAGTTCTTGCCTACAAGGTAACAAGATCTCATGAACTCAGGATTCAGAGCCAACATCACATTCCCTGTGCAATCCCAGATGAGTCACTTTGTCTCTCTCTGCCTGAATTGATCATTTGCAAAATTGGGATAACAGCATTTCCTTTTGCCTTTCCTTTTTCTACGGAGGTTTGCAAACTGATTGGGGCAGCAACTGTTGTCCATGTATAATTCAGCACCCAGCAAAGGGGGCTCTGAACCTCATTTGGGTTCTTCATCTAACTGAATCTCTATTGCTCCTAATCAACGCTATGTATAATACTACATTTTTGTTTTCAGTCTCTGTTTTTTGAAATATTTTTGTTGCTTATGCTATTTGGGAACATTCTTCTAAATGAAATTGCTTCTGCCCCTGTTTTAGAAGTCCCACAATAGCACCAGCTGTTGGTACCACTACCAGGACCTGAACAAGTGGTGATGTGAACTGGTAAACAAAGCTCCCTCAAATCCTGTGAGACAAGACACTGTCCAGGTCTGGAGGCCTCCTTGGAGTTTCTGGTGCTCATCACAGCATAGTGTAGACACAGGGGTTTCCAATTAACAGGGAGGTGGGAGACTCCACGTTCCCTTGCAAGGGAAAACAGAACTGTCACCTGTCACACACAACCCTCTGCATGACCCAAGAGAGGGTTAGCTACAAACAAAGGTTCACATTACTGTATTACCTTTGCGTGACTTTTATCTTGGGGTCCATGATGTCATCTGTGTTTTTCCCATCTATGGTCCACCACACCTCAGTCCGGGAGTCCTTCAGGAAGGTGAAGAAGACATCGCAGGGCAGAACAAGGTCATCTCCTGGGAAGAAAGGACCATGGTGAGCTACTGCAAAGCAGGAACAGCATCACCCTGACTTTTGTGCTTTCCAGTGATCCTACTAGGCTGAGCTCTGCATCCCTTCAGGAGGGAATGAGGCCAGCACCCGCCTTCAGACATCTGGTAACAGTTTAACACCCCAGACATGTTGATTTATGACAGACAAATAGACAGAAAAAAAATATCCTGCCTTCTTCAATGTGGTACAAATTCCTTGACTGCACCAAGTGACCACCCAAAGGGAGATGCTCCACGCCAACTGCTTCCTTGGAAAGCTGGGCATTGCTAATGATTCCCACTGCATAGGGGACAGATGCCATAAAGCAAAGGATTCAATTCCACAAAAGCATTTTGGTGTGGGAACACTTGTTCAGGCATTTAACTTCCCCTCAAGACCAGGCTTGGGACTGTGAATATCTTTATGATCAGCCCATAAGTGATTTTATCTTATAGAGTGACTATCCAATACGTCTGACCTTCTGAGCCAAAAAAAGCTGTGCTTTCAAGTGAAGACTCTGCTGCTAATCATCATCATTATCACCACATTCATTACAGCAACGTAATGGGACGTGATCCATTCAATATAGGGAATTGCTCCAAAGAACTATCAGCCTAAATAGATGGGGATGGAGGAAGGGGTGTAGTACCCCCTTACACAATGCTGTGAGGCCAGAAAAAGGAAAGCTGTCATTAATCAGGAAGTAATCAGCCAAACAGGGAGAGGAGATGAGCAAGAAGTGACCAGAAGGCTGAAGCTACTGAGGGCGTGAATGAGGGAGGGTTGGAGCAAACCACAGCCAGGAACAGGGCTGAGACAAGGTCCTACAGGAATTTCCCTAGACAGCTGATGGTCCCCATTTCACCTGCCTCTGCAGTTTCAGTCCTGCACCTCCGTGCCTGAATATCTATTTGTGCTTGCAAAAATAAACTTTTAAACCACTGTGCTCTCCTATTCTGGCACTGAAAGTTGGCACCCCACGCTCTCTGCCAGGCAACGCGTGGCAGCTCGTGCACACTGCGAGGGAAAGCACAGGGATGCAGCGGAAGGAGAGAGATTCTGCACCCGGCTGGGTCTCCCCATCCCAGCAGGCAGGCTACCAGGCCAACAATTTACCTGCTTCCAGTTCGTAGACAACTTTCTCATTTGGAGAGGTGAATTGCGGTGGCAAGGCCTTGTTTGGAGATCCTGCAGGAGAGAATAGACTTCATAAGATCTTGGGTTCCTTGCAGCCCTGCTGCACACACCCCAGTCTAACTTGTGATACAATCCTTCTGCAGAGTTCCATGCAAAGAGAAATCTAATCCTCATCCCCAAACCCAGGGCCAGACCCAGATTCTGAGGCTCCTCCGAAGTTTAGGTAAGTCTAGATACAAGATTTTGGGCCTCTCATATCAGAAGAGCTCCGTACCCCTCTCACCTCCCACAAGGCACAACCCATATCAGTCTCTTTTTATTGATGCTTCTAAAAAACAAAATACAAACATAACTTCTTGTCACAAGCATTTAATTCAGCCCTTAAAGCAGCAGTTGCCATGGGACTCAGCATGTGCTCTACTGCTCACTAGGTTTTTAGGCTCTGTCCACAGTTCCCTGGCAGGTAGACTGAGTGCTTGTGCCTGGGACAGACCTGTCCAAATCTGGGCTGGGTAACTGGAGCCTTGTCTGGCTGATTAACAGTCTCAACCTCTGCAGCCAAGACTCTGAGATTGCAAGAAGACTGAGGCAAGCTGGCTGCAACTGGACAATCCCACAAATAACGATGAACAAAGAGCACTGGAGACAAAAAAGAGCAAGAGTGCCAGGGTTATGCATTCACATGCCAGCAGAGGGTACCCCTGGCCATCTCATGGGCTGTACCTCACCACCCTAAGTCTGGTCACCCTCTGTGTGGTTTGGAGCATTTGACAGGGTGGTAGGTAGGACCTCCAGTGCAACGTGTCCTGGGCAGTCACACAAGACTGCCCCCAGCAAGCAAAAATGTACCAGGTCAGTTGGGTAATGCAGACTGAGCACAACCACAAATGGATCCTGTGACAGACTCTTCTAGCTATTTTCACCACTTCTGCAGTTATCTACCTGCATTTTACACATTTTAAAGTCATTCTTACCAACCACCTTCATCTTTACTGTTCTGGTGAGATTATACGTTCTTCCATGGTCCTTGAAAGTAACAATACAAGTGTAATTCCCTTCATATCCACTGCGAACAATGCCGATGACAAGCCTGGGCCCTTGAGGGTATCGCTCATAGAAGGCATCCACCAAGTTGCAGTTCTGGAGTCAGGCAGAAAAACACTTGAGTTTTGGGATTCAAAAGTAAAGATATTGGTTTAAATGCAACTACAAAGCTCTGCTTTTAATTTATGAATATAGTACTTGGGATTGTGATGTAGGTCAGACCTAAATACCATGAATTTTAAGCACGTTGAAATACAAACTGGTATGTTCAGCTTAAAAAGGAGGTGATGGAGCAGATGACCCTAACAGTTTTATCCCACCTTAAATACAGACAATTTCATAAGAGATCTGTGATGCAGAAGTACATTTGCAATCAAGGTGAGCACCTCAGCAGAGTGAAGAGTCACAGTAAAAAGAGACAGGAAGAAAATGATGATGTATTCACAAATGGATAGTAAGACAAAAGGACAAGTTCCCCGTTGATGTCAGTGTCTAACTCTTTTGGGACTAATCAAGCTACCCTGTCTGACTTCAGCGGAGGATGAGGCCTCAAAATTGGCAACGGGCAAACGAGAATCTGTAGTACAGAAACCTTAATAACTCTTCTCTTTCTGTCAGGCAAGGCAGGAAACCTCTGCCAAGTACCGAGCTAGAAATCCCTTTTCAGAAAGGGGTTATGCAGATGACATCTTGATTGTCATAAAACCCAAAGATGCGCACATTTTCTAAGAGATTATTTCTGAATGGTACATTTCCAAATCAGACACATCCTAATGGGGCAGTTTAAGACAGGGGTTGTATACCATTTTTAATGATTTTTTATTAGCCATGGGATGACTTGCTGCCTGAAAAATTACTTCCATGGGGCTTTTTGTTTCATTCTGCTAATTGATCGTTGAGCTGTGAATTTTAGTGAATGGTACAACTAAAGCATTTCAACTACTCAAGTAAAACTGCTCCCCTAGGATAAAAAAAAGTAAGGTTTTTCCTGAAGGGTTTTAGAGTGGGGTTTTTTTTTTCCCTTTTAGGGTGGGTTTTTTAATATTTTTTTTAGATCAGCAGATATATTTGTTGCCAACTTTCTTTATTATTAAATTCACTCATACAGAACCTTCTATCTAGAAATCCAAAAACGTTTTGTAAGCAGTTAGAGAATTCTGTCCCATAACCCCCTGGCTGCGCATCCCATGAGTATTCTTATTCTCTCTTGACTAAAGGCATCCACCTAGAGAAAAACACTGAGGTCAAAATTTCATAAAATTGAACACTAATTCTGTAGGCAAGAGCCTGAGGATGGCTGGAAACAGCCTGATCATCAGAGCCCAATGGAGGGTGGGGTAGGGATGTCTCCATCGTCAGAAAAGAGTTTTGCTGGACTGTGTCAAACACGACACCCATGGTCCTTGCAGAAGCCTGATGTACAACTTCATTTCCTGACCTCAAAGGATTTTAGAAGGGACGCTATTTTCATGAGCAGGTGGGTTTTGAGGGTTTTTTGGTTTGTTTGTTTTGGGGGTTTTTTTTGGTGGGTTCGGGTTTTTTTTTGATTGTTTCAGGTTTTTTTGGTGTTGTTGTTGTTGGGGTGGTGGGTTTTTGGTTTTTTTTGTTGTTGTTTTTTTTTAACAGAAGAGGGAACTCACATCACAGTTTCCTCTACAAGGATAGTGCCTTGCTTACTCAGCAAATCAGGTATATTGCCAGCAGCTGAACTGAGGTTCCTAAATCCCTGCTAGAGTATTCTCCACTTGTGCGTGCTGGTCAAAAAAATTCCAGTGCGAGCTCTCAATTTTATTCAAGTTTCTCCAAGGGCAGTTTTATCATTAATGGCATCCTGGGGTGCATTAGAAGGGCTGTGGTCAGTAGGTCGAGGGACGTCCTCCTCCCCCTCTATTCTGCATTGGTGAGGCCGCATCTGGAATATTGTGTCCAGTTCTGGGCCCCTCAGCTTAAGAAGGACAGGGAACTGCTAGAGAGAGTCCAGCACAGAGCCACTAAGATGATCAAAGGAGTGGAACATCTCCCTTATGAGGAAAGGCTGAGGGAGCTGGGTCTCTTTAGCTTGGAGAAGAGGAGGCTGAGGGGTGACCTCATCAATGTTTATAAATATGTTAAGGGTGAGTGTCAGGAAGATGGAGCCAGGCTCTTCTCAGCCTCACTAAGTGATAGGACAAGGGGCAACGGGTGCAAATTGGAGCATAGGAGGTTCCAAGTTAATGTAAGGAAAAACTTTTTCACTGTGAGGGTGACAGAGCACTGGAACAGGCTGCCCAGAGAGGTTGTGGAGTCTCCTTCTCTGGAGACATTCAAAACCCGACTGGATGTGTTCCTGAGTGATGTGCTCTAGGTGGCCCTGCCTTGGCAGGGGGGGTTGGACTAGATGATCTTTCGAGGTCCCTTCCAACCCTTGTGATTCTGTGATTCTGTGTGATTCTGTGAGATCATTGGAACTCAATGGAGATAAAGGTCTTGAAAATTAATAAAGCTTCATTAACAAGTTTCCTCAGTGGGGAGATACCAAAACGTAGCTCCATGATTCTCAGGCCAGCCATTGCTTTTTCAGATACGACACTGCTTTCCCCCATCGCCCAGATAAGACAAAAGCCTTTCTTACAAAGTACCACTTGACAGTTGGTGTTACACTAGGAGGGTAAAATCCATCAATATCTGGACATATGATCTTCTCTTTGGCGTGCTCCATGTAGAACATCTGCTCAGTGGGTTTTATTGAATGGCTCACACAAGAGTGTTGGTCTTTTGGAACAACTTCCAAGGGAAATGCAACTTTGCTGCAGTAAGTTGTATTTCTACGGAGAGAGGATGATAGGGCTGATTAGTTGAAACTTGTTTACTTCTATAGCAGTGAAATGAAATAAAAATCACATCTGCAATAATCATCACAGCACTGATGAGGTATGTACAGCCTTAGCTGACACATTTATAAATTGAAAAGAAAACACTATCAGGGATGGCCACGCTAGCTCAGAAAAGTCTATAAAGATGACTAACAAGCAACATCCACTCCCCTGCTGGTAAAGCAGATAATAGGGTCAAAGATACGATGAACAAGACACAACGTGAGGAAGATCAAAAAGAACTCTTGTGCTCGGTGCACAGCAGATGCTATGTTCATTCTGTACCACACTTAGAGACACTTTTAATTTCCTAGAAGTCTGTATCTCATGAATCTTTGCCAAATTAGCACACAGTCAAAACATTACCCCTGCATCTGAAGCTATTTTTACTACAGACACACAGATCACTTCTTAATGGTGAGTGCCTGTGGATTTTGCCATGGGCTCAGCAATAATATTTTCATGGACACTTGCAGCTAGAAAGAAGAGGCATGTTCATTAATGTTTGCAAGGCTCCAAGCATTATTACAATATAAATTGGCTCAGTACTGAGCGGTCTTATAATTGTAACATTCTTTTCCCATTAATGCTTACGTAAATGGTCTTATCCCTGCAGAAAGATCTGGTGCTAAGAACATGATTTTCCCGCTTCCATTAAAGTCCTTCAATTAGGCTGAAGACATACAGAAGCTGTACTGCACAACCTACCTGAGCATACATGTATAATTCCCAGTGTCATTGAGAAGAGCAGGCCAGAACCAAAGCGTGTCTTTCTCCTTACTGATGTGATTGTCTGGGAGACGAAAATTAATGGGCTCTTCCAGATCCCGGTCCTGCCCAATCCTGTACCAGATCAGAGTTAAGCCAGCAGAATGGGCTGTGCTGTAGTTGTACTTCAAGAAGGTCTCAAAAAGCGGGCATTTGATCTTGGCAGGTTCCCCATCATAAATCTGGATCTGCTTCATGGTGTCCACACCCCAGTCATCACAGCGTTCTGCAACCAGGAAGAACAAGGTACCTTAGCTTGCAAGTCTGCAGGAGCGAAACAGTTCTGCCCATGTTTCCCACAGCCCTTGGTCCTGTCCCCATTAAAATCAGAGGCAAAAAAGTAGTGTTTGCAGTGGAAGCAAACCAGGCTTTTATAAAGTAGAGCAAGAATACCATGTTCATTTCTAGAGAACCTGCAAACCTCTACTTTCATTTGTACACCTCCTTCCAAGCTATTTATCCCCCATCAGGACAATATGACAGGATATTTCTGCATAACACCAGGTTTTCTAGAGAGCTCCAAGAAAATTCAACCCTAAAAATAACCAGTGTGGGAAGACAAAATTTGGATGAAAAGAATGCTAAAAGGTGTGCATGCATGCATGCGCAGTGATAGGGAGGATGGAAATAGAGGTGGTGCAAGAACAGAAGTAAAAAACCAACCCCAAACAAGCAAGAAAAAAACCAAAACAAAACAAAAAAAACACCCACACCCAACAGGAAAAAAAAGCCACACCTGCAAACATCAACCCTCCCTCAGAGTGATGGGCCACTGCCTCTGTCAGAAGAAACACACACACCCAAAACTCTTCAGTGCTTTTTTTTTTTAAAAAAAAAAATTTATTCTTGTCATTAGTGAATAGTTTCAGGACAAACAGCACAATCAAAGCCCATTTCTCTTCCAAGAGCTCCTTTCCACTCCATTCCTCCTACCCATCAGGATGCCCAGTCACGAAGGGACTCCATGCAAGCAAAGCACGGTACCAGGGTGTCAGCAAACCTGAGAGCAACCTGCACTGCCGACACCGGCTGAGACACACGCAGAAGCTGCTGTCGCTGCATCTCCCATCTCCCCGCGCTGACGAGGCAGAGCGTGGCACGGCACGTTTCCCAGCGCATCCCCTGTAGCTGCTGGGAGGAACTGGCTAGAGCAGCCTGACGTCTGAGAGCCCAAAATGAGTCGAACAGGAGAGGGGTGCGCTGCCTGCAGCAGTCCCCGGGAAAGGTGTCTCAGCATACCACAGGCACACCAGGGACAACACTGCAAAGCCTCTCTGGTCTGCAGATATTAGAACTCGGACAGAGAGGAAGGAGCAATATGCTCTTTGAGCCCAATTCTTCAGAACTGACTTCACAGGCCCAAAGCACCATTTCTGGCATTTTATCTTTCTTAAATAGACAGTCGGATGTAGCTTGGGCTCAAATTTGTTCTTAATTAAAAGAAGGCAAAGAGATAAACCATTGAGAAGATGGGCCCAGAGCACTTTAAGGCAGCAATGCTAACTCCTGTGGCTCAGCAGTGGTTAGTCACAGCGAGGAGGAATCTGGGCCCAAAGATTTCTGGCAGGTTTACACATAACTGTAGATGCAACCTGCACTGCTCCTCCTGTAGTATGCCAAACACCCATATGACAGAGTGCTGCGTCTGGAGGAAGAGAGTGAACTGAGCTAGGAAGAGGTAATGAAGCTACCCAGAGTACAAGCATTTGCTAGTGGGAACCCCAAAACCAAATGGTTAAAGAGTGCCATGACTCATTATCTAGAAGCATACAGATATTTCTTTCAAAACTGCACAGCATCATCCAGGACGGCTGCTACCACCGCCAGCGTCAAGGCTCATTCTGAAAGACCAAACCACTACACCTCGGCCTTACACCATGGCAGAGTGCATAGTCACCAGTCGCCACTATGGTCAAGGCCAACTGGAACCAGTGCGTTACTTTATGCTGGTGGGGACAAGCTACTGGATTAGGCACGGTCAAGTTTTCATAGAGTGGTAAATGAGACAGGTGAGCCTGCCAGAGACTGCCTGCTAATTGTATGATAAAGCACCGATTACTATTCACGGAATGGGGGCATTTGTTTTTATAAAGAATGGCTTTCCCTCTGAAATGGGCAGGCCCAGGTCTGTAAAACCAGAACCCTTGGGTTCTCTTCCCAGCACCTGATTTTGCTGTCTCCTCTTGGGCTGCATAAGGGCAAATTGTCCTCATTACTTCAAATGGCAGGACTAGAGAAGAATAAAACTATATAAAACATTACAGTACTGAAATTCTTGGAGTCAAGATCAATGAAATTTGCAATCATGAACAGCTCTTGCATTTTGCAACAGCTCATAAATCAGCATTGTAAAACTACTTACCCGTTCTACCTGAAAGAGTTATTGAAAATGAATAAAACTTCTATTTTTTTTCTTCCTAGATTACTCAGAAGCAATGTATGGGTCTCAGCTGGAGAAGAGACGACTGTTATTGCTCTTTCCTGTAAGAGCTGTACCTGGAGATTTTGTCTCAGAGCTGGCTAGTCCACCTGGCTTCAGGAACATGGTCACAGCAAACCACTGGTCCTAAGGCTCCCCACGTGCCTCCTGCCTTGGGGTGACGCACGCTCCAAGCTGAACCCTGAACACAGCACGTAATTGTGCTGCTAACGAGCAGCTACACCACAGACCGCCGGATCGGCCACGCAGCTTGAGATCGCAGGCTGTGCTTGCCACCCTGCTGGCAAGGACTCCTCCTGGCTGCCCGCGCAAGCCACCCAACACAGGTCCGAGGGCTCAGGGAGCAAAGCCATGACCCATCCCTCATAGCGGAGATGGCAGGAACACCATGGCTGGAGACCTCCTTCACACATAAAACATTGAGGACAGAGGTTGTGGTGCTTCACAAAACTTCACTCCTCCCCACACCATGCTGCCAATAGTACTGCTCTTTCAATTTTTGGGGATGTTTTATGCCCGAGATAGCTGGGCTCTGCCTGACAAGGCATACGAAAGGACTACAGGGCATCCCTCACATGCACACCTTTGTGAGCCTCTTCCTCCTCAACTGTGATGTGGCTCTTCTCCCTGTGCCAACAGCATCCTTTGCCGTGGGGGGACTTTTGCAGCAGACCCCAGCATATGAGCGAAGCCCAGCCAGCCAGCCGCACTCCTCACACACATATAAAGCAGAGGAAATGCTTGCATTGTTATTACTATCATTTTATTTGCAGCCAACAGCTCCCTGCAACATTCTGTGCCCCTTCCGCTCTATTAACCTTTATTGAATATTTAGACCCTATTTCTGCTAACACCAGTATGCAGCTACTTGGATGTTGGTCTAACCTGGAGATAGCCTGAAAAAAAAAGTGACATGACCTCACACCAAACTTCACTGGCATAAAGCAGCTCCCGCTATGAGAAATTAAACAAAACCAATCATATATACACACAGAGAGATATATCCTGACTCCAATAATAATACTTGAGGGGGCATTACAGAAAGAAGATGCAAGAACCCAGTTCGAATTGTGAGAAACAGCACCGATTTCCACAGTGCTGTGCCCATTTGCAGCAACTCATACTTGTTTTCACTGGCTAAGCCTAGGAAATGAGTTTCTGCTCTCTTGAAATGTTTCCTGCACAAAACAGCCGTTGGAGTTAGGAGCAGCTCCTGATTAAATCGAGTGGGATCAGCGTTCATGGTCTGACTTCAGAGGTTCATTAACAAGTGGAAACCAGTGAAGAGATGGGGAGCTATATGCAACTCCATCGTCCCTTCCACACTGCAGCAAATGGAGCGCTACATGCATAACTGAGGGATATAATACAATTCTCTAAAAAAATCCACCATCCCATAAACGCAACTTCCCAGAAACACCTCTGCAAAACACTTTTGAGAGAAGCCACCCTTTTCTCATTACTGATGAGGTGTACTGCAGATGCCTCAACTGACCCCTCTTAGTGCTGGGTGCTCTGTAATCACACAGCAAGGCAGTCTATGACCCATAATGCCTACCTGTGACAGACAGCGCAGGAAAAAGGCAAGAAATGGTCCCGGTTCTACAGCCCTGCTAGGAAAAAGGGATGAGGATCATACAGGCTGGAGGGAGGCTGTGCAGTAGAAGGAAAACACCCACCTCCAGCACTGGAAAAGAATTGCAGGCAGACAGGTCAGGGTAAAGATGCCCATCTTTATTTCATGTGCCTTGAGATAAAGATAAGAACGGGCTGCTGCGCAACTGCTCCTCCCTGATGCACACCGGGAACCAGTTTGCATGAACTGGCAAAGGTAACTGCAAGTGTCTTCCTTGCTTGGACCGTACGTGGCAGCTCTTGTTCACAGGGATATCCACTACTGATATTAGGGACAGCAACCTCTTCTGTTAGATAAATAGATCTGCCTCATTTCTAAATCTGCTGCTGCAACAATCTTAAACATCAGGCGTCCCACAACAGACTCCTCAGAAGCCAAATGAAGCTGAAGAAAGTGGCTCCTCCAAATGCAAAGTAGAAAAATAAAAGAGAGGGCGGCGGGAAAGATAGCAGTGACACTCAGCTGCATAAAGGTGAAAACAGACATTTCCAGAAAGCTTTCACTTATTACACTGATTTACCTCCTTGGGAACAGAGCTCTGAATACACACAGCTGAAATGCTCCTTTCTGACATGCACCTACAGGACCCTTTACAAGCCCCCATACAGTCAACACAGAGATGAAATCCATGCAATTATCTGGACTTTCAGGAAGAGACAAACTGCTTAACCAGTGGATCAAAAAAGAAAACCAGAGTAAGGCCACATCAAGAAATGGTCCCATTTTTGCCACAGTTTGGCATTTCTGTGCAATCACCTTAAGTACCTCCGTTTAAAAAAAAAAAAAAATAAAATTCTCAACCACCAAAACTCTACCAGCTCCGCACCGCCTCCACCCCTTCCCTCCCTCACTCTCCCCTGGGGCTACAAACAAAGGCTTCCCCTAGTTAAAATTTCTGCGTGGAAATAATAAAGAGCCATCCATATGAGAGGCCATCTATCACGCCGGCACAAATTACCCTGCCATTTGCCAAATTGATGCTCCCTTCTTAATTGTCTCTAATCTTGGGAGGGGGCCTGCCTTGCACGCAGACTGGGACCGTGCAGCAGCAGCAGGACACAAAGCCATCGATGCTGCTGGTTGAATGACACGGCAGACCTCTCTTCCCTGCAACATTTCAGGGGTAGCATCAGATGGGGCTGCTTCCTCCCTCCTTCAGCTGTCCCTGCTGCGCTATCTTAAAGCGAAGCTGATGTGAATCAGTCTCAATCTGGGGAGTGCAGACAGGCCAGCAGTTAGCTTGATGCAAGAATCAGCATCAACAAAGCAGAAAAAGCTGGTCATGTAAAGCAATTAAGTGAAAATTAATCGTTACTGCCTTAAAAACAAATTTCCCCCCACCCTCCCGCAAGCTCGCAGCAGTCAGTGAGAAGGCGGCAGAGGATGCCGGGCTGAATGGAGGAGCTGCGCTGTGAGCAGAGGAGGTACCAGCCGTGGCCAGCAGCCACGCGTGGGCGCGCCTCCCACTTACACCTTCCACTTACACCATGTTTGCGTCTGCCTTTCACACGCGCATCCTGCACAAGGCCAGCCCACAGCAGCACGCTCCCCGGCTTTGAGCGGCGAGGCAGCGTGGCAGGGCAGCGTTCCCGTGCGGTCTGCATCCCATCTGACCACGCAACATGGCAGAGATGGGGGAGCTGTAGTGGTTTCACCTTGG
>VWZZ01000874.1:223840-243496 GCA_013399095.1 Psophia crepitans | reverse complement strand
CTATGGGTAGGGTCTGGCTGACATATGGGGCCCTCCGTTTCCCTCAGAAGGGAGTCACCTACAACAATGACCCTTCTTTCCTTCTTGGCAGAGGAGGTCTTGAGGTGTGGGGACGACCAACTCATCCTGGACATTCCACTGGATGGGCTGTCACCCACCTCCTCATTCTCCTGTCTCTCGACATCCAGAGCCTCAAACCTGTTGTGTAAGGACACCTGGGAGGACATCTGCCTGCCTCTCCGAGCAGGAACCTGCTTCCATTCCTCCCTGTCTCTTCAGTGCCTGCCTTCTGCCTGATGGGGAGGGGCTGGGGGATCCACTACCACTTGCGGAGCATCCTCCCCGCATCTGTCTTGCAGGGTCGGCAGGGCTCAGCTCCACTAGTCAATCTCCCTCTCACACTCCCTGATGCTCCTCAGTCTTTCCACCTCCTCTTTTAGCTCAGCCACCATGCTGAGCAGATCACCCACCTGCTCGCACCACACACAGGTGGTGTCTCCGCTACCTTCCAGCAGCGGCGACAGTTCCAGGCACTCCCTGCAGCCAGAGACCTGGACGGCCGCATGCTTGCGCGGGCACTCAGTCTGGGTGGCCATGTTCTTCCCAGCGACTGCTTTTGCCCGGGTGGAGACCATGGTGAGTTTGAGTTCTTCTGGGAGGTTGAACATTTGTATTCGTTTGTTTTTGGTCAACATTTGAATGAATACGAACAGTAGCATTAAAAGGTATTTTACCCATGAACTGAACAGCAATGCGTCCCAGAAGGCTGTAAATCAAAACTGCAGACTTCTTTTTCTTAATTTTAAGAAGGGAATCAAACATGCCTTACTGTTATTTTGTTGGTATGTTTAAATGTGTGGCAAGTATCTTGCCAAATCTGAAGAAGAGTTTTGACTGATTAAAAAAACTTTTTCCTTAGAAAATCTAAAAACGTGTGCCTTTTATAGCTCTGTAACATCTGTTTGGCAAAAGCAGGTGACTCTCTGGGTTGCAGGGTCTAGCAATAGAATTTAATAGTGTGGTAGGAGCTCACACTGACACTAAGTATTTCTACAGCATTTTATCCCACTGTATCCAAAGTGAATAAAAATCCTTGCCTTTTATTTCTTTCCTTCTCAGAATCCGGCGTATGCCAAATAATAATTCCAGGCCAAACTGCTCCAAACCAAACACCATCGGTGTCTCGTCTTAGTGGCAAATGAGCTAGAGAAGAATCTAGAAAGTTTTGAAATGCTACCTCCCTTACAAAGAGTAAGATTGGAAATGTGAAGTTCCCTTCTCCCTCGTGCAGCGTCTTCTTTTTCCCCCGAACAGCTGAAAGGAGAAACTGAAAAATAATATCTGAGGTGCTCGTTTGCAGGCATATGCAGATAAGCTAGAATGGTACTACATTTTCTACCATTGCAAGGGCGTTGGAAGACATGGGTTTTTTCCCTTAGTACATCTACCTGTTTCACCCACATCCCTACCCTTTCTTTGAAATAACTCAGTATTGTAACAACCACCATTCGGCCTTCTCTGTATTTTCTGGTGAACAGCCCGACCTATTGATTAATTTCATATAGCTAAAATCAAAACCAGTTCTCAGCTTTGCTTTACTCGAAATATGGATTTTTAACATAAATTGGTGTATTTTTATATGTAAGGAGATAAATCACTTGAAGCTCAGCCTGTGTCTGGGAGACTTCAGTGTCTAAAATATCAGTAGTATTACAATCATAAAAATAGAGCTTTGTAGAGGCCATCCCAATTTAGCTGAAGTATTGCTCTCTTGACACTGGCATTATATGAACACAAAGCTCTTCCTATTCTCAGTCCCCACTTGCAGTTTATAAATAGCTGTGGTGCTCTGTGCCAAAACAGGTTGCAAACAAGATGGAAGGAATGAGTAGTGGGAAATAACGTACCTTTTTGCTGGGGTCTAATTATTGTTTGTATTGGTGCAATGACCAGAATCAGAGCGCTTGAGTGCCCTGTGTGATTTAGAAATGAACTATGTCCTTTTCGTCTTCATAAGGATTTTGTGGAGATGATTTATAAAACAATATTAAAGTGGAGTCCAGTAATGGTAGCTTGATCAAAAGAATGGAGGAGATTAAAAATAATTTATTTTTTTTTTCTACACTACCACTCCTTCATATTTCTTCAGGCAACTTTTTTGCCTGGCTCTGACATAGGAAGAGAAAGCTTGGTGGGATGAGGGCAAAGGAGCAGATAACATCACTAGGGCAATTAGAAGTACCCAATGCACTCAACGGCAGCAGTAGAACAAGGAAGACCTATCAGCTCACAGCCCATACGATCTGGCCCACCAGAGGAAAAGCACTATCATATTAGACTTTGTCTGGCCAAGATCTGTGGCATGAAGAACAATTTGTATGGTAAGTAATGATCTTAAAAGTCCCAATAAAAAAATGTTGGACTTCTGCCAAGCAACATATTGGGATCTTACCAGGTCTACTCCTAACAACGAACAACACCTGTCTTTCCAGTACAGTTTGTTCCTGTTTCCTCCCTGGCCCTAGTATTTTCAGGTGGAAAACCTTAGTCTAAAATCACATTGCATCCTCGACTTGAAGAAGATCTGAAAAGAGACCCAACAAAAATATTTAAGTACATGGTCCCAGGAGCAGGTTTCAAAACTGAGTATCTGGCATCCATGTGACATATATAGCACATAGCAATATGTAAGTGACTCAGAATGACAACATAAAAATTTGAGACCCTGCTTCCCAGACAATAAAAAATCCTGAGGCTAATGACATGTCTGAAATCCATCCAAAAATGTTGCATGCAATGCCAGACAACAGTTAGGGATTTCTGTCCACGCGTGATCCTGTCATGAATTCTTGCTTGAGAGTAGGCTGGACCTGGATTTATTTCCTTCCTCCTAGACTGCAATAGAATGGTTTCTTCATAAATGCCTTGGGGTTAACACACTGCTAAGGGAATGACTGCCTTGGGTTTTAAGATTTGTCTTTAATCTCAAACTCGTGTTTCCTATTTTCTAGACAATTTTATAATTGCTGCACTATCTGTAGGAGGCAAATAAGATTCATAACACATTTTAACAGGAGACAGCGAATTAGGAACTTGTGAACTAGTCAACCAACTGCAGTTCTCAGAAAAACATTACAATAAACAACCAAACAATTTGAAGGTCCCTAAGGCTCACTCTAAGAGATTTGCAGAGAATCCCTTACATTAACAAATTTAATCTCCTTCTAAACTAGGAATAGGCCTTGCGGATAGGAGACAAGCAGAAGAAATCGTAAATATTAACTTGTGAAAAGTTTTTGATACTTCCATAACACATTATTTTAAGCAATCAAAGAAAAATATCTTGATGCAACTAAATTAAGATGGATGCAAAACACTTGGGAAACTGTTTTAATTATTCTTTTAAAGAAAATATAAAATTAATAGTTCATTGTCCAAAGGGAGGAATGACTGAGTATAAAACCACATAAATTTTCCTTACATGTGGTACTATTCAGTAATGTGTAATCAGTAAATCAGATTGTCAAATAAAAGAGTAATTTATTATAGTTGCATTTCATATTAGGTTTTGGAGAGTGTATAAGCAGATTTAATGACAGAATTAGAATTTGAATGCTTGAACAAATTGGACAAAAGATCAATGTAATAAAAAAAAAGAAGACAAGTTCAAAGTGTTGTTCTGTTTAGGGTTTAACGAAAGTATAGCTGCCAGATGACTGGGTGAAATCTCTTCAAAAAACAATCTGGGAGTCACTGTGGTTCATAAGCCAAGGTAAATCAACACACTATAACTACTGTGAAAAAATCACGGATGCATAAATAACACCGTTGCAGACAAATGCAATATGAAGTAGCGTTTCTACTCCCATAGACGCAGATAGATGCTCAAATTCAGTACTGCAGCCTGTTTTGGGCATCTAACTTCAAGAAAGGAGTTGGACCAACTGGAGCAGGATAAGACGCAAAATACATATTCTGGAGCAAAAGACTTAAGGAATTAGGTTTGCTTAATTTCAGAAGAAACCTAAACTATAGAACTCCAGCAATGACTAAGGCAGACAGTCCACTAGTTGCTCTATAAAATGGTAAAGCTGTGTTTGAAATGCTGGGAAGTATTAGTTTCCTTCCACTGTCCACCTTCTGAGTAAGAAAACCCAGACTGAAAATATTTGCTTTTTTTGGAGCGGGGGGTGCGGGGTGGTGTGCGGGTAGGGGCAGGCATATGATCCATATCTAAGACTGCAAGTAAATTGTTGCTACTGGGTTTCTTCTTTCTCCTCCTTCTTACCATGTCTGGCTTACTTCCATAAATAACCCCATCATTAGAAACATAAAGTCGCACAAAATGCACAGAAGAACACAGCGCTGAAGCAGACATCCCAGACATCAAAACAGCAAATGCAAATGAAAACAGATCGGGGGGGGAAGGTAGTAAGTTTAAACTGAAATGTAAACTGGAAGAAAGACCTGAATATTAATTTGATTTTTAAAATATTTTAACTATACTTGCAAATATAGTCTAAAAGATCAGGTTTAGCCCTTTTAAGTTAGGCGAACATTCATTGGAAACCAAGGCACTCACGCAGCCAGCCTCTGTTTTTAACCTGCCACCTAGCTACTACCAACAGGAAGGAGAGCACTAGTGACATCTTCCTTATGTGGTTCAGTCCAGCAGAAGAACTTTGGCAAAGGGTCATTAAAAACATTAATTTTAACTACTAATTTAAACTTTAGTGTTTTGTATTATATTTCAGATTTCAGAAGGCCCTAATACAAAAATCAGAAGTTAAAATATTTTGTCCAGTGAGCAGAAAAATTGTTTACTTAAATAAAACAAACTTTATTTGGGATTACTGGACCTGCCTCCCAAATTAGAGGGAGATCCCAGACATCACTAATTAACGAACATCGTTTATTACAGATATCAGAATGTATGGAAAATAGTGCTTCCTAAGGTCTGTGTTTCATATTAAAAGGCATGCAAAATGTAAACTCTTTGTTCAGAATCATACTTGAAATCTTTTCTTTCAACACTATGTATGGTTGAAACCATATTTTTAAATGTGTGTTTAAAGACTGACCTATTGCACTTTTTAGATAAACAGCAGAAGACAAGGATTCATTTTGGCTGAATACCTCCACTAGAAGGCAGTAATCAGAATTCAAAATCCTCTTTTTGTGTCACACTAACTAAAGTTATGTCCATAGTTCAGGTCAAGTACATTCACAGCACAGAGCATCATCAATTCTTCAAAAATAATTTATGTCCCTTCTAAATTGACATTAATCTCTTTGTCAGCCTTTTAGTGTTCAGTCTTATGCTGAGTTACTTACAATATATTTGAAATACGTATACCTCCTTGCTCTTTTAAATCCAGCAATAAGAAATAAATTATTACTCGTTAATGCACTATCCTAGAATGTTTGAGGCTTTTGTTTAAATCATCCAGAAGTAAATCACCTACCTTTAAACCAGGTTCCTGTTTCTTTAATCACTGGTCTATCCTGGACCATCCTGGACCACCAACAATACTGTTCCAATATGGGTATAATACATAAATAATCAGGGAGTCAGAGAACAAAAGAGTAAGAAGGCAGACAACGACCTAATAGGAATGGCACATGTGTTCCAGCAAAGATTTTTACAGCTTGTTAGGCAGTGAAAGAGTAACAGGAAAGATCAGGAGGCCCTAGTCACTCACTATATACTAGCGGTATGAGAGGATTAAGGAAGTCTTCTGAGAGGTGCAGGCTCAAATCCCAGAAGATGGAAGAGAAGATTAAATTTAAGGTCTTGTAGACCTCAACAAGAGCCCTGACCCCACTGTATTAGGCCAATGCCACGACATAGGTGTATTTGGAAACCATGTGAGGCCCTTCATTTATTTTGTTTTCCTTAAAAGCGCATCAATCATTTCAGGTCACATACACCTTTTTATGCTGGAAAAATGAAACTATTATGTTTTCTTTTCTTATAGTTTCAAAGTGTTTTCAAGGGAAGGACAACAAAGAAGTCAAACAGATGTCTAAGAGGTTGTAGTGTCCCAAATACTGGAGCACAGACAAGAAAGATTAGAAAAGCATCTGTCAGGAGTGATATGCACAGATCCATAAATCTTTGGGACAGAAAAATGGACTGGGTGACTTCTCGAGGTTCTTAGCTAGCCCCATTTTCCTCTGATCTTCTCCTTCAGAAGGGATCAGACTGGTTTTAATCCTACCAAAAGCAGAATTTTTTCCCACAAGCTTAAAGATTACAAATTCAATTGAAATGTAAGAAATTTAGATTCAACTGCATAATTTGAAATACGGACATATGTTCTTAGGGTTTGAAAGTACTCTACCTGTCATTTTAACTTGATACTCCAGATACAATATCACTGCTTAGCTTCAGGATGATGAGTTAAGAGAACATATCAAAATCTTGCAGAAGTAGAAAATCACCTCCTGTGGAATAGCAGATGCATTGTGTCAACAAACTGAGTATATTTATCAATAGTCACACATGAGTGTGCTGCAATTCTATTTTCACAAGCTAAATGGATTAAGGTCTATGTGGTATGTAGCACAATTAAAAGTAAAACATCAGAGTATGGGAACAGACACTGATGACTCAGAAATGTGCTTTCCTGTGACTCAGGACTAAGTCAGACACCTAGCATGGCTTTAGATATTGATCAGGTAATTTTTCCAGATAAGTGATATGCTAAAGCCATCGGTAAGGAGAGCCCATGTCACCCTAGATTGGCAAGGCTTGGAGTATCACTTTTGGTGTGACACCCAACCCCCCATAAATTCTAGTTTCAACAGAACACGAAGGTGGTTTATTTTCTTCCTGTCGCAAGTTGTTGTACAATGCAAAGCAGCAGCTTCACTTCAATATGGTTATTGTTTGCATACCACTATATTAAATCCTGTAGGCATCAGATGCATTCAGGGTATTACAAGTAATGTTAAAATTATCCCTTTACTTTTAAATTTAAATTTTGCTTGAGACATTACCTACTACTACAGATAAAAGGGAAAAATCTTTTTAATATTTATGTCCATTAATTAAAAGTATTACACACAGTTTGACTCACTGAATGTGTACACTTTAGCATGAATAAATGTTAACACACAGCTAAGGAGTACTACAAATAGCAATATAGTTAGATAGATGCAGAAACACCAGACTATAATAACAGAAGCTGTGTGCTGTTGAATAGTCTTACATTTCTTGCCAATCCTATAATTTCACCAATTAAAAAACCCAGGTATTTAAATACTAATGAGGCATGTGGAATGGAGGGAGACTGGCCCTTTAGGAAGGACAAGCTAGGAAGACAAAGAGGGGAAGTTGTCCTTTATGTGAGAGAGAAGTTGTAGTGCATGGAGGTCTGCCTGGAGATGGATGAGAAGCTGAATGAGAGTTCAGTGACTGGAGCATCTTTCGCATGAGTACAGGCATATGAGAGAGCAGGGACTGTTTAGCCTAGAGAAGACTGAGAGGAAATCTCATGAATGTATACAAACACCTCAAGGGATGGCATAAAGAAAATGGAGCCAGGCTCTTTTCGGTGGTGCCCAGAGACAGGACCAGAGGCAACAGGCACAAACAGAGACACAGGAAGTTCTGTCCGAACATCAGGAAATACTTTTTTACTGTGAGGGTGACTGAGCACTGACACAGGTTGCCCAGAGAGGTTGCCCAGAGTTTCCATCCTTGGAGATATTTAAAAGTCATCTGGACACTGGTCTGGGCAATCGGCTCTAGGTGGCCCTGCTTGAGCAAGATGTCCTCTGGAGGTCCATTCTAACCTCAACACTCTGATTCCATGATATACTATGGAAGAGTTTATATAGCCATCCGCCTTAAATTGCCCACAGGGGACAGGATTCATGTCACCTCATGTAATCAGTTTGAAATATAGGTGCTTACTCTAATTATTCATTCTTTCTCTACAGTCAAGAGAAATACTGCTGAAAAGTGACTTATCCCATCTTAAATACTTATTTCAGAACAGGATAGATTACCCTCTAGAAGGGCTTCTGCCTCTCTCTCTGAATTACAAAGGAAGCCTAGATTACTAACTCACATTTGACACTTAACCCACGACGGCAGAAGTAGGATGTGTCCTACTACAGTAGGTTTTTAAATGAGGTGCAGCCCAAAGTCAGGTGTCTGTTTTTCTACCTTAAGGGAAATGATTCTGATTTAGCTTGAGCTAAATGTCTCAATTTGTGTGAATACTAATTCATAAATTTACAGGTCAGTCCTATGATTAGAGTTTTCTGTATTTATAATTTTGTTTCCTGTTTTACATTATATCTTATATAATGCAACATAAAATTCATTAAATTGCTTGTAATTCACTCTCTTAAGACAAAAACAGTTATTTCAAAGGCAACATGTTACACCATTTTCACCATTATAATATCATCGCAGAAGACAGGATGGAGGGAATGCATACAAACATGCAGGCAGGAGTGGACAACTCAGATCAGGGGAACTTGGTAAAGGCAGTATAGAAGAAATATATAGCCTAAGAGAGAGGAAAACCAACCGATCCCCAAGACTAAATATAAAACTGAATTCCTGACCATTCAACAGGGAGAAATAAAGTAATAAATTTTTCACCTCTGCTTCCAAGGTTGAAAACTGCGATCACTGAAAAACGTTCTAAAGATTGAGGGGGCCTGGTGCACAAGATACGTGACTGAGATCACAGGAATAAAGAAAAAAAGTAGCCTTGTGGCACATAAGATGAAGAAAACAGTATTGCTTCTATGCATTGGTCCCTATTCCTTGAGGTCACTTCCAACCTTAATGATTCTATTCTATTCTATTCTATTCTATACTGCCTATACTGCCAGTAAGAAAAAAGCAGAAGGAAGGGTTGTCAAACACAGGTAAGTGAAAAGGAAGGAAGAACCTGTACTGCAAGGAGAGAAAAGAGTATACAAAAATAGTTACGATGTTAGATAATTGTAAGAATGAAGAAGACATGCTTTAGGTACTAGAGAACAAATGTATTTGAGTGAGACAATGTGGGAACAGGAAAATTATAGATAGGAACCTCTTTCGCTCATGACTATGATGGATAAGGAGGTAAATGAAAACACTAATTTGTTTCAAGCAGTGTTATCCTAACGGTGCTGCACAGGCTGGAATGTATTTACAAATTGACTGGAGCAGCCATTTACTTTGCTGATAATTTTCTTCTCCTGCAGGCTGTACTGATACCTTTCTTCTCCTTAACTAAACAGCACTTTTAGTGAGTTTTCTTAGAGGCCATACTACATCTTTAGAATGCTTTATTTTTGAAAAATATTAGTTTCATAGTTAATGTTCAAGAATTTCTACCCCCATGTTTGATTATTTTCTTAGTGTTTTGATTGTCTAAAGAAAGTCAGCCTCATTCCCCAAGAGTTGACCAAGTTATTTAAGTTTTACTCCTCTCCTCTGTGCTGACTCCTGCCAATTCTGCTCTTAGTCTCCTGGTTCCTCTCATGTTTGATCAGAATCCGTAACATCTAATCAAGGGTGTGAAATCCCTTATGCTGGAACCATTCAAAGCTGGGAATCCACAAGTAACAAGTGCCTTGAAAAACATGACTTATGCTCTGAGATTGAAAAGGAATCTGTTAAAACAAAGGCCAACTTCTAACGGCAAAACTTACCTTTTTCTCAGCTCTTAATCAGAGATGAACTTATGTTTGTTTCCAAGACTAGTTTCACACGTGAGAATGTGCCCAAATAAAGCAGAATAAAACCCGAACAAAAGTTTCAGGCTATTTTCTGAACGAAGACTAAAATAGGGTATCTGTTGTTCTTTCCTGAAGTGAAATAAGTAAGTGAAAGTACACCAAAATGGAAAATAACATGGGGAAAAAAAAATATGAGCAGTGGAAAAGTATTTATGGCCAGTTGTATTCACAATGGTACCTTCAAAAAAGTCAGGATTCCCACATTACCTTTCATTGCATTTTAGCCAAATCAGAGAGAAATTGGTAGCTTTTATCTTGTACAAACAGTGCTCAGTTCTGAAAGCTTCTGTTCAAGCCCAGACTTACTGAATCACTAACAGGATGAGAGGCTTCAGAAAACGTATGGTTCATGGACCTGCCGCATGAGCAGAAATTTTCAGGCTTTTATTTGCATCCACTGAGCAGCATAATGTGCTTGTTTTCAGAGGTTATCTCCAAAGTTTGTAGCATTCACTCTTAGGACCAGTGTCTGCAGAGTTCTAGTATCACGTTGCTCAGACTTTTGAAAATGTCTCCAGACTGTTCCTTTCTTGCTAACAAATTATTAAACAAAATTAAATCTTGAAATGTATCTTGATGCTTAGATACTAGAAGTTTTGGAGTTTTATGTTTTCTACAATGGAGTTTATTTAAAAACTGGAATGTCTAATAAAGTGAGAAGCTACAGGAAAGATGCCAGTAAATCTTAGAATCTGGTTTCTTTAAAAAGGATACTGAGTTTGCTTCTAAGTTTTAGTTATTATAAAGTACTGCAGGAAAAAAAAATCAGTTTTACATTCATCTTGTCTGTATCCTAAGAATTTTCTTCTTCTACTCACTAGGAGAACTTTGCATGGTGTTTCTTTTGGTGTACTGAAATCTTTGAGAAGCATCTGAGAAACTTTGCAGGAAATATCGGCTCTACTGGCATCTGGAAGAGCTACTTCACCTTTTTCCATCATTGCAAATAGTTAGATTGTTCTTAATTACTTGTTGTGACCTCTTTAGTAAGACTTAGCACTTAGCTCCATATCTATCTCCTCCTTTTCCCTCCTTTCCAAAGGCCAACTTCAAGGACGTAAGTTTCACTATATATGATTACCCACAGCTCGTATGTCCACAAGACAGAGTATTTTCACATCTGCTAAGGTAACCTTAAACCAAATTACCTCTGATTAACCTACAATACCATAAAACGAGTATATCCCGAGTACTCACTGGTGTGCTGGCTTACTCCAGTGGTTATGAAGGTACATCCCAGTTTATCTAGTGCCCTTCTGAGTGGTGTGTCTCTAGAAACAAAGCAAACACTATTTTTCCTTTGTGGCTCTAAGAGCAGTAGTTATTTTAGCTTGCCACCACACACGTGGGGTATTTCTGGCCCCCAGAGTTCTGACCATTGTCCATTTGCATCACAGACACATTAAACATCCTGCCCCCAGTTCTAAGTGTTTACGTTACCATCCATGCGATGCTCGATGCCTTCCGGAAAATATTGGAATGCGTGATGCTGAAAATCAAAGACACAACTACCATAATATTTTCATGACAAACAGGACGGCCATGTAAACTGCTGCAATTGTTACTCTGTCCCCAGGTATACACTAGATTTTCAGGCAGGAATTGTGCATCAGATAGGCAGCTGCAGTGGCTCCAGAATTTTGCACCTAAACAGATGTAGAAACAAATGCACCCCACTCTTCTTGGTGTGGAGATGCTAACTCTCGTTATTAAAAGAAGTTACCCATCTGCCATCAGAAACATGTTGAAGTAACAGCTACTTTCAGAAAACAGGATTATTGCTGAGAGGCAGATGCTGCTGAAAATGCATACACATCAACTGCAACAGTATTACACTCCCTAGTTTGGGGCTTGATGGCAGGTTCAGAACTACTACTTTGAAAAATTGAGAAAGGTCCATGGCACTAAGGCATTCTGAGTAAAGAAATTTGCACAAGCAAACTAAAATGTGTTCAGTCGTCATATTCTCAATGAGGTACAGGCGCCTACTATTAGTTTGGTATGCACTACTCTGGCCAACAGACTTGCGTGACTGCTAGCCAAAGTCATACTCCGACTGTGCAAGCCCTGGGAAAAGACAACTTAATTACACACATAGCACCAGCAGTTCAGAGTTCATCTGGTGGATTGAAAGCAAAATAGCATAAGACCTACAGCACCATTTGAATGTCAGTGTTGCAAAAAGGGCATGTTTATCCATAGCCTCTACCCACTGCAAGACCAAACGGAAGTCCAAAGACTTAGCATATTTTTAATTTGCTGAAGCAGTTAACTCCAGCAAAAGGCAAAGGAAATTAGGAACCCAAAATAATGCCAGTGCCACATCATGGAGGCCAATAGTTCTCTGATGCTTTCTTGTTTAAAACTGAATAGAAAAGCCACTATATTTTTTTAGGAACTACAGAAAATTACTAATCTTTTCCTTGCACTGGCTTACAGCTTCCATCTTGATTTTTAAATATACAGGAGATTCTCCACTTAAACTAATACTAGTTAATCTCTCTGTGTTTGTGACCTTTGGATCATATGATTACATATAATTTGGGTTCCAAGTGATTTGTTTTTCCTGTTAAATTGAATACAGGTGTATCTTTTCTAATACACTGACAATTACGGCACAATACCAAAGAGAAACGTTGACCCAGCAAAGAAGTGACAAAAGGACATGTATGTCTAACAAGAAAATATCATAGTTTATATTTTCTATGACATGTTCTAAACTTCCTTCTTGTATAATTTTAATTGTCATTTAATGGTAGAAGCTTGTATTTGAGAATGGAATAGAACTGCAACAGAGCTTCTGTTACCAGCTTCTATCTTCCAATTTTTAACTCAAATCTCAGAATTAAAAACAAAGGCAACAATTTTTAACAATAATGACATTCCAACAGTAAATGAGAAGACAGACTTTCAGTCCAGTGACAGTACAGCATATCAGCTGACAGAAGAAAAGAGTGAGTTATACAAGTGGACCTGTAAAGTTTTCCTTTCTTGATCATTTGTTGGTATTTTGCTGCACAAAAATGCTCAGAAAAAAATCAATGAACAGCCCTTCCTAGCAACAGAGGGGGGAAAAAATCAGGAGCAGTGTGGAGAGGATGCTGAATGGGCAACGAGTGACTGATAGCTGCAGTAATCTGAACTGACTGAGCAAAGAGATCACTGTTTATTTCTGGCTGCAGCACTAAGAGCACATGGCAATAAAATCTGTGGTTACCATTTTACAGCTAAAACATAAATGAATTTTCACACTCATCCAATACAACTTTTCAAAAGGGAACAGTTACAAGTCCTTGTAATTGCCATTAAAATGTCAAAGATATTAAAGTACTAGTTTAGCAGTCTTTGTGGGTAGCATTGTTGTAAGACAGTAACCGAAAAACCAAATCAGAATTAGATTACAGTTTTGTAACAGGAGCTGTATGGAATCTTTTCGCCTCAATTTTCTACATATACAGTCATAGTAATTATGGAAAGCACTATTAGCACCAAAGGCTTTGGTCATCATTCCTATGGTTTGGCTCTGATTCACCCCCTAACATGTCCTGAGAAAACATTCCCAGGCTGTCAGCTCACACAGCTTGCAGAGATAAATGCCGTGATATATCCAGAATGTCAGACCACTGGACTGTTCCAAAAAGAAAGCTAGGAGAAAATCTAACTGAAATGAAATTAAAAAATACCAGCTTTCCTAATGTATAGGCTTAATCTATTCTATGGGAATAAATAAGTAGCCACACATTGTAAAAGTGCATAATAACAGAAAACTTACTTGTGAGCAATATTGTGCATTTTTTTAAAACTAGTCATCTTTAGGATTACTCGTGTAATATTTAAATACCGTCTACTTGGATTATATATTGCCTAAGTGCCAATTATGAATGTTAAACCTGCCAGCTGACAATTACATGTGCCTTTTAAAGAATCATAGAATCACTAAGGTTGGAAAGGACCTCCGAGAGCATCAAGTCCAACTGTCAACCTAACACCACCATGCCTGCTAGATCATGTCCTGGAATGACACGTCTACACATTTTTTTAATGTCACCAGGGACAGCGATTCAACCACCTCTCTGGGCAGTCTGTTCCAATACCTCACCACTCTTTCCATGAAGAAGTTTTTCCTAATATCCAACCTAAACCTCTCCTGATGCAACTTGAAGCCATTCCCTTTTGTCCTGTCGCTTGTTATTTGGGAGAAGAAACCGACACCCTCCTCACTACAACTTACTTTCAGGTAGTTGTAGAGAGTGATCAGGTCTCCCCTCAGCCTCCTCTTCTCCAGGCTAAACAAGCCCAGTTCCCTCAGCCGTTCCTCATAAGATTTGTTTTCCAGTCTCTTCACCAGTTCTGTTGCCCTTCTCTGGACATGCTCCAGCAGCTCCATGTCCTTCTTGTAGTGAGGGGCCCAAAACTGGACACAGTACTCGAGGTGCAGCCTCACCAGAGCTGAGTACAGGGGGACAATCACTTCCCTACTCCTGCTGGCCACACCATTCCTGATGCAGGCCAGGATGCCATTGGCTTTCTTGGCCACCTGGGCACACTGCCAGCTCATGTTGAGTCGGCTGTCAACCAGCAGTCCCAGGTCCTTCTCTACCAGGCAGCTCTCCAGCCACTCTGCCCCAAGCTTGTAGCGCTGCCTGGGGTTGTTGTGACCAAAGTGCAGGACCCAGTACTTGGCCTTGTTAAACCTCATACAGTTGGCCTCTGCCCATCGATCCAACCTGTCCAGATCTCTCTGAAGAGCCTTCCTACCCTCAAGCAGACTGACACTGCCTCCCAATTTGGTGTCATCTGCAAACTTACTGACGGTGCACTCCATCCCCTCATCCAGGTCGTCAATAAAGATGTTGAACCACGCCAGCCCCAAGACCGAGCCCTGGGGAACGCCACTAGTGACCGGCCGCCAACTGGATTTAACACCATTCACCACAACTCTCTGGGCCCGTCCTTCCAACCAGTTTTCAACCCAGCAATGAGTGTATCAGTCCAATCCATGAGCTGACAGCTTCTCCAAGAGAATACTGTGCGATACTGGGTCCAAAGCTTTGCTAAGGTCCAGGTAGATGACATTCACAGCCTCTCCCTCATCTACTAGGTGGGTCACCTGATCATAGAAGGAGAT
Organism: Psophia crepitans; assembly: GCA_013399095.1. Lineage (NCBI taxonomy): Eukaryota > Metazoa > Chordata > Aves > Gruiformes > Psophiidae > Psophia > Psophia crepitans. Next base: position 228,618 of record VWZZ01000874.1, on the reverse strand, counting down.
CAGGCTGGTCAAGCAGGACCTGCCCTTGATGAACCCATGGCTGCCCTTGATGAACCCATGATAAGATCGTGACTTCTTCAGTCATGAAAAATCATTCTTTAGCAGATCTCCAAAGAGATAAAGTCCATTATAGAGACAATTCTCTTATTGAACAGACAGAAGCAACATAAACAATTCACTGAATTTTCCCAGTAAACAACTTAAAAGGGGCTTCACAATGTTTGGTTGTATTTGTTAAGTATCAGTAGTAGTTCTCTATGCCCTCTAACCAGTCCATAGTCAATGCATATTGTCAGAGTTCCAGAAAGAAACTGAAATTACCTTCTCTTCCAAAACCAGAAGCAGTTTTAGAAGGAAAAAAAGGAAACACCTCTCAATATCACTAAAAAATACAGACAAGATCTAGCCCAAGATCATGATGCTATACCAGAAACCTTCAGCATACCACACCTTGTATATGAGGTGCTCTTTTACATTAAAGGGTGAAAAGGTCTGTGGTAAATCCTCATAATGAATTCAGAGTAATTTTTATAAATATGCATGGTCAAGGAAACCAAAGAAAGATGAAGAATCTACTGTAGCGTCTTTCAGTTTTGATAATGCGCTAGAGCAACACACGTACATTTTGTACGATAAGCTTATTCTGTATCACTCTTCAACCGTTTCATTCCACTCAAAACCACAAATACACCAAACATATCTCCAGCACATCAACACAGAAATTTCCATAGCAGAAAGGTATCCCCTCCAGCACAGAGCACAGGTCAGTTCCATCAGTCTTCTGGTAGAAGAGTGCACCTTAGGCACTACCCACCAGCAGTAGAGGGTTCGAATGTGTGCTGTGACCATGCGGGCCCAGGCCATGGCAACGCAACAGGCTTCCCGACTGCGCTGTTGAGTCAAACTTGGACAGAGGAGAGAAACAAACCAACCTTTAACAATCATGAGACTGAACAGAAGGAAGCAGTTTGCAAACAGACATTGACTGAAGACATCCACCAGACAATAAAGAAAAAAATACGTTAGAGGGGGGAACAAATGAGACCAAGCCACAGAAATGAAGATGACATAATAAAAACTGACAAGAGCAAGAGACTAAGTAATTTAGAAGAATTTCATATACACAAATTATCACCAGTGGAAAAACAGAAAAAGCACTCAGTTAAATTCTAAGTATTAATGAACTTCAGAAATATTAAAAGCAATTTCCAGGTAAGACAAAATTTAAGAAATTATACACCTCCATATTTTATATAAACAGATAACATAACGATCATTTTTACTGTTACCACAGCACTGCCCTGAGAGTTCATATTGACTTACTTGTCCATTATAATCCCTGGACCCTTTCTGGAGTAACAGTAAGATTCTTAAAAACTCAGGAATCTTGCTTGCATCCCTGGTTCTAGCTGTATGACTTTGCATATGTCTCTACAAAAATATGCTTTTGAGTGAACACAAGTTACTAAACAATCCAGATTACTCTGCATAACTACACTGACATCATTGTTGCTTGCTATTTATCAGTCTTTGCATCAGTCACACTTGCGTTTTTTCAGTGATCTTTGATTACACTCCTCTGATAAAACTGTTTGAAAACATGAATATTTAGTGTTACAGCTATGCAGCTACTTTAATGCCAATCTTGTAATCTTATCAAAGCATTGTCAGCTTTCTTTACAATTGCTGTTTTCCCTAGAACTACATTGATTTGCATTAATTATATTCTTATCCTTTAATTCTTTTTTGTTTAATCAGCTTAGTCATGTATGAGTTCTCTATTAGATGAGTGTCTAACCTGGTCATAGCCAACTCACTTCACCTTTTTAAACAATGGCATGACATGGGCATAAAGGAATTACACCACAAAAAGCTACAGTTAATATCAGCAAATCAAAGATCTAACCAGCAAACCCTTAAGTGTGTAAGTTAATTCCGTACAGACCAGCAACAGACATGACATCAGTATCTCTATAAAATCCTCGATTCCATTTCAAATTTAAAACAGGATTAGTCCACATAAACACAGTGAAACTGCAGTGAAACTACATCCAACTGATACGTAAATTCAGATTCTGATACTTCTTTCCAGCATACAGTTGTTTGGATTTTTTTGCCCTTGCGTTATGATACAGAACACCCACATAAATGTCAGGGACAACTGACTTCTGTCTAGAGGGACTAAAGAAGTTAAGTGTCTGCAAAAGACAAGCACATTAAGAATCAGTACTTTTATTTAGTCTTCGAGTAATATTTACATTAGTTGACACATAAGGATACATGTTTCAAACGTAAAAGTAATATTTTAAATTATGAATCCCATAGAAGCAGCATTCTCAAACCAGAACACATGTACTAGCAAGAAATTAATACAAACCACTTCAAAGTGATGCATGGACACTGTGTGACTGCGTGTTGAAGGCTACTTCCTGGTCTGGTCCCTCTGGTTAAAACATAATGAGATAGATTTTTTGTAAGTACAGGGAGGTTCACAAAGACGATCAGAAGTAAAAACTGCTTCCTAATTGTATCAAGATTCCCCTTCTAGACAAAAATGGCTAACAAAGCATATATACACTTTAACATAAAGAGAGTGGGGAGGTTTTTCACTATTGTACTTAAGAGAATAAGGTAACATCAAGTAAATAGAGATTACAAAACAGCAGGTTTTATAAAAAAAAAGAAAGTAATCATAAGGTATAGCTTACTATTTTGATTTTTCTAACTGCTATTCTGTAAATTGACTGGTTTAATGCAAAACTTCCTGTTAAAACTTTCAAAAAATGTTGATAATAATCAAATAAGTAAAGGCTGGACATTCAGGCTATACCCAGATTTTATTTTTGACTCACACTGCTTCAAAAATGTACTCAAACTTTGCCCTATTCTAGCCTCTTATCAGAAAAGTTGCATTAATCTTCCTAATACCACAACAACAGTGATCATGACGTCTTTGCTTTTCAAAATGGGTAATACTAGTCTCTTCTGAATTCGCCCTGCAGATTTCTCTTTACAAGCATTTCTTTCTTTCTTATCTTTAAAGTTCTTCAGGAGTCTAGTCTCTCTTATCTTCTGCTTGTTCCATCACTTGTTTCATCAGTTCACTAGTTGGCACCTGGTACCTATCCACTTCTCTAGCTCTCCTATAAATAACTTTGACTCTGCTCTATGTTATATGAAATAGTAGACTACAACAGTCTGCTTCTAACGCTCCAAACACCTCTTGTCATCCCAGAGCATAAAACACAGGGACTGCATCTTAAGTGTCAGCTAGTATGACTTAATTAAATCACAACTAGGGAGTCCAGATAGGGACTATCATAATAAATATTAGTATTAAATAGTTAAAATGTCACAGACATTTTTTCTTCACAAAAAAAAAATCACGTGTTTTTAGACTAAAAGCTTTCTGAGCTAAATCCTTTCTTCTTAGGGAATATAATTTCAAAGAAACTGCCAGTGACTCTTCTTTTCAGTGTAAAGTAATGAAAGGATGTTGCTGCAGAAAGAAATTTGATCCTAAACCCCTGATCAGTTTAATGTGCAATGAAACAGTAAACAAAAGCTTGCATTGTTGGAGAAAAAAAAAAACACAACACAGCATGGATTAAAGCAGGTAAAGAGCTGTTTAATCTGTCTCAGAACTCTTATCTAGCGCAAATTCCTTCAAGCTTTATTAACGAGAGAAACTGTGTTGACTTTTTCTCTTTTTCCCCAAAACCTTCCTAACGTTGTAACTGCCAACAAACAAACAATATTCCAAGCAGCTGTTAACCTTGGGACCATCTTAATTTATAGATTCTGAGCACATTTTTAAAAAGTTTTACATGGAGAAGTGGAAACAGCTGCAAATTCACCAGACGCATGCCCTCAGTCAGTCAATACAAAACGCGGATGTAAATACAGCCCAGATTTATTTACAGCCCAGAAAAGCTGCGTATATTACCCTAGCAGAGACATGTCTCCTGGTCAGAAGTTAGCTTACGCCCACCTGAGGCCAGGCAGAGCGGAAGGTAATACAAACACGCTCTGAACACCGCATCTCTCGCACGTCGGTTACCACAAAAACCTTCTCTGCACAAACCATGGGTTCTGCAGGTTATGCAGAAATAGAGAATTTGGGGGAAACCACAAACCAGGGATGCCTTCGCACAAGTCAATGCAAACTGCTGAGATTCACAGCTGAGCTCTTTATTTTTTAGATGAAAACCAACACCTGCGGACTCCTATAACCTTTACAGCAACAACAACATACCACACAGGAGAAAGGCTTAACTAGTTACACGTAACTAGAACAGTGCCGGACTAACTGAAGCTAAACACAGCCTGCTATTTCACAAAGCTAGCGCTGACCCACATTAAGGTGGTTTCCAGGTTGGCGGTGTCCAGCTGGGGCTGGCTCCCACGTCACGCACAGCAGTGATGCCGTAGGTGTTCCCCACGCCGCATTTCACCCAGGAACTGCCTGTCTGTCAGCAACGCCCGCGCCGGGGGAGACCGTGTTTCCTAGGAGGGAGAGAGCCCACGTTGTTCCCCACACCGCCTCTGGCCGCCGGGGCTGATCTCCCATTCGTAAAACCAGAAATCGTGATTTTATCTCGACTTAAAAGCACACAACAAATAACCTGCGGGCAAAACGCGCCGAGAGCTTCCCATTAGCAGTAAACTCGCTGGGGAGGTTTTGCAGCCGGAGGCCGAAGGGGCGCAGGGACTAACCCGCAGGGTGCAGGGCCGCCGGCACCCCGCCTCTGCCGCCGCAGGGCCGCAATACGCCACCG
>VWZZ01000874.1:200243-222305 GCA_013399095.1 Psophia crepitans | reverse complement strand
CGGCCCCCGCCGGGGCGAGGGCGAAGGCGGCCGGGCGGCTTCTTTGTCTCCGGGGTACTCGGGCGGGGAGTCGGGACCGGTTGCGGGCGAGGACGTGAGTCCTTTTCCCAATGAGGGTTGTGCAGCGGGGGTGGGATGCGGCCGGGCTCGCGGGTGCAGCCGGCCGTGATCAGGCTGGGCTGCTCGGTGGTTCCTCAGCGGTGGGAAGGGTCCGCAGAGGAGTCGCTTAAGCTCACGTTGAGGTGGGTGTTTCTGTAGCAGTCTGCCACTGACGTTCAGAAGCTCAAGAATGGAGTCGATAGCCTAATTTTGAGCGAACCTGCCTTTAAGACCTTGCCGTCAGGCCTTTCAGGGAAGGCATTTCCTTCTGGAGGTCCAGTTCAGCATCAGAAGTTTTTGCTTTCCTCATGTGCTCGCTTTTTTTTCCTGTGTTCCCCTAGTAATGTAGTGTCTGTGCTGCCTAACTTCCGTCACCACAGAGTGCAGCGTGCGTTTAAGCACGAACAGTGCAAGGCTTGCTGGTGGTACATGCCCTCCAAAGTCAGAGAAGCAAAAAAAAAAAACCCACGAAACGAAAAACCACAAAGCATTATCAAAATCAAGTAACTGTCACGTGGTAATAGCAGAAGCAGGATTAGGGGTGGTTATGCACGGGTCTTGTTTGCTGTCTGGCAGCCAGCCGTACACGTTGCAAATATTACAGGCTGACAAATGCACAGTCCTTGTGGCATGAAGGTCTGGTGATTCTGGTGTTTCTTATGGCTGCTGGAGACAACTTCCCAATATGTCTACCTGCATCTGCAGAGTCTTTCCAAAGCGGTGACTCAGAAGTATGAACCCTGTCTCCTTGTAATCTCATAAAACTGTCAAATCAAAAAAAAAAAAGGAAAAAAATCCCCCCTAAAGATGACATTTAAGCGTCAGGTCTTATTATTTCATTGGTGGAACAGCAAAGGGGTTTGAAATTGTCTTACAGGAACAGAATCGTTTCAGGGGAAAAATGTGAAAGAAGAAATTGCACAGCCATGGGAGGCAATGTGAGAGTAAGAAAGAAAAACGAGTGACAGATGCAGCAGGAGCCAAGGGAGAAGGATGTCATTGTCTTACTGAAACTAAATGTGTCAGTAAGGCAGTAAATAAATAGAATTTAGCCTTATCTAATAACTTGTATCTTGTGAAACCTTCCTGTGCTGACAGAATACATGCCACGTAAGAATGCTGGATCTATCCCAGGGTGTAGGCTGACTGTAAGTGATCACTTCTCTTGAGGATTAACCGGAAGGCCCAGATCAGGGTATTACTGAATTCTAAACTAGTAGCAGATTGTCACCTTGTATTTGAAAAAATAAAGGTCACTGTGTTAGATTAATACAAGAGGTACCTCTGTGTTAAAAGTCTATAGCTTCTTAGAGCTTTCTTCACAGATGCAACTTCTTGTTTGGCACTTGTACCTTTATTACACTCGATAAATTACAGAAATAACTGTATTTGCATGTATGTGTTAAATTTCTCATGTTATTACTTAAAACATAATGGAATAATGTTTGAGGTGGTTAACAGGATTTATGTAGCTTGCTATTGAAGTGACAATGTTAAGTCATTTTGAGACTCCTTCCTTTCAGAAACTCAAAAAGAGGATGCATTAGACAATGGGATGGCATGATTTCTGTGATGTCTTATTTTTCCCCAATATCTGTTAAGGCTTTTCTGTAGTTTTTTTTTTCCCCCCCATGGTCCAAGCAGAAGAACTAGGAAGATAAGTCACATGGCCTCAGTTTCATCATCTCTGGAAGTTGCATTGACTTGTTATACAGGAAGTTTTGAGATAATTTTTTCTTCCCCCTAAACTGCATACTTAAACCACAAGAAACATCCTTCCTTCAGAGAGCATTTTGTAACAAATGCATAATAAACCTTTGGAATCTCCCATCTGTGATGCATGAGTGTATTTTCTTAGGCCATGGGTCACTTTCTATGGTCCCAAATGGGTAGTGTTACCACTGGGTATCTTAGTAGAGGCATTCATGTGCCCAGTAGATAGATGTATCTGGCCCATAGTGCCTCATGAAGGTGTGGTTCTGCCTTGCATGTGGGCTCTGCAGTTTGTACCCCTTACCCTCTCGCTCCTTTTAGGCCGTGAGTAGTGAGAGAAGTCAGGAGTATTTGTCCCTCTGTCCTTCAGTAACTTTTTGTCAGGTAGCAAGTTAGAGCAATGAACTTGCAGGTGCTCTCAAATTGTAATGAAACATAGCTTATTTTAGTTTTCTAGTTTTGATCCTGTGGTTTCAGTAGGTGAGTGTGTGACAGGTCTTGACTTTGGGGAATGTGAAACCCCATAGTCGGTTCTGGGTATAAACGGTTGTGGTCTATGAGCAGGTGGACTGAGCAACTGTGAACCATTTCGTGGATCTTCTGAAGGTAGAGTGAAGTGTCGTGTAACTGTGTAAACAAGTGTTTTTGTTAGCATGCTTCTTAAGATGCTACTGAGTTGTGAACTAGAATGTCAACAGCATGGGACAACCTTACACCTCTCTGCTTTCCATATATGGGTACCAATCTAATAGATTACTTCCATCGGCAATTCTTGCCAGACATGAATGATTGCTTCAAACCCAGAATTAACGTACATGGGAATCTGCTAGTTAATAAAGACAGATACTTTGGCTTCCTGGCCCAAAGGCAAGCATGAATTAAAGCTTTTGTTTTCAAAATGTCGTCTTATTGCTTGAATAAACTATTCTCAAACTTCTCCTAGCATAAATGGTAGATGCTACAATCACAATTAACATGACTTAATCCTATATTGGACAGGATACCTTCTTTTAATAGGTAGGTGGTCCTGGCGTATTAACCTCAGTTTTGTTCTCCAAGTTTATTTTGATGGATCTAATAGTCTAAGTGTTGTTTGGCTTTCTGTTACTGATAGAAACTGCTGCTTGTTTTAAAAACCCTTCAGTGTTAATTTTCCTCAAGGAAAACTGACATGTAAATTGAAAAGAATACGCTGGAGTACCCACCTTGATGGTGCAAACGATGACTTGGTGTCATTCTGTTAAGGAAACTTCTGCATTTGAGTTTCACTTGTGCAGCCTTGTGCTTTTGTTACACTATCTTGACTTTTCTGATAGCTTACCTACTGAGTTGTTAACTAAGACACTAGAGTAATTTGAAAGCTGTATTTCCAAGTCTCAAAGTTGTTCAGGTTACCTGACTTCCCTCTAAGCTTGAGACGGTCTTAATTATTATAACACTGTTTTAATATTTTATATTAAATATTTTTATATTTTACATTTTTTCCAGGTCTTCTTGCTGAATGTGGGTGAAGGCTTGTACTCTGGCTTAACGCCATAACACAAACAGCATGCCAATCTACTATTTGTCTCTAATTTTCATTTGACTCCCAGAACAGAACTAAACTAGGTTGGCAAAGCTGTCTTGGGATGGTGCAGTGTGGTACTGCCTTAAGGAGTTGGTCTGCATGTGGAGGTTTCTGGCTAGCAGGGGTGACATGTCACAGCGTTCACATCAAAGGAAAGCGTGAGCTTTGCTCCTTTATAACATGGCACCAGCAGTTGCCAAGGCAAACAGTGAGACTCAAATGCATGCTTGGTTAGGTCCTTAGTTGTGTGAATTAGTAAGGTGCTGATGTGTCTAATTGCTAACTGTTAAGTTAGTACTAACGAAATGAATTCATTTGTAGGGATTAATTACACATAGAAATCAAACTTAGCATTGCATTACGCACTTGCTTCAACTTTATTAATCACATCTAGAAACTAGGTGCACAGTTAAAGTTCTTCTACAATCCACATTAAAAAAGTGGGATTTCTTACTTAACTAATGCCTTGCTGCCAGCCCTCCTCCTTAGCACCATGATGAATTTATCTGGTACCATACTGAGTAGTCCTAGTTGGGTACTGAGGGCAGCCTGCCTACCAGGCTGGGTGAATCCTGATTACTTCTTACCTCCTACCTGCCCCAGTATGGGGTCACATTAAGTGTTTCCAATTCCTCTGCGTTGTTTTTTTCCCCAGAACCTCCATCTTGCAGATTAAAAGGTCTTTTTACCCTAGTGACCCCATTCTATCTCCTTAAGCTCACTTGCATGCTTTTCTGTTTGTTTCTGACAGCCTGCACTCCCTCATCCTCTACCAGGGAAAAGAGCTGGCTATGATTCCTCTTAGTCTTAAGAAGAGATAAACGTGAGATCTGCCAGTGCATGTGAAAAGCAGCACAAGACCTTGTGCTGCAGCTGTATCTGCTTAAAGCTGTTCTGTCCCTTTTTTCTGTTCAGCTTCTTAGCTTATTTAAAGTCACTTTCAATTAGTTTATCTTCAGTTCTTTTTTTCAGTCGCTATTTTAAGTGTTCCCTAGGTCTGGTTCTAGGAGTCTTTTTAATGCATACCTACCTCCTACCAGGATGTGGTTCCTGTGTCAGATGAAGATTCTTGGAGTTCTTCCGAGTCTGAATTCTCCTGGTTCCTGTTACTCTGTTGGCCTTTGACTTCAGAGGATCCTTCTTACTCCTTTTTCATGCCTGTTATATTTAGAGTTCTCACTGTCCTTCAAGTTACCACAAATGAAAACTGAAAAAGCTTTTTTGCAAGTAATTGGCAGACTTAATCCTACAGTCTTCACAGAAATAGAGATGGTAGTATCTCTGGAGTGGCAGCAAAGTGCATGTGAAATTGTCCTGTTAGTTTCTTTCTGCTAACTTATTTCTTGTTTTTGTTAGCAATGTTGGGGGGGGGGACACACGCTATTTTGCAAGTCATGCCTGTGATTAATGTGTATCCTTAACTTCTTACCAGGAAGCTATCTGAAAACATGAAAAGGATGCCTGGAGGTGTTTGGTTTGCCTTTTGTAAAGGTCCTTTGCAACATTTGTGATGAGGCTCTACCAATGGGCTACAGTCCCATCTCTTAATGGCATTTTATCTTCCCTGTTACTGAACTTCCTCTTCTCTGGACTTACGAATGGAGCAAAGCCATGTCTACAGCGCAGCATGGTTGTAATTCTTTAAATTGTAGTTCACTTTAAGAATTCTTGTGTTACTAAGATACTTAGATGACCTTTAAAGGTCCCTTCCAACCCAAACTATTCTATGATTCTATATCTCTTAGAGAACTCAACAATTATTAGACTACTGATTGTTGTGACGTCTGCTTAATACTAATCATATAGACTCACTATAGTTTTACTGGATATGGTTTAGTGCGGGCAGCAGAGTTTTGGTCTTACTCCAAATCCTAGATGGCAGGTAGAGACAATGACTCATTTTCATGTTGTTTTTTCTTCCTGCCCTTTGGTCAAATGTATTAAGGCACTGGCTATTATCAGGACTTTATTGTGCAGTTGTCTTCAGAACCTGATCTTTTGAATTTACTTTCTCACGGTTGGTAAGCTTTTTAGCACAGGCTGTTTCTTTCATGGCCCTTTGAATGGCAAGGTTTGAGCGTAGAGCACTGAAATAGAGTCTCTTCTCCTTATTTTCTTTTGTACACTTGCCCCAATTATATGTGTGGATGGAAGCGTAGAACAGAGCTGGATCTTTTGGGAAAGAAAACTTCTCTTCTGTTTCCTAGACAGATAGTGTTAGCAGCACCGGTGCTGTAGCTGGGTACAAAACTAACTCCCCTGCTGTTAAGGTTCCACAGTGTATAAAAGCATATATTCTTGGTTCGTTTGCATAGCAATATCTGCAAATGAGTACACAACTTGGAGCAGCTCATCAGCTACCTACTTCCTGGTTGTACCTCTTGTGGTAATTTTATATGTAAATTGAACCACAGCAGCGTAGCACACAAGTGAGCAGGAATAAACTGTTCAATAAACTTGTCTGTGTATCTTCCTAGCTAGACTGTTACTGCTATTTTGGTATGTTAATATAAGTCATGGTGTAAAAAGGCAGTTAAAAGCAAGTGAAGGATCTTTAGCCTTTAGCTAAAGGTGTCTTTAGCCTTTAGTGTGCAAAACGTTCCTTAGTTAGAAATCTGTGTGCCTTGAAAGTCTCAATACATTCAAAAGCTTACATTGCTTTGTTAGGCCACAAGGACTTGGCATTTGTGTTCAGGGCCTCATATTTGAGACAGCTGTATTTAGATTTATTTTTTTTACTGGCTGTTCTATATGTGAGTTACATGCAACGTAGGGCAAGAGACTGGTAGTTTTGTTGAACACTAGAAATTATCTGACACTCGACTACTCAAAGAATCTGATCCTTGCCTTTATGGGACTATTTAAGGTCAGTGTAACTTCAGTAGGTGTTGTGATGTGTCTCAGTTCAGAATGGAAAATACAGTTGTATAGGTATCCTGGAAAAGCTATGCTTTATATAAATACTGGGGTTCTTAAAACTTGGTCTCTTGGTGCTATGTTTAGTGTGTTTGAATTGTTATTTTTAGAACGCATCATTTTTTGGTGTTGAAACAACCCTATATAGAAACTGTGTGTTAGGTAAATGTATTTATTTCCAAGTAATCCTTGTGAAGAAGGGTAACAGGATTCTTACACAAACAGGATTCCTGGATTAAAAAAAAAAAAAACACCTTGTGAAACGGATTAGCTGCTTTTTTTTCCCATTTTACAATGCTTAGTGTCTTCAAAATAACCTTGTATCACCTGTGCTCCTTACACTTTTTTCCCCTTCTCTTTACAGCAGTTCTGTGGTGTTCTTGGTCACACATTTATGGAGTTTCTGAAGGGCAGTGGAGACTACTGCCAGGCACAGCACGACCTCTATGCAGACAAGTGAACTGTAGAAATTCATTACTACTCCACCAAGAAGCCCCCCTAAGAGTGGTTGACCAGGATAAGAAGTATTGAATTGAAATTGGCAGAGCATTTAACAACAGAATTCAGACCTGGATGGGGTAAACCTCAGTGCACTGCCTTTCTTTTGCCTCAGTATTACTGGATTGAAGAATTGCTGCTTCTTGTTAGGAGGTTCATTTCATTTCCCATTGCTCCCAACTTCATACTTCCAAGCACTGAGAATTTCACGTGGAGTATAGTGAAGTAGACTTCAGTTTCTCTACATCACTTCTATATTAAATTTTTTTTTTAATCCTTTCATAATCGTGTTGCATGTTTAACTAAATCAGTATGGCCCGAATGAACCGCCCAGCTCCTGTGGAAATCACCTACAAGAACATGAGATTCCTAATCACACACAATCCAACCAATGCAACCTTAAACAAATTTATAGAGGTAAGCCCAGGACAGAATTCTTACTGATGTATTTTTTTAATGCCTGAACAGCATGCTATATTAACAGTTTTCTTCTTTAGTAGTTGATAACAGCTGTGGAAGCCATATGAAGAGGTACTGAGACTGTGTATATTGATTTTTTTAAATATATATTTTATCTTTAAAATCCTGATGCCAGGCTTCAAAGACCTACAGACAAATCTATTCAGATATACTTTAGCCTTCAAAAAAACATACTTCTGAAAATGAAGTGAAGCAAAGAAATAATTATACTGTTGTGTACATTATACATGAAGGATATCGTTTAGGTCTGAAAACAGGAATTATGTGGCAGTTATGTGTAGAACAATACAAAGATCTGCTAGTGGTAGGAACTTAAATTTAGATTTATCTGAAGTGGTGTAAAGTTTCTTTGCACCTATTGCATAGTGATTAAAAAGAGAATAATTCATTATACATTGTGGATCAGAACCTTAGGAACAAATAATGGGATTGCATACTGCCTGTGTCCCTTCAGTATTGACAGATGATGGCTCTAGTGTAGCTGAAGAGAATCCGACTTGAATGAAATTTGTGGTGGTAGGTTTGCTCTGCATCCATAGCTGCTGTGAAGCTACTTTGTTTTGGTACATGCTGAATTGTTTACTTTGCCAAGCCACCTGGGTTTAGTTAGAGTGCTGGTATCTGAATTTACCGTCTAAACCTTGCATCTAGCATGTTGGAGCTATGAAGTGCACAGTTAAAAGTGTTAGCATACATGCATATGATAGGTTCCTTCAAAGTTACCTCCTGGTAAGGTCTGAGTTTGTAATGCAGTCCCTCATTAGAGGTGTAATTCACCTAAAATCTTGCTACTTTGCATTCAGTGGAGGATAATTTACAATAAATTGTGAATTTTAAATTGTGAGACCGCTTTCTTATGTTTATACTCTTACAACTAGATCAAGTATGCTTAGGCTATGCTTCAGTCATCGCTATGACATTTACAGCATGAATGATGGGTTGTTGCAGGGAGAATTCAGAGTGATTGCTTTTTTTTTATGGAGGATAAGAGCAAACAAAATGGAATGTTTAATTTTATTCTTCTCTAATTATCCTAATTCAGGAACTGGAATAACGTACTGTCTTGTGCTCATGATTCTTAGCAGTAAGAGGTCTTGCAAACCTGTTGTTTTAAGTAGAGGGAGAGAAGGGGAAGATCTAAACCTCACTGAGAATGCTTTTAGTGACATATGTAGCTTTGCAAACCAGGAAGTTTCCTGTTCCTTTAAAAGGAATGAATGATCTTGTGGAGATGGACTACTTACTTCATCATTATTTATCTGGATCTGATTTTAAAAGAAAGAGTCTGATCCAACATAACAAAACTTAATCTTCAGATACGTTTGCAGAAGAGCTTAAAGGTATCTGGCATTAGCACATGGGCTTTCAGTTGTTTCAGCTTTCTGTTCTTCACAGGGTGCCAAGCATTTGCCTGAGTTTACTTACTGAAAATTTTTAAATGAGTCAATAAGGTAACCTATTGAGAAAATTAAACGGTAAGTGAAGTCGGTGTACTCTTAAAGCAGTCTCTTTTTTTTACTCCCTAGGAACTTAAAAAATACGGCGTTACCACAGTGGTAAGAGTGTGTGAAGCTACTTATGACACTGCTCCGGTGGAAAAAGAAGGCATTCAAGTTCTGGTACGTAGTGTAGAAGCAGAGTTTAAAAGCAACTTGTGGCTCCTGCCCCCCATCCCACCCTCCCCACCCCTTCAAAAAAAAAAAAAAAAAAAAAGTCTTTTGACACCACCTTATTAACTCTACAAGTGTATTCCAGCAGCTGATGGAGGCAAAAGCTGTACGGTTATCCTCTAGTCAGGAAGAAAATCCTGCTTTGAGCAATTTGCTCAATGAAAACAGGTTGAAAGGCCTATGTTCCTAGTGTTACTAAAGTTATGCTATTGGAAAGCCATAAGCTTGAGTGGTCCCCTTAGCTGTCAGCACTTTTGTCTTCCTTTTTTCTGCATGCACACACCATGCAAGCGTAGAGGGTTCTATCTTTATGTATTTATTCATGTACGTCGTGCTATATTCTAGGATTGGCCCTTTGATGACGGTGCGCCACCATCCAACCAGATTGTTGATGATTGGCTAAACCTCCTTAAAGTTAAATTTCGTGAAGAACCTGGTTGTTGTATTGCTGTACACTGTGTTGCTGGTCTTGGAAGGTGGGTAAAGTTTTAAAGATCTGTTGCATTGCCATCCCTGGTCAGACTTGTTAAGTTCTAGTACAAAAGTTTTGAGGCAAGCGTAAAATAATCACATATCCAGTATTTGAATGACCTCACACTTAAGTAGTTCAGATGGCAGGAAGCTGTTGTATGTATATATTAGACTTAAAGGCCTTTTAGTCAACAGATGATACTATTATCCCAGTTCTCGCACACAAACTACTGAATGAAGTAAACAAGTATATTCTTGTACTGAGCATATTGATGACTTCCATTGATTTTTTTTTTTTTTTCTTCCTGTGTATTTTTCGTAATTAATTTGTGGTATTTTTAGTGACTTTAGCTTGCTACTAGATGCACAAGTCTCTTGCTAGTGTGTGGTTTTGTCTTGATTTGTTTGGGTTTTTTTGAGTCTGGATTTGCGTCGAGCTTTCCTACCTGAAGACTGTATTCTGTCAGATGAAGAATACTGTGGCAAGCAAGGAAATCCTCAAGGGTGTGTGGCAGCCTGTGGACTGCATCTATTCCTAAAACTTGTGACACTAGTTCTAGGACTTGTCAGTTCTTACTGAACCTGACCCCTCTTCTGATTCCTGCTTTGGGGTCCTGACTGCTGCTAAGGATGTTTGTTTGTGGGAATAAAGCCCATATGCAACTCTTGCCCATAATCAATTGGCTCTGAAACACGTGGGTAGACATGACTTGTGTTTTATTCCTGCTGTCCTCTTCTACACCTAAAGTCAGACAAACAAAGCTAAGGTTAACCAGAGTTAATTTAAACCCCTTTCGTAATGAGGATGACTAGCTCGAACAGATGGTATAATGGCTCAGCTAATGTAGAAATGCCTTCTGCCTGCCTTTTTTTTCTTCCCCAGGGAAGAAGCATCAGATAACAGAAGGGCAGAAAAGAGAACTGGAGAGAGTAAACTTTTCTAAGTATGCATTGGCAACTGCTAAACTGTATGTTTGTTTGGTTTTTTTTTAACTAGAGCTCCAGTCTTAGTTGCTCTTGCACTGATAGAATGTGGAATGAAGTATGAAGATGCAGTGCAGTTCATAAGACAGTAAGTATGAAGCTAACACCTAGTTATTTCCAAGATTTAACATGATATATCCTTGGGCACTAAAGGAAATTCTGAATGCTGCTCTTCTCTTTTAATCTTTTTTTTTAAAAGATATTTAGTACACCTGAGGGTTTTTAACAGTCATTCTGCATGCAGTCAGTGTTGTAGGACTTGGCCTGTAGAATGGGTGTTTTCTGTTCTAAACAGTGTCTCCTAATCTTTTCTGGTAGTCTATAAAAGAAAAATATTTCCTTGGATTTTTTTATAAATCTAACTAAGTTGGATGAGAGCAATGCCATAATGTTGCAGGTTTCAACTCTTATTTAAAAGAAGCTGCATGATACCAAAATACTTCCTGCGTAATTACCAAGCCTTTAAAGAATTAAATTCAGCTTGTACATCTTAACAGGCTGGTGTATATAAAGTGAGGAATAGGAAGCCTGGTACATACTATCTTAATGTAAGATCTTTTGGTTTGTGTATATCAGAGGCTAAAGCACTGTCTAAAATACTAGGCACTCCTTCAAGCATGTGGTCCAGCAAGGTATTTGTGCAAGAAAGCTACCACCATCTTGTCTGGCCCTTACCAAAATAAGCCTAATTAAAAGTTTGCAGTCTTGACTTAATGGTGGTGATGGTGATTTGTTTTTTTTTTTAAAGTGACCTAAAAATATTTTTCTCTGGTGATATTATTTCTCTGGGCAGCAGATTAATGTTCTGTTTAAAATTTTTTTTTTCCTCCATCTAGGAAGCGGCGCGGAGCTTTTAACAGCAAGCAACTTCTGTACTTGGAGAAATACCGCCCCAAGATGCGTCTGCGCTTTAAAGACTCCAATGGTCACCGAAATAACTGTTGTATTCAGTAAAGCTCAATAGCCTATAGTACTTCTTTGGAAATAAAGGATGGAAACTAGAATTAAGCAGACTGCATGCCAAAGACATCAGTCTGATTCCTTTTTTTTTAGTAGTAAAGGAAGCTTCCTTAGGAGTATTTAATAGGCTAAAGGCTTAGTAGAAATGCAACTTGTATGTTTAGATAAATATCTATCTGTTTGGAGACCCAGTAAATGGTTTTGCTGTGTACCCTGTTTATGAGCTGTCTCCTTG
This sequence comes from Psophia crepitans, assembly GCA_013399095.1. Lineage (NCBI taxonomy): Eukaryota > Metazoa > Chordata > Aves > Gruiformes > Psophiidae > Psophia > Psophia crepitans. The sequence goes on along the minus strand of VWZZ01000874.1, from coordinate 210,712 downwards.
TTCATTACCAGTTCAAATATCCTTTAATCATGCCATTGAGTCTTAACCACCTAGTTTCAACTACTAAGAATTGGGGTACTAAAACAAATCAATCTGTAGAGAGATTAGGTGCCAAAATACCCAGCATATCGGCTACATGTTTTTCTTTATAAATGAGCATAGTTCTGATGATGTGAGACCTACCAGCTTATCTGGACCTTACTATCTTTTTTCTACAGTCATTTCAATATTGAAGAATATGGCCTCTGAGGTAGTCTTGCCTGCTCACTGTATGTTTTGTCTCCCACAATCGCACTAGAATTACCAGGATTTGCACAGTCTGTCTTTTTAATACTATGAATTACAGCAACTTTTTACCCTAGCGTCTGTACTCTTCTGTTATCTGAACCTCTCCATTTTACAAATCATTACTCTCTCGTTACTCATGTAGAAAATCTTTTAAATTGTACAGAAGCACACAAGTCTTTAATGTCTCCAGACAAAAAGCCTTACAGTAAAATTAATGTTGGCACTTCATGTGCAACTTAACAGAGGGCCTGAAAAGGTTGGGAGGGGCTATTTAATATTTCTAGTAAAATGTTGCCTTTGTCTTGTGCAGGAAGTATAGAATATGCCCTTTACTTTAGTAAATATTTTTTTAAAACGTAGAAATGCTTTGTTATTGTAGCTAAAAATTCTTAATCAGAAAATTTCTGAAAAATCTTGTAGTTTCTTTTACTGTACCTATTGAAAGTTGTTTACCAACTATTGCTTTGTTGAAAGTGTGATTTATTTTTTTTCTTTTTGTTTTTCCTCCTTGAGTTTCTGCTATGACTTGGGCAGACCTCTGTAATATTTTGTATGCCTTTCAAGCTGCGTAACTTAATATTTGGATACTTGATAATTTGTTTTATTATGTAATTGATAAAATGGTGATGTGTATTAATGTTAGTTCAACCATATATTTATACTGTCTTGGGAATGTGTGGTTATAGTTCTGTGGGAGAAATAATTTTGCCAGTGTTCACCAGCTTGTAAAATCTAGTGCGAGAGCTTAAACATCTAAATAAATACTGAAATGCACTTACAAAGTTTGCTGAAACGCTCATGACTTTCACTTATTTTTGTGTACTTTTGTCAGATATCTTGAGGTGCCTAAATTCAGAATCTATCTAGGCATCTGCTTTCTTTTTTAAATCTGGGCCTGAATGTCCCCTTTGCTGTAATGTTTGCTGTTTGTTTTACTCATAAATAAATGTGGACAAAAATGAATAGTAGGAAGTACGGTATTTCTTTATGTAGCTTACATGTGACTTCCCTTCCCCAGTACTAAAATAGGTTACTAGCTTAGTGTTCTTGAAACTCTCTGCACTAACTGCAGAAGAGCGTGCGCACCTGTAAAGCTTGGAGAACACTTTTATCAGTAACACCAGAATTACAAAATAGTATGATACAATGCTTCATTGTCAAGACTGAAGCTACATCCAAACAGAAGATACTCCAAAAAACATGTGAGCAAAGACCTGTGCAAATCTGGCTTTCCAGAGTAGTGACCAAACTTCCTGATGAAGAACTGGAAGATGCTCTTAGTAGCCAGCTGAGGTACTGTTCTTCCTGGAGGTTGTAAACTTGGGCCCATGTCTGCTTAAAATGTGAAGCTATGGTTAAATGTATCTTGGCTTTCTAAATGGTGAGGTGGGATGCTATGTACAACATGCACTTCAATGAGACTCCTGAAGGATTGCTTTTGGAGAGGTATAATCTCATTATAAAGAGCACTTTGAAATTCTGTATGATCTAAAAATGCCTGAACCTGAATATAATTTAGCTTAGTCTATGAAGTAGTAAAATTCTCAACTAGTTCACCCTTCCTTTGAAAGTTAATCAAAATACCCTTTAAACCAAGTTTAAAGGGATACAGCTTCATTTGGCTGAGCAAATAATGCCTTTTCTTTTGGAGTAACACTTAAAGGCATCAATGTTTCTATTATTATGATGGATTAAACTTTAGGAATCATTGCAAGGGTGAAACCTACCAAAAAAAAAACCAAAACCCAAACCCCAGCAGTTCAGTGTGCTGATGTGAATTTTCTGCCTTAACACGGATTAATATCCAAATTTCAAAATATTGATTTTGTTGTTCCTGGAACTAGGAGGGATCTGTAAAACAGCCATCCGTAAACTCCCTGTGAATTTATTTAAGATTTAGTGCAATTTTTGTACATAAATCAGATTTTGCAGTGTCTCCATAGGGCTTGTGTAAGGAGGGCTGTGTTTAGGTTAAGAGCTCTAACATGTTCGTGATGGGAGCTTGGTCCTTTGAACTATTTAAACTTTAGATGGGGCTTGACTTCAGTTGATTTCAGTAAACAGATTTCTACAGAGGAAAAAGTTTTGCATAAGTATGTGTCTGTTCAAAGTTCAAGTCAACTTCTGAACCGTTTCCACGTTTAGACGTGAATCCCTAAGGAACAGAAAATGTGTCTTCCTCTCTTTTTGTGTGTGTGTCTAACAATGCTGGTAGGTTTTAGGGACTAAAATGTTGACCATACTCAAAACATGAAGATAAGATAGATGGAAGTACATAAAGCAAGTTAAATAAAGTTCTGTGTAACTTACATGAATTTACAAATAAAAGGGAAGAAAAGCTTAAATGGAATTAGTTATCTTTTTGTACATAGTTGTGTAATCCCTACTGAGGTTATTGCCACTGTAATAAAAAGAATTGTTACACTTTGCAAGTCGAGTTTAAATCTTAAAATCAAGAGGAAATGCGGTGGGGTATCTTAATAGCTGGAAGGGACTCATCTAAACAAGTACAGACTTTTACAGGTGAGTAGAGGCTTCCCTTACAGTGAAAGGGATTTTGCACTTAGGCAACTAGTCATATGCTACGAGAGAGCTAAAACAGGTCAGATGAAGAGCCCTCTAAAGGGAAGACCATAGTCTGTAAAGGGAGCATGCGACAGCAAATTCAGTTTGCAATGCTGGCATCTACAGCTAGGTTAAATAAATCTCACCTAACTTGTCTTAAATGCAATAGTTTAAAGTATCAGGTAAAAGTATTGGGTATTTTTCTCAGTGTACTGTGTTTGTAATGTATAATAAACATTGAAAATTATAACCTGATGTGATCTTTATTGATATGGATTTGTGCTACAGGTAACCGGCAAGATTTACTAGGCATTATTTTCCTCTTGATGATAGCCTGTATGAATGCTGTTAATTTTGATAGATATAGTGCTAATGTGTTCTGTCCTCAATGCATTGATAATTAATTATCTCAATAACAACACAAGTTGCTTATCGATGGAAAACATCTTTGGGAGGTAATAGGGGTTAAATAGTGGTCTGACAAGAAATGATAAGGACCGTGCCAGAAGATCAAGTTGCCTGCTTCAATTTCTGATTCAAATGAGAACTCCTTCAAAGTGTAGCTGAAGAAAACCAGATACCACAGTGTTTAGATACCTGGGAATGCTCAACTGAAATACTCAAATAATAGAAGACATTCAGTATCAACACTACATGTAACCTGTGTCAGTGTACCAAAACCTGAGTAAATATACGGAAAGGGTATTTTCCAGTGGGCTGGAGTCTTAATTCCACGTTATTGGTGGAGCAACAGCAGTAGCAGATCCTTATCCTTCACATAAATTTGCACGACTATGCTTTGCCAGTGAGTTTCAAAGATGCCTGTTCTGAAGAAGTCAGAACTTGCATTAGTTTTGGGCTTTGAAGGAGAAATAATTGGAGATGAACTCTTCTCCCTAATCAATATGACCATAGTTATGATACTGATCTGAACAGGACAGTGCCGCTTCAGCATTGTCACATGCTCCATCAGCTGGTACTACGCGCTCCTTAGTCTGCCGCCTTTAATTCCCCAGTAAGTCTGTGCGTCGCAAGCTAGGGCATGCAAACCCTAAACTTACCTTTTAACACTTCAATTCTACAACAACCTTCATTTTTTCTCAATAAAAGCACATAAAGGCAGTGAGGGCGTAGCAGCTTAAAGCTTGTTTCACACTTTGAAAGTTTTGACCTCCCAAGTTCTTGACTTCCTTATATTTTTCTTATTTTCCCAGAAAGAGAAATTCTTGGTCATTTCTGTTTCACTTATCATCTACTACGTTATTTTCACTTGTCTACCTCAAAACTCCCTTCTGGACTTCCTGGACTTCTTCACTGGAAAACAAAAAAAAAAAAAAAAAAAAGAAAAAAGTACTAGCTAGCCAGAATTTTCCTGGATGTAGTTTGCCTAATTCTCCTATTTTTTCACCTCCAAGAGAGTCTGTCCCTTCCTCTCTACATCCTCCTGCTAGGTAGTTGAGGCAGCAGTAAAATTCCCTTCTCAACCTCATGTTAAGGGTGAAGAAACAGATCTCTCAGTATCCCATACGCTTCAAGCCTCTAATCATCTCAGTAACCTTCCACTGGGGTTCACTCCAGTTAGTCAATATTTTTCTTGTACTGGGGAGCTTAAAACTGGACACAGTACTCCAGACGTGGTCTGTAATCACTTCCCTTGACCTGCTGCCTGCTTTCTTTCTGATGCAATCTTTTTACTCAATTTGCCCACCAGGTCCTTTCTGCAAAGCTGCCTTCTTGCCAACTGACCCTTGGCCTGTACCCATGCAAGGGCTGTGATATCACGGATGCAGGACTAAACAACACAAATGACACCTGTTGCTCCCCCTTCATCCACTGAAGCAAACATCGCAACGTGCTGTCAGAGCAGTCAGACATAGCCTGGCCTTGGTAAATCCAAGCTGGTTTGTACACAATCTGTTCTTTTTCACATGCATGGAAGTGGCTTCCAGGAGGATTTGCTCCATGACTTTCCTAGGATGGCTACAGGTCTGTATTTCTCTGGATCCCCTTTCCTGCTTTTCTTGAAGGTCTGCATGAGGTTTTCCTTCCTCCAGTCATCAGAAACCTCTCCAATCACCATAACCTTTCAAAGATGAGAGCAGTCTCACAACAACTTCAGCCAGGTCCAACAGTACCCTTGTCTGCATCCCAACTAGTCCAGTCAGCTTAACTGTTCCTTAACTAGTCCAGTCAGCTTAACTTTCTCTACTATGCCTCAACATTGAATAAGAAGACAAAGGCTACAAAGTTCATGGAAATAAAGATGTAGAATAAGAAAACTGCATATGGAAGCAATTCTGAAGAGCTTCATATTTTCTAGTTGGAGAGACTGGAAAATGTCAAAGTCCGAATTCAGAAACAACTGACATTTCAAGTTCAGAGGCAAGAGGTGCTGATCTCTTCTTCCTGGTATCCAGTGATAGGATGCATGGGAATCGTTCAAAGCTGCGTCAGGGGAGGTTTAGACTGGACCTTAGGAAGCATTTCTTTGCTGAGAGGGTGGTCAGACACTGGAACAGGCTTCCTAGAGGGATAGTTGATCGCCCAAGCCTGTCAGTGTTTAAGAGGTGCTTGGACATGCTTAACAACATGCTTTAATCTTTGGTCAGCCCTGAAGTGGTCAGGCAGTTGAACTAGATGACCACTGTAAGCCCCTTCTAACTGAAATCTAATCTATCCTACCCTACCCTATCCTACCCTACTTCTATTCTGTTCTGTTCTAATTTGTGTACTGTGCCGAAGTCAGAGGCAGGCACCCAGGGGCACAGTTTTTTGCATCTACCGTAGCTAAGGCTGGGATCAAATGATGCAACTGCAGTCATCTCCCTACATACCCAACCTCTCTCCCTGAGGAGCGCTGGGAACAGAGGCCTGTCCGTGCCGGCAGGATGCCGAGGCTAGGAGCGGATTTACTGCAGCACTGAGTGGTGCACAGCCAGCATCCCTATGAGCACTTTACATCATACAGTGTTTGCAATGTGTAGATATGGAGGTTCCCTCACTGCAGACTGCAAACGTAGTACTGTATAGCTGGAGGTTAGTAAGTTCAGTTGGACACCGTTCATAGAGGAGAATAGAGAAAAAAGAACACAATTAATAATAATGTGGTAATAATCACAAATTCTGAGGGGGAAAAAATAGGTAGAATAAAATGCAGAATGGATTTTCCAGGTGTTACTATGCCACGCCAGAAATTATTATTTAAACCGGAGAAAGAGATTTAGTAGAACAGTAATAGATAATAATGGAAGGAGCTTCTCAACAATTGATTTGGGAACTGCACTTTTGTGTATGTATATATGAGATTATAATAAACATATAAGTAATATATTACCATACATAAACCCAAATAATATCTAATATTATACCTATATAGATATAATTAATTAAATTTTCATAAAACCTAGAATACGATCAGGAATTTTGCTGACTGAGGAAGATCAGAACCTCATGCATAGTCCTCGTTAGGTTTGTCCAAGATAGATGAATTCAAATTAAAGCATGTGTGCCTAACAAGATTTCTTCTTAAATGGCCTGGAAGACTTTTAGCAATATCAAATTCAAACTGTCAATCTTTTAAGGTCTTTAACTTGATTTTACCTTTCCAGGGTCATGTATCATATATACATCATTCGTAAACTAATTCTATTGCCTTGCATTTTCCCTTGGTCTTTATTTAAATTTTTATTTATTTGGAATCACGTGGCTAAGAAACAATTTGCTTATTTCTGTACAGTGGTCACCTTAAGGTCTCTTGGTTCTGTGCTCTGATATTCAACAGAAGAGCCCCACAATCCAGCAGACCCAGCAGAAAGGCACACTGACAGTTTCTATTTCTAGCACCATGCCTGCGCCCCTGCTGCTTGATGCAATATCATGCTTGCTGGCAGGAAGAACACTTAAGGCAGCTGGTTACTGAAGAGGCATAGATCGTAGAGAAGAATTGAGAACATGTGTGCACAGGAAATACAATGCCCAACCTTATTGGAAAAGCAGAAAGGAAATCTCACAAGTGGGAAACCAGCCTTACAGTAAACTTGTAGAGATTTTTTAAAGCAAGAAACATCACGTGCACAGTACAATGTATATGAATAAAGCTATAGGAATATCTATAGAAAATTACTTATATAAATAAAAATTTTTCTTAAAATAAATGATGCACCTTCAGATCTCCCCTTACAAATATACAGGAAAAAAACCCCTGATAAATTATGGAATGAGCACTTGTTATACGATTGTCTTCAGAGACACATAAAAATAAAGGCAAACAGTAGTGGAGTGAAACTTCTGGAGTTCAGAGGATCAGTAACTGGCAGCAGTTCCAACAGCAACTGCCCAAACTAGTTTGGGTGATAGGTCTTAAAGGCCTGTTTTGTGCTAACTACTGTCAGTTTTTTCCCCTCCAGTGCTCCAAAAGTTCATTCAAGGAATTTTTTCCTGGTTTACACAAACTCTGCAAATTATTGCAACTCCATCTTGTTCTGGAATAAAATGTCTTTTTCTTCAGTCTCGAATCTGTGTATTCCATTGGATAATTCTTAATAAACAGCTTGTAGCCTCTGTACGTTTCATCTCTCCACCAAAATCTGCCCTTAGTCATGTAATCAATGGCTAAACATCCTTTGTCTTCAGGACCTCGCCTTTGTTCACCAAGCTGTATTGTTCACTTTAAAAGCTGCAGTCCTGTTCACCTGTGGAACTGAACGGTTTTCTGCTGCTTTCCAGAGCATGACATGCAACCGCTGTTTGATCCAACGACTGGCAGCTGCCAACCAGTTGTCATGTGGGGAAAGAGAATGATCTTACCTTAAACTTGGTGGAAAGTGGAACATGTTACAGTGTCTGTACTAACTAAAGCAGGGGAAGGTGGGCAATGAAAGGACAAAAATAGCATCATATTCAGGTATTCTTAATAAAAAGACGTGCATTTTCTCTACGGGACTAGAAAATTTTTTACTATTGGCTGGTATTGTTCTGCATTTGAAAGAGTCAAAGAATTCTTACAACAAGAAACAGAGAAGATCTGAAGAACTAACCAATTTTGTTAAGGATGCTAGTTCACAATAATTTACATCCAACAGGTTTCATATGAGTTAACTACGGAGCTTCCTGAACTATTGATACCGGCAAATCCTGGATCTTGTGAACAGGCAGTCTGCTGCTCACCTTGGGAAAAATCACAGCAAATGTGGTATGACAGGCAGTTATCTGATTATTAAGAGGTACAAATACAACATTTATGACTTCAGAAAACAGCAGAAAAAATAAGCTTGTTCAGTGTTGTAAATCTGGCAGGTAAGTGTAACTGCTGCTGTAGCATATATAACTTCTTTCAGAGGTCTAATTCTGCTTTGCATGACATTCTAAGAATAGTGTACAACATAAACACAACACTTGGGGTTTAAAATAATTTCCATCAAGAATCTTCAGAAAATTCAAATAGACATACCCAGCCAAAAAAAAGACGTTCCTGTGACACTTTGCTTAAATATTTCTCGAACATTTGCCTACTGCTGTAACATCTCTCAGCTTTTGACAGTGGCAAACACTACCCTGCAGCGTGGAAGGAAACCTGTCAGTCTGCTGCCATACCCAATAACTGCTTTATCCAGTTAAGTGTATGGTGCAATCTAAATCCTTTCCACATTTTGACAACTAGAGAACTCATAATTAACACTCAAAAGTAAGCCACGTTGAAGACCAGTATGATATCTGCGTATAGCGTATTTTCAAAAATACTGTTTAGAAAAAAACATGGAAGGGCAGAGGAGAGCCGTAAGGAAAATCATTCAGGAACCTCTTGGAAAGAGTTGTGGCTGAAAAGAGACTTGGAAATCTAAGCAAAGAAATTGCCTTCTGCTGCTGCCACTTTCTCCTGTGTTCAGGGCACTGGTACACTGTTTCCTGAAAATAAATAGGTTGTTTTCCAATAGAAACAACTTGCCAGATCCGGACTATTACCAAGTAGCTCATGTGCAAAGTGATGGCATGATAAAAACATTGCTAGGAAAGATAGCAGATGGTGCAGTTGTAATTGTGTGTACAGCTGATCTGCCATTGTGTGCGAAGATTTCTGTAATACCTATTAAATTATCCATTTGGATAGCAACACGCGGTGGTGTTTTCTTTTTCTGTTTTATTTTAACATTAAATTAAAACACAACATAGGTGCTACAGGTGGCCAAGTTCACTATATATGTGTGACAGGCAGTTGTGGCTACAAAGGGACTGGCACAGCCTGGGTCATGGTGAAAGAGCAGTGTACAAACTCTGTTACACTTAGATGGGTCGCTGGAGTTACGTGACTTTTGAAAGCGTGAAGAAAGAACTGAATGGGGCAACGAACAATGACCAGATTACGAGCTGTGTTTTGTCTGGTGCTTCTGTCAAAAGTAATGAGATCAAAAGCATTGAATGCTGGAAAATTTGTGCGATGCAGTGGGATGCAAATGTGTTTAACCGAATTTCACTTCAGACGGTAATTTCATTCCTTAGTATAATCTCGACGGTATATCACAGAGGTTTAGCGCCTTGTCAAAAGACTCTGCCCAAAAAGCCTTTGAAGAAATTAGCGCAATCAGCCCAGTAGCTCTGTTCTGTACCATCGGAAGAAGGCAGTATTTTTTTTAAAGATGCTTGCCTTCGAAAGGAGAGAGAATTCTGACACTGGGAAAGCACAGGAAATAAAATGGAAGAAACCCTTGTGATACACACAAAGGTGTTTTAAGGAGGACAGGTGTTACTATCTTGTTGCAACTACCCTGTGCAGTGGCTGAAAACCTCATTGTGATATCATGCCTTCAGTTTCAAACCTTTTTTTTTACTGTGCTGGCAGCAAGAGAAATATTTAATGTATTTCACCTTTTATGGCACGACAGAGGGCCCCAAAGAACATGCATCCTAAAGACTCAAAACAGAATTGAAAAAAAAAAAACAAAAGGAAAACCACTGATTGATTTCCTCATCTTTCTGTTATTTTGTCCTGACATCATGTTTGCATTTCATTACAGAATATGAGGAACATGTAAAGGTAGTAATTCAGAAGAAAACCTAAACTTGATTTTTAGAAATAACGTTCAAAATCTGTCTTTCGAAATTGCATTCAATTTGAAACCAGGTATACGCAACAAACCCCCAGTACCAGCCATCAGGCTGAAAGCAGCGCAACGTACGTGGTGTTTAACTAATGCTATGACGCCAACGAGAGAGGGTCCTTCTCTTAGGCCACATTACGTAGAGACTAAATTACTGCAGGTTCCGATGACGTGATAAATTCACACCACGAAAGCCCCTTTGGTGGGGGCTCACGTGAATGTGTGCCACAGGTACCTGCAGCGCACATGGGGCAGTTATTTCTGGAAAAGGCCAAGGAGAAGAAACCTGCGGGCCGAGAGGCGCCACAAGACGTGTCCCCCTGGGGCCGCCGGGCCCCGGAGATGGTTCTTGTGCAGCCGGCAGGAACCGACGGCCCTGGCACACAGCCGGCTGAAGGAGCCTGCCCGAGGCCGCCGGCGCACACAGGGCACGGCCAGGCAGCAGGCTGGGTAACGCGGGCTGCACCCAGCAGGGCGGCTGCTGCCATGTGCAGAACAGGACCGCAGAATTACAGAGGCACT